>VBSM01002217.1:28978557-29042226 GCA_008086735.1 Cheirogaleus medius | reverse complement strand
AGGCTGGTTTCGAACTCCTGACCTTGAGCTATCCACCCGCCTCGGCCTCCCTGTATATGCTTTTTGTTGTCATTGTTTAAGTACAATAACATAATCCATGAAAGACTTTCAAATATTAAACACTTATTACAATAAGATAAAATTGTATGAGAAAAGAGGAATGGAAACACAATTTCAATAGGGAGAAAAAAATCATGTAAAATTGGCTACTATTGAAAAAGAATTGGTTGAATCTATTTTTCAATGGAGTCAATGGTGGGTGTGAAATTGCTGTGGCGTTTATGTCCCATTGAATTCATTGAGAAGAGTGATATAAAGTTGTATTGTAAAATGTCAATGTTGCATCCCTTATAACTATTTTCACTTATGATTAATTTAAGATGTCAACTTGAAGTGGGGAAGTGAATACAGAGTTTTTCAAATTTATGGGCACTTTGTATGTAGCCTCAATGAAGATGCCTCTTGAAGGCTGAGATTTCAAAGAAGTTTAGACTTCGGATTATCTTCTTTTGACTATTAAACCAAACATTCAATTTTTGGTACACTGCAGTGTAGGATAAAGATAAATGTGATTTCTTCACTTATTGCCACCACTAACCCCTGTTCTGGTTCTGCATATGCTTATTGACGTCCCATGAGCATCTCAAGTCAAAGAGAGCAGCCAGCTCTCTGATGGCACTTTCTGGGTATTTGACAATTATTTTTGAAAAGTTGATTGAAATATTCATCTCTTTATGGCCTGATAAACCTTTTTTTCTGCTTCTGGCATTAAATATTTCCCTTAGATGTTTATGAATGATATTCTAGTCTTGCTTTGTGCAAACTGAGTATGTCATGCCATGCTGCCATCATGTGTCCTGGCTTCCTCTGGATGACTGGGTGTCTCCTTTTCTTTACGAGGCTGAGCATTTCCTCCATTGTCACATATGGGGGAAAAAAATTCAGGGAAGTTACTGCTGTTTTTACAATTTCTTCATCCTTCCAGGTGTCTCTTAAGATCTTAGCCGTTGTCGGTAGAACCATCTTGAAATGATCACATTTACTCCATAATAGAAAACAACTAGCATCTGGCCTTTGTGTCCCTTCCAAGTCTTGATACTTTCAAATCTTCCTTCTATATCCTCTTTGCCAACATTTCCCATTTTTTCTCTTAAAATCAACGTAATTACTAGATTGATAAAAATTAAATGAAAATGCAAAACTGCCGATTACATATAATCTGTTGTTGCTAGGCCTGGTCTAACCTCATCAGAATTACAATTCTGCTTCATTGCCTAAACAGAAGTCTAGGACACCATCACAAAAAAATCTTTTGAGCTCCTTGAATCATTTGATAACCAAGCATTAGGTTATTACCCTGTGAAATAAATTTTTTTAATTACATTAGTGAGTTTATCACATCTCCTGCCTTGTCTTTTCTGTACACATTTTTTATTCGTATACATTTAAGAGGTATAAGTACAGTTTTGTTAGATGGATATATTGTGTAGTGGTGATGTCTGGGTTTTTAGTGTAACCATCACTTGAATAGTATACATTGGATCCATTCAGTAATTTCTTATCCCTCACCCCTCTTCCACCTTCCCACCCTTCCAAGTCTCCAGTGACTATTATTGCATTCTTTATTTATGTGCGCACACATTTTTTAGTTCCCACTAATAAGCAAGCACATGTGGTATTTGACTTTCTGTGTCTGAGTTGTTTCACTTAAGATAATGGCCTCCAGTTCCATCCATGTTGCAGCAAAAGACATGATTCATTTTTGATGGTTGAATACTATTCCATTCCATACCACATTTTCTTTATTCAATCATCTGTCGATGGATACTTAGGTTGATTCCATATCTTCGCTATTGTGAATACTGCTGCGATAAACTTACTCTCCTGCTTTATTTATTATAGAAACTCCTGGGTTATGAATCTGAGGATGATCTGATAGCATAACACCAAAGGATATAAAGAGGCAATCAGATATCAAAGAAAAGTTTTCATTAGCTCTGCTGACAAGCTATTCTGCCTTTGCTTTTGACCACAAAGTAATGTATGAGAAGGCACAGCAGTAGGCTGGGGAGCAGAGGGAAGAGTGGCACGGATGTTCGACCAGAACGCACTGGTAGCCTATACTAGATGTTAAAACGTTGAGATAATTTTGCATCAGTGGGCAAACAACCACTCGCCCAATATCAAGTGCACCCAGCCCCACCTCTTCACCTGAGCTGTCTTGGCTTCTCCCTGGACCTCCAGACCAAGCCAGCATCGGGGAATTAACAAGGTGACCCCTGGCAGGGCATTGGGCCTCATGGATTCTACTCCAGCACCTTGATTAGCATCTGTTCTGATTAGTCAATATTGCTAAATATTTTAAATACTATCCCTGGTTAAGAGTATCGTTTTAAACTCTTGAACTTAATTTTTAGCCCTTTGCCATTTCCTTTCTTTGCAGAACTATTGGGCCCAATTTTTCACAGTTTGAGAATAGGAATAAACCTAGGGTTGATAGCATATGTTTGATTTATGCACATTTTAGTGCATTTGTTACTTGTTCCTTGGTTCTGTGTTTTATGATGGTGGTGTCACTGTTTCCCTACACCATAATTTCCTGGTGCACTTCACTGCTCCTTCATCGCACAAGAAACTGCAAGGGTCAGTGATCTTCGGCGCCACCACTTCCATTTCCTCATTACAAAAATTGACCTTCTTTCTGTTGTTTGAAAGGGCTCAGGCCACTGTCATTCAGATTTCAGGACTGCTGAACAGTAATAACAGTATAGGAGGAACATGCAACCGCCGCAGCAGCCAGGCATTGTACTCTCTTCCTGGAATCCATTTTGGATCTCTCAGTGTAGCCAGCAGGCGCTGTTTGCAGCCTTTCCCGGGCATTATATTTTACAGTAATTCCCTACTTGTCATTAAATCATTTAGCTGTATTAAGGCATTGTATTCTACTCTGAATATTTGCCAAGCTTCTTGGGCCTTCTAGGCAATTTCATGTTTATAACTCACATCGCTCAACTCAATATGTACAACTAGCATCACAGAAAAATAAACTTGTTAGTCATTTCTGTGAAGCTACAACTGCCTTCTCATTGTCTGTGAATTTGGTGAAAATGTGTGTGTGTGTGTGTGTGTGGAAGGGGGACGAATGTGAAACCAGTTCAAATATGAAAACAATAGAAGAACAATCAAAAATAAAAACCAGACTTCTCATATTTTCCTATCGGGTACTTCTTTCATTTCACATCTACTGTAATGCCACCAAGTACTATTTTCTGTATGCCTAGTTGTTCTTTCAAGACGAATTTTATAAATTGAAAGTAGGATATCGGAATACAAGGTTATCATTATAAACTTAAAAATAATAACCTCCATGTATTAGGCAAAAAATTCTATCTTAATACTATCAATGATTTTTACCATAAACTACATTGTTGTAACTTAGATATATCCATTCCATTCCACTGGAAGAAGACAAGTCATTAACTCTGTGCTTCAAAAGGAAGTCATATCATTTCTTACATTCAGATGAATTAAAAATCATAAACGTGTATTTTTTAAATTATTTTTTTATTTTAGCATATTACAGGGGGTCAAATGTTTAGGTTACATATATTGTGCTTGCCCCAACCAAGTCAGAGCTTCAAGCGTGTCCATCCCCCAGACAGTGCACACTGCACCCATTAGATGTGAATATACCCATCCCTTCCTCCTCCCTCTCATCTGGACACCTGATGAATGTTATTACTATATGTGCACATAAGTGTTGATCAGTTAATACCAATTTGATGGTGAGTATTTTAATGCTATTCTTTTTGAAATACGAATTCTTTAGATTTTAGAATCATGGAATCATGAGCAATTATAATCTTGCCTTCCTTTTTTTTCAGTAAAACATTTATTGAGTGTCTGTACACCAATGGAATACATAGTGTAGAAGATAAAATTAGAAAAAACTTCCTGCCCTTAAATAATTTTTAAAAGGGGTTTGTGTTTTGCAATAATCTTTTTCTTAAAGTGTTAATTTTAGAATTTACTTTGAATGAAACACAATAGCTTTGGGATTTAATTAAATGACAAATAATTAAGTCTCTATCATGGAACATTGTGCATTCAAATGTTAGTGGATGGCTTTTACCAGCGGAACAGCATGGCTGTGATACTAAATGAAGTATAATTCAACTGAAAATTAGTTTTGAAAGAATTCTAACTTTCTATAACCTTCTGAGTCTTTAATGGAAAGCTTAGAAAAATGATTTTCTCATGGTCAATTGCAGCTTACATATATAGATAACCAATTTCATTTCAGATTCTCTTCATTAAAAATCTTACAGTTTTATGGTGAAACAAAGCTGAAATTTTGGATCCATGATGTCATAAACATACATGAGATTTTAAAACACAATCTTTGTTTCTAAACATGTTGTACTGATGTATTGTTTCCTTTTTAAATTTGAAAGTGTTTACTAATTGTGGCTGCAGTTTATTTTAATAGCACCTAGTATAACAATTTGGTAATGATTACGCAAATATTGCTTCTAGCCAAGAAAGCTCTTTTACATATACATTTTCAACTGCTTGTATTAAAGTGCATGAGAGCTCAGCTTAGGCAATTCTGAGCATCATTAGCATCTCTTATTTGAAATGGGGCTTTAGAATCACAAAAATATAATAATTTTGTTGAATAAAAAAAGAATTAATTATGCAACCCGAGGAGAGAAATAAGGAGCAAAGAGGTGTAACAGGCCCAGGAGGAGACAGACCCACGTGCAAATGCAATGCAAGCCTTCATGCGATGAAGGAAGAAAAGAGAAGCCACACATTTCACATTTCTAGGACAGTAGTCCCTTTTCTTGAGTAAAGGGAATCTAGTACATTTCTGCACCCAGATTTTGTGTTTATCCTAACCCTAGCCAAGGATTTGAAAATAGCTTATCCTGTGGTCAGAATCATGTCATTTTCACCAACTGATGTGTGCGGTTGATGGAATTTCCCGGCCAAGGGTTTTTAACTGAAGGAAAATGGAGCAAGTAAACCTCCACAGCTTAGTCACAGATTTTGTCACAACGACCAGTGGTCCCAGTCAAGGTTGCAATGGGCTCCAGCGATGCCAGTCAGAAGCCTCTTCCCGCTAGGCTGATAGAAGCAGAAGAAGTGATTCTCTGTAGATCCTATTCCTCTAATGCCATTTCTTAGAAGAGAATCCTCTTGAGGAAGTGGGGGTCTCACTGATTTTTAGGTAAACGTATTGATTCCATCCAATCTGTGCATTTCTAATGCTTGGTCTTTTTGGTTTAGAGGAATCTACCATCATTATTTATAATCAAAAGTGTGTAAATTAGTTTGAATTTATTTAAGATAAAATTCTCTGCGATGATTTTGTCTCAACTGGTTACCAGTTGTACACCAATAATATGACTTTCTAAAAAATATTTTGAAGACCACAGTTGTTTTAAATTTACCATAATTTTTTGTTATGTCCCAAATGACTTGTAGGAGGAGAAGTGGAATTGCCCAAACAATGATGGGGATATTGTGGTTCCAAAAATGGAGGAAATAACTGCATTAAACTAAAGGCACTTTAAAAATGGAAACACTGATTTTTTTTCCTCTGGTGACACGCCCAGAAATTTGAAGTGTTAGGAAGAAATATCTTGGGTTATATTATCAAATATCTTGACATAGCAACTTTCATCTAGAGCTGAAAATACAATGTAAAAAAATATACTGTTACTTTCTATTTCCACCAAATGGAAAGAGTACCTCACCCCACACTGTCTTATTTTCTATGTCTCATGATTAAAAAGAACAGTTTTCCCCTCTTGGTTTAGGACTACAACACTTTCCTTCCCAAAGGAGGATACTCACTGTTCACGGGAGAGAAGTTAGTCAATTTGCTTTCTTACTTACCTAATCATACAAGCTCAAATACTTAGTTCTTTGTTTTTCCTAGCTCTGGCCAAAGTGTGATTATTGCTGTTAAACAATGATTCTCAAGTCTTTGTTAATCTGTAAATTAATTCAGTAGGACAAAAGGCCTTATGTTATTCCATCCTTAGTTGCCATCATTAAAATATTTCTCTAGGATGAAGGAAAAACATAATATTGCCTCTGATGACTCATACTCATAAATGAGGTGATTCTTATTTGTTTTTGTCAATCATTATGGCAAAATTAATAGTATAATGACTATTATAAAAGACTGCCTGGAGCCAAATCAGACTATAAGCACCACTGCTCCAAAATAAATATTTCCCATTTGTATGTTCAAGCTCTGGGCCACTGACATTCTGCATGACTTTTGCAAGAAAGCAATGCCACTTTCAATAAATAAGAACAATCCCCTCATAGACAAACCAACAAAAAGCAGATGGATTGATCCAAGCATAAAAACAATTAAAGGATTTTGGAAAAAAACTCTGATATTTGAATACAGAAGGGAAAATGAGAAGATGAAGGGAACATTCATGAGTGATTTTGTGGGTGTGCTTACATCTTATCATTTCTTTTAATCACTCCATCAAACTTATGAAGTTTTAGACAAGAAACAGAAGGTTAGAGCTATTAAGAACATTACCCAACAAAGTGGCAGTTGAGCCCAGGTCTGTCTAAACATAATTGCTTTCTTCCTTTCATGCTTTTCTAGTCCCTCTGAGACAGGGAGGCTGGAAATAAGCAGAAAATCCAAGATTGTCATATTAAAGATATCTACAAAATGACAATAAAAAAAATTTTTAAAAGCATTCTCCCTTTCTCACCTTTTCAGAGAAAAACAGATAAGAATCCTGAGAGTTTATCCTCATAGAGATGATGAAATAATCCAATAATTTGCACATTTGTGAATTTGCTTCCTTTAGCATGCAAAAACGGACAAAACCGAACATTCCTAGCCTATCTAATGGTGTGCTGGAGGAAATAACAAGCAAAATCTGTTCCTGCCTTTTAGTGCATGTCTTTAGCTTAATTGATGGCAACATGTGGGGGCAGGAGGAATCATGGTAAGAAGGGCTGTGAGGAATAGTGAAATCAGGTAGCTACAGGCATCGGAAGCAGGTAGAATGCCCAGCAACAGTGGAAGCTTGGGTGAATGGCTCAGTGATCTGGCAAGTGTCCCCTTTGCATGGCTTCATTGAGTAACTTGGGCAACATCAACTATTGCTATGCCTCATTTTTTTTTTCAATTTTATTCTTCCTCACTCATTTGTTGGTCAGAGGAATATTGCACAAATTGATAAGATGTCTATAAGTACCTCAAACTTCTTAGAAGAAATAAATAAATAGAAAAAACCCTTGAGACAGAACCTTTACTTTGGGAATGTGCAAAGAAGAAGAATGTGTCTTTAAAGTTATAACTGTTAGGACCAAGGAAGTCCCTACTTACTGCCAAAATTGAATAATAATTAAAACAATCTCACTAGAGAATGTAGCAAAACATATTTGTGGTTTGGATTCAAATTCTCATGAAAAATGCAAATGAGAAATCTGTTATATAAACGGGTCAAAACCAAGCAATAGTTTTTCTCTTGTTAAACTGAAGTTTAGAATATGCCTCTTTTAATGTTTTGTCCTGGAAGAACTGTATAGTTTGGGGACAAATGGCAAGATTTAGAAAGTGAGAAAGGTCTTCTAGAAATGACTTTTATTAGAGGAGAAATGAGTTCAGGGCTGGACAGCCTCGCAACACATTACACGGTGCTAAGGGTGCTAAGAGCTCACATTTACTGTAGGCATTTTGTTAAATGTTTTAAATACAACATCTAACTCAATTCTCATGACAGCCCTACAAGTTAGGGACTGTTACTATCTCTATTTTGGAAAGGTGGGATTGAAATATAGTAGTTCACTAATCGGCCAAAGCCAGACGACAGCTAGTAAAGGTAGAAATGCCGTTTAACCTGAGATCCACCTGACTCTGGAACCCCTGCCCCTAAACAGTATGCCATATTTTTCACTCTTCGGGTAACTTAATAGTAAATGGGAAAGGTTGACCTTTGTATGTCTTTTGCTTCATCTGCTTCCCTTTCCTCCACCCTTCCCCAGAAATATCTATCTAGGATGAAAGGAAATAATAACACTGCTTCGGATGGGTTATACTCGTAAATGAAGCAATTTCAATTATTTTGTCAATCATTGGTCACTAGTACATCATTCGTCAATAGTACAATGACTGTCACACAAGACTGCCTAGAGCTGAACCGGACTTGAAACATCACTGTTCCAAAATAAAATTTTTCCATCAGTAGATTCAACCCTCACTGTACAGACTCACTCTCAAAGACCACTGGGAAAATGTCCAGTTGATATCTGGAGAAATCTGAGCTTTAGGGCAAATTAATTATATTGCTTTCTACTCTAAGATTTGAGAGCAGAAACATAGGTATCAGGCAGAGAGCTAAGGATTAGCTTTACTGCTGATAAAACTGGATTGGAGAATGGGCTCTGGACTTGCAGGCAAAATAGGCTTCCTAATACTCTCCTTTCCTCACCACCCCAAATAGGCCAACCAACAAATCAATACACAAAAACACTGGGGAGCATAGGGATTTAATCCACAAAATTCCAGTTTTCATCCTTTCAGAGTACGTAGTCTTTATTTTTTTAGGCAGCCCTCCTTTTCATCCTACCTTAAAGAAGACGCTGCTTATTTGACTTGGAAAATTGAAAAGAGGTTCCGGTGCAAGCAGGTGACCTATACCTTTTTCGGCTCTTTTATTCAGAACTTGTTTGCCAGCAGGCTGAGCCCATCCTCCCTCCTGTCCTTCGCTTGGTAAACCTACTAGGGCAGGTGGGGCTACATAATGCACATGTTCTCCAATCTCACTTTAATGCTAATAAAGCTGATATTTTCATCCCTGACTGTTTTTATCTATTTCTTAAATGGTTCACAACTTGAAGAAACCGACAGAGTGAGTAATTGGCACTCCCTTCAAACACTCCAATGGTCTTTAGGATACACCAAGGATGCCTTCCACTGGGCAGAAGGGCAGCCAGAGATGTGAGCAGTGGGAAAATTTGGCAGAATTAGCCTCACATCCAACCATATACCTTAAGACCAATCAAAACTAATGTTTGCTCTGCATGTTATTTCCTTCTGGAACATTCTCTCTCCTGATATACAAGAAGAATTATATAGAAGGGCCAGCACCTCAATCCGATGGGTTTCAACCCCCAAACCAAAACAGATTGATTTTGTTAAGGGTCAAGCTCCAAGTGCCTCACAAAATCTATTTCTTTTACTTCCCTTCCCTTATCTTTTCTTTCACCGTTCCTTGCAGGTGTATTTTGAGTGTTGTAACCAGATAGATTTAGAAAAAAATATTGGCCTGGAAGCTGTGACAGGCCACATTGTAAGTACAGTTGGCAGCATGGTGTTCCCAATTCACCACAAAGAACATATGAACTCTTTGTACCTGACACTTTACACAATATGCTCCCTGGCTTTAAGAAAACATTATTTCATGTTCTTCCTCTAATCAGTCTTGTCTGCCAGCCTCGAGAACTGAGAGGTTCATTGTTATATGCAGCTGTCATTTGTTCCATCTCTGGGCTCTCTCTGCCTTCAATATCTTTGTGGTATTTAGTGAAAGTAATTTTCAGTTGGAAATCTTCTGCCCTTTCAGTAAGTGCAAGTATAGCACTTCATCAATGGCCAAAGAATTCCGAGCTATCTGGGATGTATCAGGACAGTTGATAAAACCTCACGGAGCAACCTATGATAGTACATCCCATCATAAATTAAAAAAAAAAAAAAGGCAGAAAGGGCCTTTGTCAGTGTTTATCTGAAGCGCTTTTATTCTTTGCCCTTGATTTCCTCTTCAGAAAATTGATGCGCCCTTAAATTGAAGCAAGAGGCTTGACAGGTGATGGTTAGTGTGATAACTGCTCAGATTTCATCAGCCAGTGTTTTTCTGGTGGTGCAATTGTCGGAACTTTCAGCTAGATTACCTGTCATCCACTACATCAGATAAAAGAGGCAGGGTTGAAAGATGCAGTTTTACCACTGTACCTTGTAGGAAATGAAAAGTGCAGGTGTGGTAACAGTAGCAAGGGAGAAGTACAATTATTTTCTAATCAGGATATTTCTTCAAGAAAGTTGGTGCCTAAATTGGCAACCATTGGGCAAAACCATTGCTAAATTTGCATCGTTAAATTAATGAGGAAGAAATGAAAAGAACAGTCAGTTGCACGGTAAGGAGTGCTGTAAACTCCCCCTTCTCCATCCATTTTATTTGTTCCACATATTGAAATAGTCGCAGCTTATTTTTAGATACAAGGAAAGTGTTCCTATTTTTGATACATCTCAATATGCTGATGTTGAGCCTATATTTTGATCTGCTGTTAAGCTGTTTGAAACCCTGAAGAGAGGTATTATTCTACAGAAAGTTTTACAGGAAAACTTTTCAGTTAAAAAAAATTAGAAATAACACATTTTGGGAGACTTGTGCTATATGAGAATAATTTTGTGATAATTTTTTTCCAAATGTTAAAAACAACATGAGGTCATAAATCAGGTAGGAAGGACCCTGACAATAAATATGTGTTTTTATTTGTGATGTTATATTGTGCACTATTTCCTCACTTTAGATTTAAAAGAATGAATTAATTTCATCCTTTTCAGTCTGTCACTTCCTCAGAATGAAACAGGCATTTGAATATAGCTGTCACATGTCAAATAGAAATTTGTTTTCTCTGAAAACGAAAAGGAGAACTTTGTTTCTCGATAGGTTGGAAGAGAACTAAATACTTTATTCCCAAATTAGATAAGGATTTTCACTAGAAAAGACTTACTGTCAGAGTTTTCTACAACTACTTATGATCATTTATTTTCCAGAGTGAAATTTAGCATCCAAACATGGCTCTCATACAAGGAACAATTGTTCATTATTGGGGAAAAGAAATGATTTTTAATAGTCACACACACTTTTAGATCTTCCCATTTCAATCTAATTACACATACTTACCAGGGTAAATCTTACCAGAAAATGTTTATCAAAAAGTATGTGGAATCTCCTATTCAGGTGAGTTCAGTATATTGTGAATCTTTATTAAATATTAATCTAATATAAGCAGTTATCAAGCCATTTCTTAAACTTCCCTTTTTCTTTTTTTCTTTCTTTCTTTTTTTTTTCATTTGGAAGTACTTTGCTATACTAGAAAGAAGACTGGACTAGGGAGGTTGCATGACATAATGGTCCAGCATTTGGGTATTACTTAGAGAAGAATCTAAGATCGCATGCATCAAACCAAAAACATTGTTTGCCCCAAGGGGAATGGTTGGGGAAAGGAGAGAGGCAGATTACTAACTTTTCGTCATGCGATTCTGTATTGTTGGACTCTAATTACCTGTGTAACTAATAATAATAATAATATTAATAAAAGGTAAAAAAAAGTATATAGTCTTAGGAATTGATATCCTAGGTTTAAATCCTGGTTTCCCTACTTTCTAGCTGTGTAATTTGGGGCTAGGAATTTTTCTTCTTTTAACTTCAGTTTTCTCATCTGCAAAATGGTGATACTAGTACCCAGGTTATAAAGTTGTTGTGAGGATTACATTATATAATCCATGTGAAGTGCTCTGGACATAGAAAGTACACAATAAATACCAGCTTTTTGGAATTAGGAAACTTGTATATCTATAAGTAACTAGAAACAAGACATATTCCTTGTGTAAAAAATTTGAGCTTTGCTGAGCCTACTTATTTTTCCCCCTTATAAAATGGGTAGATTAGAAGTGATGGTATCTGAGGCCTCTTCTATTTCAAACTTTTGTGATTCTATTTGAAATATAGCTGGAGAGATGCATGTATGTTGATTTCATGGAAAGAAAAAAAAAAACTCAAGTTGTGATCTCAGACTACCATATATGTCCTCATCTCAATCATTAGGTTGAGTCTTATGTCCAGGAACAACATTCCTTCAGAAAATCATAGCCTAGATGTGAACTAATAGTTGGTTCAGAGTTAGGAAGCCCCTTTAGTGAACAACTCCCTGCGTGAAATCTCTGTATCAATCAAAATGAACAGCTCACTATCTCTTCACTTAGCCAAGATCCTTCCTTCATATCGTTAAAGCATGAAGCCTCCAACCATTTAAGAAGCCAAAAATGAACTCTCCACAATGTGAAATATCACCTGACCTCTCCAGCATATAAGAAAATCCTCCTCCTCCAAATTTAAGCATTTCTAATCCTGCCTTTGGATTTGTGAGGTCATCTGGGTCAACCTCCCATCACAGCTCATACAGTTATATTGACAGAGAGTCGGCGATATTTTGAGCTAGATCATTCCATGATCTATTTGCATAAATTATTAGAGAGATCTTTCTTACATTGAACTGAAATCAAGCTTCCTGTAACTTCCGCCTCCTTGTCCTATCTTGGTGTCCCCAAAGCTGTATAGAACCCATCCTCTCCTTCTTCCATGAGATAATCTGCCAAACATTTCAAATTTGCTTCATGCTCTCTTTATGTTTCCTGTTTTCCAAGCTCACCATCTACTATCTCAGTCTCCACTGAGAGTGAAATAAGTAATATGAGGTCCCTCAGCATTTCTCCAAAGTCACAATTGCAGACCTTTCTTCTCCATACACCTTCGGGTACTTTTCAAATATTTTACCCACAATCACAACTCTACTCCCAAAAGGTTCTGACAAGTATCTAATATAGTGAGACCACCATAGTTCACTCCCTGAGCACCATGTTTCCATCTAGGAATATGTATAAGTTCGTTTTATTTTGCTAGCATTTCCAGGTCTCCCAGCATGGAAATCTTATGGAAAAAAAAGGAGAAGAAGAAAAGAAGATAGTTTGGCCAAACTTGGTTTCAGTGAACGCATTCTGGATCTTATTAATCATTATTTTCTTTTTTATGTGGTGAATAACCATCTGTTTAATGATTCTTTTAAAAATATTTCCTTGCTGGAGCATTTGGACATTCATAGGCAAAAAATAAATAAACCTTGACCTAATTCTTACAACTTATACAAAAACTAACTCAAAATAGATCATGGACTTAAATGTAAAATGCAAACCGATAAGACTTTTAGAAAAAAATACAAGCATAGGACAAAACCGTTGGGACCTAAGGTTAGGCAAAGAGTACTTAGACTTGACATCAAAAGCAAAATCTATATAAGGGAAAATTGATAAATTGGACATCATCAAAATTAAAAACTTTTGCTCTGTGAAAGTCTCTATGAGGAGAATGAAAAGAAAGCTGCAGATTGAGAGAAAATATTTGCAAACCACACATTTGACAAGTGGCTTGTGTCTAAAATACATAAAGAGCTCTCAAAATGCAGCAGGAAAAAAAAAGAAACAAGACAATTAGAATATGGGTCAAGACATAAAGTGACATTTCACTGAAGAGTATATTCAGATGAAAAACAAGCACATTGAAAGATGTTCAGCATCATTGACCATTAAGGAAATGCAAATTAAAACTACAATGAAATGTAACTGTGCACCTATGAGAACAACTAAAATAAAATATAGTGATAACCCCAGAAGCTGGCAAGGATCTAGAGACACTGGATCACTTAACCTATTTCTAGTTGAAATGTAAAATGGTAGACACTCTAGAAAAAGAGTATGGCAGTTTCTTATAAAACTAAACAAGTGCTTATCTCGTGGTCCAGCAATTGCACTTTTGTGAATTTATCCCAGAGAAAGGAAAATTTATATTCACACTAAAACCTATACATGAATATTCATAGAAGTTTTATTTATAATAGCTAAAATCTAGAAGCAACCAAAATGTCCTTCAATGGCTGCTGAGTTAAACAATCTGTGGTGTATCTATGAAATACTACTGAGCAATAAAAAGGAATGAACTATTGATAATAGCTTCCATTGAAGTGTGTGGTGGCCAAGTCATTGAATTTGGCCGATGGGATAAAAACATACATGCCATTAAAGAGCAGGAGTGTTTCTTTTGACTTTCCTGTTGGCTGGAATGTGAATGTGATGGCTGGAGCTCCAGCTAACATCTTGGACCACATGGTACAAGCCATGTGTAGAGGATGGTGGAACTACAGATCAGAGAATCCTGGGCCCCTGATGATTGTGGAACTATCATATCAGCCCTGGACTACTTACACCTGCATCCCTTTTATTTGAGAGTGAAATAACCAATATGTGAAAGTCATCTTTATTTTGGGTTTTCTGACAAATGGAGGTGAATCCCAACTTACCAGATGCAAGATACACATCCAAGCAATAGAAAGAAGAGCAGCGTGACTGAGGGATAGTGGCAATGAGAGAGTTGTCAGGATGAAATCAAGGAGGTGGCTGAACCAGGGTAAGGAGTAGGATTTTATTCAAAGTGTAATGGAAAGCCATCTTAGACTGTTCAGCCTGCTATAACAAAATTCCATAAACTAGGTAGCTTATAAACAACACAGATTTCTCTCTTACAGTCTGGAGGCTGAGAAGTACAAGATCAAAGTGCTAGCACACTCAGTGTCTGGTGAGGGCCCATTTCCTGGTTCATAGAAGATGTCTTCTTGCTCAGTCCTCACAAGGCAGAAGGGGAAAACAAGCTCCTTGGGCCTATTTTATAAGGGCACTGATCCCATTCATGAGGGCTCCATCCTCATGACCTAATCACCTCCTAAAAGGTCCCACCTCCTAATACAATCACCTTGGGGTTAGTATTTCAATAAATGAATTTTGTGGGGACATGAACATTCAGGCCACAAAAAAAGCCATTGGAACGTTCTGAGTGGAAGAGTATACAATCTGATTTACATTTTAAACATTTACTTTGTTTGCTGTAATGTTGCAAGAGGGAAGCATGGACCCTAATTATAAGGCTGTTGAAATATTTTAGTAAACAGAGACTGAGAGAAGTGGATAGAGTTGGCATTATCTTTTAGAGACAGTTTTGACAGCTCCAGGGTTAGATTAGAGTGTTATAGAAGAAGAATCAAAGTAACTCCTACATTTGGGACTTGGGCAAGTGAATGGAAAATGATAGGGCAAGAAGTCTGTTTATGTTAGGTTTGAATGAAAACTTTTGGTTTTCACACAGAGAAAATAGTCGAGTTGTTGGTTGGATATATAAGGCTGGTGTCTGGGAGAGGTCAGTCCGAGACAGAGATTAAGAGCCATTGGCTCTTCCAGAACTGGATGAACTCACCATGGGACTATGTATAAAGAGAAGGAAAAAGGAGTCTCGGAGTACAACCTTGAGGTATATGGGCAAAACAGAGAGTCCCCTTGGCTAGGTGAAGGGGTGTAAGAGAGGGTAATCATGGAAGCATTCCCTCAGAAAGGCCTCTGGGTAAGTCAGGCAAATGGGGATGGGGTGTTAATGAAAGTGTTCCAGGCAGAGGGAACAGCATGGGCAGCAGCATGACAGCATTCAAGGCACCGAAAGGAGTTCATTAGTGATGAACCAGAGGGTAAAGGTGAGGAGTGTGGGGGTTTTGGTGAGGGTGGATGCTGCTAAGGTCAAAGATAAAGATGCAGATGAGCAGGAGTCAAATTTTGGAGGGAATAGTAAGGAATTTGAGCAATATCCTGAGAGTAATGGGGAGCCATTAAATTTTTAAGCAATGGCGTGACTTAATCCTAAGAAGCTAAGGTAAAGAACATAGGCTCTGGAGCCAGACTGCATGGGTTGAAATCTTAGATCCATCCTTTTCTAGCAGTGAGACCTTGAGAAGTTACATACACTTGGTGCTTCAGTCTCCTTATTTGTGAAATGGACATAATAATAGGACCCATTTTGTAGGAGTATTGTGGGGTTAAATGGGTGCAAAGTGCTTGGAACAGGCCCAGTAAAGTTAACTACTATTATCAGATTTGGGTAGCTAGAGGGAAAAGGGAGGGAGCTGTCATATAAATAAATAAAGATCTGAATAAAAGTAAACATATGAGCATTATGAAAGATAGTATTATTGTAAAAACAATTTGTAACTCCAGTTTTGTTTTCTTCATAATTTAAGAAATGAATACATTTAAAAATTATCAATCCAAAGCTAGTATTATTCTAACTTTGGTTTGTTTCATTTTCTACATAATTTGTTTCATAATTTGTTTCATTTTCTACATAATTTCATTTTCTACATAATTCTTCATAATTTGTTTCATTTTCTACATAATTTAAAAGACTAATGTATTAAGAAGAATTATTAGTTTATGTGTTTTGGGGCACACAATGTATAAAGATGTAATTTTATGACAACAACTCAAACGGGTGGGGATGGAGCTGTAAAGGAGCAGAGATTTTTGTTATTGAAGTTGAGCTGGTATAAATTCAAATTAGAGTGTTATAACTTTAGGATGTTAAATGTAATTCCCATGGCAACCACAAAGAAAATAGCTATAGAACATACACAAAAGGAAATGAGAAAAGGAATTTAAACATTTCACTACCAAAAAAATCAACTAAACACAAAAGACAGTAATGCAGGAAATGAGGGACACAAAAAAAGCTCTATATGGTATATAGAAAACATATAGCAAAATGACAGAAGTTCCTTCTTATCAGTAATTACTTTAAATGTGAACAGATTGAACTCTCCAATCAAAAGGCAAAGATTGGCTGAATGGGAGAAAAAACACAAGATGTAACTATAGGATCTCTGTAAGAGACTCACTTTAGATCCAAAGACATAAATAGATTGAAAGTGAATGGATAGAAAAAGATATTCCATCCAATAGTAACCAAAAGAGACCAGGGGTGGTTATAGTAATACTGATATCAGACAAAATAGATTTTAAATCAGAAAAGTTTATAAGAGACAAAGAAGGACATTTAATATTAATAAAAGGAGATACAGGAAGAAGATATAATAATTATAAGCATTTATTCACCTAATGACAGATCATCAAACTATATGAAGCAAAAAAATGACATAATTGAAGGGAGAAATACAATTCTATAATAATAGTTGGAGAGTTCTATACCTCACTTTCAATAATGGATAGAACAACCAGACAGAAGATAAGTAAGAAAATAAAGGACTTAAACCATACAATAAACCAACTAGATCTAACAGACATAGAGAGAACACTCTCTTAAACAACAACAGCATACACATTCTTCTCAAGTACACATGGGACATTTTCCAAGATAGACCATATGTTAGGCCACATACTAAGTCTTAATAGATTTAAAGGATGGAGATTGTGCAGTCTCTTCTCTGAACACAATGGGATGTTAGAAATCGATGACCAAAGTAAAACTGGAAAATTCAGACATTCGTAGAAATTAAACAACACATCAGATAAACAATGGGTCAAAGTGCAAATCAGAAGGGAAATTAAAAAATACTTAGAGACAAATGAAAATGAAAATAAAACATATCAAAACTTATGGTATGCAACAAAAGAAATGCTAAGGGGGAAATTTAGAGCTATAAGCACTTATGTTAAAAAAATAAGAAAGATCTCAAACCAACCTGTAGTTGTAACTTAAGGAGCTAGAAAAAGTAGAACAAACTAACCCAACACTAGCAGTAAGAAGGACATAATAAAGATTGGAACAGAGATAAATGAAATACAGAATAGAGAAACAATAGAGAAAATCTGTGAAATAAAAAAGCTGCTTCTTTGAAAAGATTAACGAAGTTGACAAACCTTTAACTAGATGGACCAAGAAAAAGAAAAGACTCACACTATTAAAATCAGAAATGAAAATACAGATATTACTACCAATTCTAGAGAAATAAAAAGGATTATAAGAGAATATTATGAACAATTATATGCCAACAAATTGGATAACCTAGGTGAAACAGATACATTCCTAGAAACACAAAACCTACCTAGATTAAATTATGAAGAAAGAAAATCTGAGTAGACCTCTAACTAGTAAAAGGGTTGAATCAATCAGTATTCAATATCTCCTGACAAAGAAAAGCCCTGGACCTGATGGTTTCACCAGAGTATGCTAACAAATGTTTAAAGAAGAACTGCTATCAATGCTTCTCAAACTTTTCCCAAAAAATTAAAGAGGAGGGAATGCTACTTAACTCATTCTATGAAGACAGCAATACCCTGATACCAAAGATAGACAGGACACTACAAGATAAGAGAACTGCAGATCACTATCCCTTATGAATGTTGATTCAAAAATTCTCAAAAAAGTACCAGCAAACCAAATTCAGCGTGTTAAAAAGATTACACACGACGATCAAGTGGAATTTATTACTGGAATGCAAGGATGGTTCAGCATATTAAATTCAATCAATCATTAACAGAATGAAGGAACAAAATCACATGATCTTCTTAATTGATCCAGCAAAAGTATTTGACAAAGTTCAACACCCTTTCATGATAAAAACACTCAACAAACTAGGAATAAAAAGAAACCACCTCAACATAGTAAAAGCTATATATGAAAAAAACACAGCAAACATTGTACTCAATGGTGAAAGGGTGAGTATTTTACCTCTAAGATTAGGAGCAAGACAACAATGCCTACTTTCACCACTTGTATGCAACAGGGTACTGGAAATTCTAGCCAGAGTAAATAGGCAAGAAAAAGAATAAAAGACATCCAAATTAGAATGGAATATGTAAAAAATTCCACAAAAAACTGTTAGAACTAATAAATGAATTTATCAAAATAGCAGGATACAAAGTCAACACACAAAAATCAGTTTCATTTCTACACACTAATAATTAATAATAAGAACAAACTACTTAAGAACTAACTTAACCAAGAAGATGCAAAGTCTTTTACACTGGAAACTATAAAACATTACTGAAAGAAATTAAAGAAGGCATAAATAAATGGAAACGCATGTTCATGGATTGGAAGACTTATTATTGTTAAAGTATCAATACTACCCAAAGTGTTCCACACATTTAATGTAATCCCTATCAAAGTCACAATGACACTTTTTGCATATATAGAAAAACTCATCCTAAAATTCATATGGAATATCCCCAATAGCCAAAACAGTCTTGAAAAAGAAGAACAAAGCTAGAGAAATCACACTTACTAATTTGAAACTTATGATAAAGCCACATTAATCATAACAGTGTGGTATTGGCATAAATACAGATATATAGACCAATGAAATAGAATAGAAAGCCCCAAAATAAATCTTCACATATGTGGTCAAATGATTTTTGACAAGAATTCCAAGACCATTCAATGGGGAAAGGACAGTCTTTGCAACAAATGGTGCTGGGAAAATTAGATATCCACATGCAAAGGAATGAAGTTAGACTTTTATCTAATACCATATAAAAAATTAACTGAAAATGGATCAGAGACCTAATTGTAAAACTAAAATTATAAAGTTCTAAAACTTTTAGCAGAAAACAGAGAGAAAAATCTTCACTGCACTGGATTTTGCAATGATTTCTTGAATATAACAAAAAAGCCATAGGCAACAAAAGAAAAAATATACAAATTGACTTCATAAAAACTAAAAAATTTTGTGTATCAAAAGACAAGATAGAGTAAAAAGGCAACTCATGGAATGGGAGGAAATATTTTCAAATCATATATCTGATAAGGGATTAATATCCAGAATGTATAGAGGACACCTAAAACTCAACAACAAAAAGACAAAAGACCTAATTAAAAAATGGACAAAAGACTTGAATAGGCATTTCTCCAAATACGACATATAATGGCCAATACGCATATGAAAAGATGCTCAACATCACTAATCATTAGACAAATACAAATCAAAACTGCAGTGAAATACTACCTCACACCCAATAAGATGGCTACTATCAAAAAAACAGAAAATAATAAGCGTTGATGAAGATGTAGAGAAATTGGAATGCTTGTACCTTGTTGGTGGAAATGTAAAATGGTATTGAAAGCAGTATCTTGAAGTGATATTTGTGCAGCCATGTTCATAGCAGCATTATTCACAATGGCTCAAACATGGAAGCAGCCCAAGTGTTCATCAACAGATGAATGGATAAGCAAAATGTGGAATATATACACAATAGAATATGATCCAGCCTTAAAACAAAGGAAATTCTGCAATATGCTACAATATGGGTGAAACTTGAAGACATTGGCTTTGTGAAATAAGCCAATCACAAAAAGACAAATACTATATGATTACACTTATGTAAGATATTTAGAGTAGTCAAATTTATAGAGACCGAAAGTAGAATGGTAACTGACAAGAGGACTCGGGGAGGGAGGAATGGGGAGTTAGTGTTTAATGGATACAGAGTTTAGATTGTACAAGACAACAATGAGTTATGCAGATGGATGGTGGTAATGGTTACACAACATTATGAATTTATTTGATACCACTGAACCATACACTTAAAAATGATAAAGATGGTAAATTTTATATTGTATATTTTACCACTATAGAAAATAGAGGGACAAAAGTGAGGCTTTGTTGCAATATCCAAATGAGAGAGTGGTAGCTTAAATGGAGATTTGATGGCCATAGGTACTGGCAAAAGTGAACGGTTTCAAGAGATATTTACAAATTAACATCAGTAGTCTTTCATGATTGGATAATCATGGAGAATGAGAAGTAGAAGGTAACACCTAGATCTATGGCTGCGGCAACTGGCAAGAATAATTTGTCAGTTTCTGAGAAAGAAAACTAGAGGAGTAGGTTTGGAGGATGACTTTGGTTTTGGAGTTGAGGTGCCTATACATCATCAAAGTGGAAATATCTGAAGGTAGTTGGATATACAGGCCGATAGTTCAGGAGACAGCTCTGGGCTAGCATTTCACTAGGGAATCATTGAAATACAGGCTTCATATTATGGATAGAAACTGGATTTATGGTATTGGACAAGCCCGTCATGTCAGAGTGTGAAATGAAAAGAGGGCCATGGCCCAAACCCACCTATCCCAGGACACATTCTCCCACAGTAGATGCGGGTGTGCTAGCAGTTTGCAACAAACAGGGTAAATAAATCAAGTGTTGCTTTTGCAAGGTTAGATTTACTTGATAGAACTTAAGGCATTTTTTGTTCCATAGTTCAACAAGTATTTACTGGGTATTTAATTTGTACTAGGCAACTCCGTCCTTCATGAGTTTACATTTATGTAGGGGTAGACAAAATAGTTTGGTATATTATATAGTATATTAAAAGGTAAAATGCACCTTGAAGCTAAATAAAGCAAAGAAAGTGGATGGGCAATGTCAGATCAGGGCATAAGAGCAGCCTATAATTCTAAACGAAGGCAAGAAAGTGCTCTTTGTAGCTTGAAGAGTATAAAGGAGTCATAGAGCTATTGGCAGAAAGAATGTTTTAGGCAGAAGGAACAACAAATGCACATATCCTACAACAGGAGTGTGTCCAGAGTCTTGGAGGAACAGCCAGGAGGCCAGTGTGGGTAGGAAAAAAGTATTTAGGAGGAAGAATAATTAAAATGTTAAGAGAAGTGGCAAGAAGCCAGACCATGCAGGGTCACACTGACTATTGTAAGAACATTGACCAGAAGACAAACATGATCTGACATCCTTCTTAACAAGATTACTCTGGCTGTCATATATATACACTAGAAAGACTGGAAGTGGAGTATGAGAGAAATGGAAATTCTTGAATGTTACTCTTCAGTTGGTAACACACTCTCATCTTTGGTCTCACTAATGCCACTTTTAATTCTTATTTATATATACCCCTGTTCACTTTCACATTCCCCTCTTCTCAATAGGTGCTTCTTCTAATGTGCCTGAATATCTCCCTCCCCCCTTCCCTCTCTCCCTTCTGTTCTGCCTTCCTTCCACAAGTGTTTATTGAATATTTACTCAAAGCCAGCGATTGGTGTTCTGTGTCTGAGCTCCAAAAACAAACAAGGAACCGAAAGTTTTAATGGGGTAACAGGCAAATGATAACACTATAACGCACAACATGCTAAAGTAGAAATTTGTACGAAGCACCACGGGAACAGGGCAGAAGGAGTCTTTAATTGCTGTGGAGAATAGAGTAACGATAAGGGGATGCTTCATAGTGGAGATGATATACTATTACTTTAAAAAATTCTTTAATGGACTTTCATTTATTACATTGTTAACTTCATTGGACAATAAAGATAATTGTTCAATTACTATTCCTTGAACATGAAATTGTTTTTTAAAAAATACTGTACATTGACTTGAGATTACTTTAATAAAAGTGTACACCCTAAAGGGAAAAAACCCACTACTTTAAAAAGTAATATATTCAAGTGGTAAAAATTTCAATGGTACAAAAGGCACTCAGCAAGATGTATCTCTCCTTTCCATCCGAATCTGCCAATTCCTCTTCCTAGAGGCAATACTCTCATCACTTTGTCATTTACACATACACATGATATCCTCTTCCCATTCATTTAATTAGAAATAGTAGCATTATTCTGCTCCTCATTTCTTTGCAAGTGTAATGGTTTATGTGGGTCTTAACAGACAAATCAAGGCTTGCTAAGCCAGATGAGAAGGCAGAGTGCAGAGGGTATGAAAAGGTGTGAAGGGAATGGGAATGCTCCCTTGTTGAAGAGTGGGTAATTGTGAGGAGCTAGAGCATGAGTGATTAGAGGATAGGCAAGAAAGTTCTGTTTAGTTAAGTCCAAAGTGGCTATAATTTTAAACGAAAGCAAGTATAGACTAGTAACACAGAAAGTCTAAAGATCCACACTATATAAGAAATTGATCTTTGCTAAGTGTGGGATCTCAAATTAGCGGGGAGAAAAGATGGATTATGAGGCTGGGCACGGTGGCTCACACCTGTAATCCTAGCACTCTGGGAGGCCAAGGCTGGAGGATCGTTTGAGCTCAGGAGTTTGAGACCAGCCTTCGCAAGAGCAAGACCCCATCTCTACTAAAAATAGAAAGAAATTAGCTGGACAACTAAAAATATATAGAAAAAATTAGCCGGGCATGGTGGTGCATGCCCGTAGTCCCAGCTACTTGGGAG
The DNA here is from genome assembly GCA_008086735.1 of Cheirogaleus medius. Taxonomy (NCBI): domain Eukaryota; kingdom Metazoa; phylum Chordata; class Mammalia; order Primates; family Cheirogaleidae; genus Cheirogaleus; species Cheirogaleus medius. Next base: position 29,019,389 of record VBSM01002217.1, on the reverse strand, counting down.
GCTGAGTCAGGAGGAGGCTTAAGCCCAGAAGTTTGAGGTTGCTGTGACCTAGGCTGACACCACGGCACTCTAACCGGGGCAACAGAGTGAGATTCTGTCTCAAAAAAAAAAAAAAGATGGATTATTCAATAAGTAATACTGGGACAATGGTAATGCTCTCTGGAAAAAAGTTTAATCTTTTCTTCACATCCTACACCAAAAGGTTCAAAGATTTTTTTAAAAAGGCCATAAGAATAAAGAAGACAACATGGGAAAATCTTTTTACAACTTTAGATTTTAAAAGACCTTTTTAATTATGACTAAAGTCTTATGATCATAATAGAACATTTAGATAACTTTATAGAAAAATAATTTTTAAAATTTCTTAATGGAAACAAAATCAATAAGCAAATCCAGAGAAAAACAACAAACTATTAAGTGATTTCATGCCAACCAAATAACTGATTGCTCTAACACAGAATGAAATTCTACAAAACAGTTAAAAACTAAAAAATGCAAAGAATTTGAACAGAGTTCATTTATGGAAAATGAATGGCTCTTAAACATATGCAAAAATATATAACCTCACTCAATATAAGAGAAAGTAAATTAAAACTACAACAAGATAGCACAATTCCAAAGAGTATGTAATCAAAATTCCAGGTTTTCCAAAATACAGAAATTAATTAACATTTTGTTTTCAAGACTCTGAGGAAACGGACAATTTAATATATTGCTGATATGATAGTATAAATAAATTGATACATCTATGGAAGAAAGTACAACACTATCTTTCACAGTGACAAACACATGTGTCCTTTGACCTAACAATCCCACTTCTGGGAATTTTTCCTACAGATAAACTTGCACATGTGCAAAGTCACATATGTTCAAGATTATTTACTATAGCATTACTTTTCATAACAAAAGATTGGCATCAACCCAATCTTTAACCAGCAGGGGACTGGTTAAATTATTAATAATTATGGTATAGCTGTGCAATGGAATAATATGCAGTGGAATAAAAAAAATAGAACGTGTATCAACATGGCTAGAGTTACAAGGTGAGTAAAGTGAAAAAAAGCAATGTAGTAAACGGTGTGTATAATGTGCTACCCTTTGCTCAAGGGAAAAAATATAACTGCATATTCTGTCTTATACAAAGAAACTCTGGAATTATACAAAGAAATTAACAAAAATTGTGCTATGGAAGATTGCAAGAACCGACAAGGGGGAACAGTGGTAGAAGCAAGTGTTTTTACCATATTTGTTTTAACATTTGTTGAGTTTTAAATTATGAAAATGTACTAACCATCCAAAAAAATTTTTAAAGCATCTGCCTTATCTTTATAATATTGCAATGGTTAGTTATTTATTGTAATAATTTCAAGCTGTGGGGTTTTGCACTTGATTTTTTTTTTTTCTTTGCCAGTGGTTTACTTTGTAACATTTGGTCCACGAGTAAAATCACTGAGCTAGTCTCACCAATAGCATTTTCCATGCATTGAAATACTAGTAAGAATTGGAAATCACAGGAGGAATGGTATTTTTGGTGTACTCTCTGCTTTGTGGTTAAAGCTTTTCAGTGGCCTGATACATGCTGGAGGTGGAAAGTTCTAGGACACAAAAGTGATTGGGTTCTCATTCAAGGGCAATATGCATTTGCTTTAAAAATGGGATTAAGTATTCCTAGAAGACACACAGTGAAATAAATAAAAAGGAAAAAGAAGTGAGTTGATGGACGTGAAATGGGGGAATGAGATGTCAAAATCAGTACCCACAGCAAATGTCCAGATAGACATGATCCAGGGCTGTACAAGAAAACTACCCCACTGAAGGATAATCAGGAAAGAAAGGGAGGAAACTCACCATCGGGGGAAATGTGAATAACAAGAGGCTGTCCTACCCGCTTTAACTAAGGTCACGACTGAGAAATAGCCCAAAGATTCCAAAGCATAGCACTAAAACATTAGAGTTGCAATACTGAGATCTCATCTTATGGTCAAGGAAGCCAAAACCTGGAGCTATGAAGAGAACAAGCTAGGGTCACACAGAAACCACGTCTGAGACTTCTAACCTAGCATTTTGTTTTGTTTTTACATGCTCCTTTATTTTCATTCAGTAGATCTTGCTAATGTTTATTTCATTTAGTTTGGAAACTCTCATTTTAACAAGAGTAATCACTCTTGACTATTTTCAGAAAATAGGAGGAAAGCAGGGAACCGGGAGAGATAGAAAAAACTGTATAGAGAGCTGTTAAATCGTATAAATGAAAGTAAAATGAAAACAGCAAATAATAGACATACATATGAAACAAACAAAAAATGTAATTTCTGCTGAAAGAAGGCCCAGCAAAGCTGAGCAGCAAAGGTCAAAAGTTGCATGATCGCAGCTCTGCACCTCTCTCATTCCCAGTCTCTTTGTACAATGGAGGCAAAGCATTTTTAAAAATCATCCTCTTTTACTGCCCATAAGCCATAAAAGAAGAAAATTTTCCCTTCAGGGTCTTTAGCCATGTTATACTCTTTTGCAGGCGTCTCACAAAAACACTCAAAAAAATTCTTCCAGAATATCCTTTAACATATTTTTTAAGGCAGAGTTCTTCCTTTAAATTGCTGTTTAATCAGTGTATTCTTCATATAAGTTTTTCTCTATGGTGGGCTAGGAAGTGTTTGGAATTTTGCTCTAGAAAACTGCTTTCTCCTGACAGTACAAAAATATGTTTTCTATTCCAGTTCGTGGACCCACATCACACAAATATTCCCAATGAAAATATTCACAATTTTCAAATGTGATTTAACAATAAAATTGAGACTCTATTAACACTGACCAATTCCAAAAAGTTGTAACACAGATTATTCTGCTTATTTTTGGCTTAAATCTCAGAAAAACAAAACAAAACAAAATATGCTACTCCCGATAGGAAGAAAGGAAATCCAAATTCGGCATGCAATAAAATATTAAATATTCTGGATTCTCTAACTTCCAAATGCCCCTAATAATCAAAGGTACTTAGGGGCTTTAAGGCAGAATTCATCCTCTCCTGCCCTGGAAGAAGATCAAGTTCTAAGTTAACAGAAGGATTCAAAAGAAAAAACCAAAAAACAGAACCCCTACCCTTTTAGAAATGAAGACAATCTGATATTTACGTTAGTAAATAAAGCTTTCGTTTTATACACATATTCTGATTTCAAATTTAGTTCTTTCCAAGTCTGTACCATCTACCAAATATTTTTTTACAGGCTTACCAGGACAATTGGTTCTGATAACTGCAGACTGACCCTCCATAAACCCTCTTCCTATGGGAAACAGTAATAAGGACTGTGGACATTCACTGTCTCTGATGACATAAAATTACCTTTTTTTAAAAATCAATGGAAATAAACATATAACTAGACCTCCTCCCTGTTGATCTGTTAGGATTCATCTTTACTGCTTTCTAAGCTTGACAGTGGCTACCTAGCTCTCTAAATTAAGTGATAAAGTGGACACTATGTATAAATTATATACTTAAAGAATCATAGAAATGTTTCACACTTATAAGGATTTTTTTTTTTTTAATTTAAAACCTGTGAATAGTCACTGCCCTCCAGCCTGGGCAACATAGCAAGATCCTGTGTTCAAAAAAAAAAAGATCTATTTGCCATCATGTCATTAATTCAGTAGTCAGGTTTATAATGACAGCCACCATTTAGTGCAAGCCTACCATAAGCCAACCATTCACAAGACATCTAATTCTCAGAATAACCCTGTGAAGTAGATACTCCTTTTCCATTTTACACCTTGGGGAAATGTAGTTCAGAAAGACTAGGTGTACTCTTCAAACAGGTAAACAACAAACTGGTAAATATCACAGTTAGGATTAGAGCTTGTGTTTACCAGAGACCAAACTCCTGCTCTTTCTACTGTTACTATAGCCGTGATCTATAGCCTAAAGCTTGATGGATTCTAAAGGGATCCTTATAGTTTTGTGGTTCTAGTTCAGGTTAACATAAAAATCTCTTTCTTGAGTACTTTAAAAAAAGATTAGATCATATTATATATATTTTAATGTTAAATATACTTTTATCTCATTTTATTAAAATAATTAATGTTAGGAATAGAAGGTTGAATAGAAACCATAGTGTCACATTAGCTGGAATATCATACTTCTCAATGATTATGTATAAATGAAAGTTCAAATGAAAGTTCATCTTTTCATTCATCCACTGCCCATCCATCTACGATCCATCTACCTAGCCATTCATCCATCCATCATCCATCCATCCGTTTAACAAATTGAGAACTATTACAGGCCAGTTACTATTCTAGGCTCTGCAGAGATAGAAATAAAGAAGTCAGAGCTTTCTTTTGTTCTCAAAGATTATATTCCAGATAAGCACTGCCCAGTAGAACTTTCTGTGAGGTGAAAACGTTCTCTATCCGTGCTTTGGAGAAAAACTTAGCAATGGAATTTGCAAATGTATTTGATTTTAATTTTAACTCATTTAAACTTACATAGCCACATGTGACTAGTGGTTGCTGTATTGGACATCACAGTTCTAGAAGGTTTGAGGAGGTAGGGAGACAGAAAACAAACAAATTACTTTTTTGATTTTGATGAGTGCTCTGGAGAAAATGAGCAGGATGATGTGATAGGAGTTGGGGGAGGAGGCAGCATAAATTAGAGTTGTCAGGGAAGTTTTCTCTGAATAAGTTCCATGTAAGCTGACTCCTGAGTAAAAGATAAGGAGTCAGACACATGCCAAGAGCAGGGAGAAGAACATTCTAGGTCAAGAGAAGTAGGTCGAAAGCCCAAAGGAGAGAAAGCTTTGATGTGTTCAAGTTTCAGAAAGCAGATCAATGTTGGTTAGATCATAGCAAGCAGGTAGGTAATTGGCATGCAAGGCTTTTGGGAGAAGAAGAGGCCAGATAATGTGCATTGTTCCAGGTTGTGGTAAAGGGTATGGGTTTTATTCCAAGTGAAATCTAAATCTATAGGTAACCTTTAAAAAAACTGTGTTATCCTATAAAATACTTATATCCAAAGTTGAATTATTTAAAGATGAAGTAGGTAATGATATAGAGCGTTATTCTTTTTAAAAGCTGTATCTGTAATTTAGTTCAGAACATGCCCCATATGAAAGAGCTACTGTTGATTATGAAATAATCATAAAGATTCAAAGATATGTACCTTCAAGATATTAGCCTTGACAATGGCAAGCAACCTAGCAACATAGACTATCCAAAGGAAGAGTGATAAAATCAAGGCATTTCATGTTTAATCCTTTGTGAAGTTGATTTTTAATAACTCTCAGGGCTAATTTCCTTTGGAACACAGATAGGAAAACTCTCTTTTCTAGGTGTGGCATGGTTTGTCATCCTCTGGAAATGTGACTCTTTATACAATTGGTCCTCAGCCAGTTTTCAGTGGAAAAGTCATCATGTTGGAAAAACATATAAAAATAGAATGTTCTTGAGTCATGGCAGAGAATCCTAGACTTCCTTGTTAGTCCTGAAAATAGTTCTTTGAGACAAGATTTTAAAGATTTTATCTTTGAATTTACCAGACGATCTATGCTACGGATGCTATCAATTCAATGTAGAACCTCTCAGGAGTCACAAATGATTTGGGCAAGTACATGAAAAGGAGGGTCATAGTAACCGAGTCTCCATAGAAACTACATTATCTACCATAGCTCTCTTGCCAGAAAAAGCATAATTCATACTTTTACTGTTGTTGGTTGAAAATAATGCACACAAATTTCGCATCATAAAATGGTGAGAAAAACTAATAAAGAATGTTATTAAAATAAGCCAATTGCTAAATTATACAGACAATTCAGATTACTTAAGCCGTGCAACTGGTCTTTATTGTAGAATCTGAAGTCATCAGCTTTTGATATTTAACATCTACTTCAAACACAAAGAGTTTTAAGATTTACAACTCTGTATTTTTAAATGATGTAAACTTTTCAATATTCATAGGATAGTAATTATTGTTTTGCTTTACTATTTTAAAAATACAAATAACAAAAATGCAAGACTAAAACTGTCAAAAGAAAGAAAGTACTTAAAGTTTCAAGTTCATATTTAGTAGTCTTTGCCTATAATAGAGGGTCATTTAGCAGATGATGTGCAACAGAGAATGGAGAGATACAAAAAGAGAGAAGGGCAGAGAGAGAAAAAAAAAGAGAGAGAGAGAGAGAAATCCTTTTTCATTCTTACCAAATTAGTTTGTGCTTATGAAGATGTCAAACCTTCATTTTACCCAATAAAACATTCTTGGTGTGGTAACTAGTTTCCCCTAGTGAATTTGCGCAAAACTAGAATGATTTAAAAAAATCCAGCTTTGTAAACAAATATGGAACTATGATTGTTTTATACCTTTTAACCAAAAGCGAAGCACAGGCATGTTTTTTTGTATTAAATTTAGAATAAATTGAAAGCATACATTGATGTTCTTTGTTTCAAATACATTTTGGAACCCAGCAGACCACATGCAACCTAGTTAAATTATCTGAATGGATTTGGGGAGAAGAGAAAGGAGTCTGCTCATTTTAATATACCTTCAGAAATATTTTACTTCTTGATGATGACAGCAGCTCTTGCTGACAACTATTAATACATTATAAACACCCCATCAGAGTTATATAAAAACATGTCAGTTTTAAAGAGAACATCTTTGACAGCAAATTTTCTGATTGTGAAACAGCTGTGCCTTCAGTACAATGCATTAAGTAGTTTATTCCTTTTAGATAGTTAAATTGTGCATGAAATGTTGCTGGCGCAAGGGCTCCAAATCTGGCCTGATTAGCGAACATCTGTTACATTGGAAAAATTCATGTCTACCCTAATTAGCTGTCAGGCTGATGTACATCAGGCCTGATGGTGAGGGATCCTGTGCTGTTTAAGTCAAACAGGTTCCTCTCTTCTCCCGTCACCTGCCCTTTCAAATCTCTTCCTTTCCTGGGTTGCTGTAATTAGAGCTGGTTGGACACACAATGGAGCAGGCTACGGTCAGTTATAGTCCCATCTGTGCAAGATTTTTATTCCCACCAAACTTGGGAGCCGAGAGATAAAGTAGTTCAACAGCAACGAGGCTGGGCGACCTGTTAGGTCTATGACATTTGATAATCCTGTCCCCAAGATCTTCCTTTGAAAGACTCTGAGCATCCTGAAGTCACCATCTTGTGGCGAATGAAGGGTGATCTATAGCTTCTGAAGAACTGATCCTTGTTTTGTTTGTTTTAAATGGGGATAGCTCTCAGCAGATTTTGAAACACTGTGGTGTGCTGTAAAAGTGACATGATACTGTGTGATCAGGTATTAAAAGGAGCAAAGAACAGTTAGAAAAAGGAACTGAGTGTTCTGCAGATGGAATTTCCATAGCCAGTAATTGGCTATAGGCAGCTACAGGAGGCAATTGAAACCAAAAGATCTGATGTTATCAGGTTTATTGGTCCAGTGTACACAGGGATTTCCAATGTAAATAAAAACTTTCATTGACCTGTGGATGGGTACAAATCATAACTTCCTGTTTGAACTGTTTACCTTTTTAGTAAACTGGAAAGTACACTTTGAAGTGTTCCTGAGCTGGTGAAATCCTCCTTTACTCAGTAACAGCTTTTTATACAAGAGCTGGATTGCCTAGGGCCAGATTCAGATTCAACCTGAAAGATTAAGAATATATAAGATTACAACATCATGTTTTATTAGAGTGTGATTTGACCCAGGAAGAATGAAAAATCAGCCTTTTTCCGACTTTGTATCATCCTTTCAAAATAATTCAAGTACAGGATTATTATCCCCAAGCATACATGTGGTGTAATTACAATGTACGCTAAAATTCCATAATTGAGGACATGCTTTATGAAATGCTTGATGCGTGAAGTTATAAATGGGGAAACTAATTTGCCCAGAGCATTCAGGATTTTTAGGTGAAACAGCATCACTTTTAGAGTTCTGAATGCTCTTGTTACAATACCCCAGCCAAAGTGGACTTGAGTTTGCTAACCTAAGTGAGATTCCTTCCTCCCTCCTTCTGTTTCTTCTTTCCTTCTTAAGCTCTTTCTTTTACCTTGAAGTACTTTCCCTATCCATCCAAAGCTTACCTAATAAAACATTTAAATGTAGTCTCAAACACAAGCTTTTCTATACCACTAGCAACCTGGTTTAAAGGAAGGGCGAAGTTTACTGAAACCACTGCAATCTGTACTGTGGTTTCACATTCATTGTTCACCTTTTCTCAACAACAGTGGCATTTTCAAATTTCTTTTATGAAACTTGCTATTTCTAAACTTTAATTTAAATATTTATTATAGGGTGTCCCTTACTTCTTATACTAGACTGTAAGCTCCTTGGAGACAGAGGCATGAACTGTTTGTTTATGTGTCCAATAAAATGTAGTTCACAGGAGGGCCTCAATAAACGTTAAGTAAATATAATTTGGCTCAGATCAGAGGTATTCAAAAGCAGTGATCAGCCTCTGGGGGAATGTATTCACTTTGTCTAAGTTCCAGTGAATCTCAAGGACCTGTGGCCACCTTTGGCTGCACAGAGATTGCCACTATAGGCCCGTGGAGCCACTAGAGTCTGGTGCAGAGAGTTAAAGTGTTTTGCAAGTATGGGGTGCTCCTAGGCACATACAACAGCATTCTACTAAAGGATGGCCTAACTTAACAGAGCCAACCAGAGTTCCTAAAGCCTTCAGAGTTGTCTGATTTCCCCAGATGGATGATCACTGAAGCTCACTGTGGATCCTGCTGGTCCAGGCCTGGTTCCAGCTTATCCAGGATCTGGATTTGCATTGCAAACCTGCCTGAAGGCTCAGAGCTGCCCTGAAGCAGTGTGGGCTGTCAGTCTGACTTCCTTCTCCCTCCCCTATCTGCTTTTCTGTGACATTCTCTGCAGTCTTCCATGCTGGTTTCTGGGTTTATCAAGAACCGAGAATATAGGAAATTCTATAAGAACACAAATTTTCTGCTTAACTTTGTGAACTTTAGAGAAGCTAAACAATTTATATTTTTAAAACACATGCCAAGCCTTCAAATTTTGTCCATTCTAGTTTGAAAACTACTTTGTAGCAATTCACCAAAAGACAAAGAATTGCAATGCGATTTCATCTGACTTTAAAAATACATTTTGAGGGATTCTTGTTGCTTTTGACAATAATATTAAAAGTTTCTAGAATTTTATAGCACATTTTCAAATGCTTTAATACAGATTACCTCATTTGAATATAATAGCTGTTTCCTATCTTTAGGCATAGAAAAAAACATGAAAATAGAGACTCTTGGATGCTTACCAAGTTAAGTTTTCCCATCATCATCGTCATTCACAAGAAAAACAACCACTACCATCATAATAGCCAACGATCTTTATTTAAACATCAAGTATATGCCACTTCTCTAATTCAATATTCCTACTGCTCACAAAAATTTCTGTAAGATTTTATTCTCTCTGTTTTACAGATGACAAAATTTGGACTCAAAGATTCCATGATTTGCCTATGGCTACACAGCTAATAAATAACAGAGCCAAAATTCAACCCTCATTTGGCCTCGAAGTGATTGCACAACTGCCACTCAATAAAATATTTTTTCATATTTTAAATGTTAATTATTTTGTAATAAATATTTTCATTTCATTGCCTTTTTAAAATACTTTGAGGCCAAAACAATTTATTGTAACTGGCATTGTACCCCAAAGGGTGCTGTGGTTTTTATGCATGTTGCTTGCTTGATGCAGACAAGTCCAATTGGAAAGTTTCATAAGAATTTACATCATATTTTATTCATGCTATTACATTGGATTGGGCAAGTCTAACTAATGTAAAAATGTAGTTCAACCCAAACTAGTAACAACTTGGATACCTCTTCTTTGGGAAACTTTATCTTTTCAATCCAAGTCTCAGAGGACTAGATTCCACTAAATTCTAATCTCTATGAGATAGTCCATAAGGATTATAACAGTGAGTTTGAAATAGTTTCAATGACTATATGCTGTTTGGTCATCTAGTTGCTGTGTGTGACTTTGACTAACTTGATAAATAAAATTGAAAGGCTTTAGCTTTTTCTGCAGTTAATAAAGAGTGGTAAAACAAAAATATTTACTTTGCACTATGCCAGCAACTAAATCAACCAGTAATAATTGTTTTCGGTGCTACCAATCAACAGCTGAGAAAAAATCTCACAGGTCATTATGTTTATCAAAATTAACTATGGTTTCTGCCTACCCTTTGCATACCACTCCTTTAAACATCCTCACATACAAACACACACACGCACACACTCACGCACACATGGGGTGGCAGGGTGGGCGGGGGGGGGAAGCTAATTCTTCTCAATGTTTGTTTCTCCAGAAGCAATCTGGTAAACTTTTGAGTATTTTGCATTGGTGAGATAACAAATATCTTATTGCTATTCCAAGTCTATAACTTGCTCTTGAGACGGCTGATGCCACCCTCCATAGACTCATCCCTGTGGTGTTGTGGATGGCAACAGAAGGTCACTCTGTGTTCCTGTAGTGACTTGTTCTCTGAGTCTGTCAGAGAATAGTTAGCAAATGCATGCATCTTTCAGAAAATGGTTGTACACAGTCCACCTAAAGCCAGGTAGAGAATCATTATACCCTCCTTTAAGCTTCACATTATAGAAAATGTAAACTCTTCTAAGAGTTAGCCCCATGGTGGCTAACCCCTCTACTTTCAGTCAAGCAGTGAACTTCTTCCTGAAGAGCTAGCATGGCCAACGTCTGACCCCAGTCCTCTGGACAATGCCCTCCATGTCTAGGGATGACTGTCACTGGGCAGTGTGGGTGACAGACCCAGGGACACCAATGGCAGAGTACTGCTCGCTGATGATCATGGAAAGAAGCAGTTGGTAAAACTTTTCCCTGTAGTTGACACTGTTGCTTAGTACAGAGTAGCAGGGAGTTAAGTACTTGAGGGAAGTAACTCTTGACAGAATGAAACTCCATATTAGCCATGATATGAGAAGTCACTTGGGGAAGAATCCTAGAGTCATGCATCACCACAACCACATTAGATCCCACAGTTATGGACAAATCTGAGTTCTACGGGCCAACTCTGAATTCCTTTCTAAGAAATAATTTTCTGTAGATCTGGAATGAGTCAAAGATGAGCCCTGTTATGCAGTAAAAGCTGGTATAAGATGGAGTTGCTATTTTCACCATGGACCTTCCCACTAATAAAATATTTCATAATAAAAAAATGATTTACTTTTAACTATGAGCATCTTACAAACATGCATGTCTGATATTCTTCTTTCTTTGCTGGTGCGGAAATTTTGGTGTCTGAACTCAAGCAAGGCAAGGATGTTCATGAGGTTAAAAATTTAAGTTTGCTCCTAAGCCAAAATGATCAGTCAATTCACTCAAAACTGGAAGATAGGCCTTCGGTAGACACAGCCCTAAAATAACTCTCTCAGTCAGCCAATACAGAGATGAAAATTAAACTTAGATTTTCTGACACTCCACTCTTGTTCTCTCACCACGAGGTCCTCCCAGTTCACTGAGAAATCATTAGGTTTACACTATAAGCCAATTCTCCTCGAAGCCTGACAAATTTATAGCTTCTTCAAACATGGGCACCAAAGCAGAAGTTATCAATTATTTTTAAGGTGTCTAACTTTTAGCTGGGAATCCATTGATATAGACATGTGATGGCATCTGTAATTCCAACCAGTCCTCAAGAGAATATCCACGGATGCTTTTTTGGAGCCCTCTGTAAGATAATAAAATAGGCTCTGGTCAGACACACTGTACCTCACACTGTATAACAGCTTTCAACATAAATCTGGAACATGATTTACATTTGAAAGCACCAGATCAATATTTGAGGAGGGATTATTTTTTATCAACTTGGCTCTAATTCTCTGAAATATAAAGTTATTTTTTAAATGTCAAGACCAACTACACCCACACTGGCATGAAATGGCTTTGTCAAAAAAGTTGAAAAAAAATTAAACGTAAATTTTGTGTTGACATAATCCAGGTTAAGTCTAAAAAAGAAAAATACTTACTTTTGTAAAATGAGAGGCTATTTTATCACTCAGAGAATGTCACATCAATTGTAAAGCCATCAGCCCCAAGGTTTGGTGGTGATTGCTTCATATTTACTGTTAGTCCAGCAATGGGGATGGTACTTTTACAGTCTTTGGACAGACTAGTGAGTGTGACATTTAAAGTGTTGATTTTTGCAGCACTTATGTTAATTGTTGTAATTTTCCTGATGAACCACCATTCTGGTTTCCTGATGCAGCCAAGATAGTTTTACATTTTCTATGCAGGGCCTCTTTGCCATTTGGTCTGTGTAGTGTCAGCTTCGAGTGCTACTGAAAGCAGACAAAATTGCAAGCAAATTGCATCAGATTGCCAACATTGTGAAAAGGTAAATTGCTTGCAAATCTATTTAAACCACTGCCCTATTTTCATCAGCTTCAGTACTTGGTATTCATGATTGCTTAATTGGCGACCTTTCCTATTGTGTAGTGCTTTATGGTGTAATGGAAAGCGATCTTTACCAAACCAATTACCCTTTTTTTCTCAGCACTACATTATTGCTGTGATTGCAACTGCCAGTCCTTTGTAAATGAACTTTCTGATTTCAATGATGTTTTTAAAATGTAAGATAGAAAAAAGTGGCATTCATATTGTGTGATGTTCTATTTTGAAGCCTCTTTGTAGTCACCATTGTCTGGGAAAATGGACTGAAGGGTTACACAGTACCTACAAATATCCATGTAACTATTATTAATATTATTATAATGTCCTCCTTTGTACTGCAGCTCAATTAGGAAAGGATAGGAGAAATATTTTGTCACCCTGTCAAGTGCACAGGAAGTGCATTTGAGGCTTCTTTTTTGACATATACATTATCTCTAGTAATAAGATTCATTTTAAGGAGTGGTGATGAAGATACAAAATCAATTTAAATAAAATTCACATTGCTAGATTTTTGGTCACTCAACATTTAAAGGGAGGCTTAAATGACTCAAATACTCAGACTTGGAATAAAAGCTTAATTTCATAAGAGATAGTTGAGAGCACACTAAGAAATAGTGAATTTTTAGGATCTCAGGTTCTGACTATAGATGCTCAAACATAGCAAAACGTGACTATTCTATGTGTTCAAAGCTGAAAACGTGTATGCACAGATATGTAGCCTGAATTTGAACAGAACTAAGATTGCCTTTTAAAAAATTCTCTTAATACTATTCTACAAAATCAGCATCCACATGAATTCTCATAAAGGTGGGGCATAGGACTACAATGAATCCTGTTTGTGTATTTTTATGTGATTTAGAAAATTATATCATTACTCATAAGTGTACGTGCAGAAAGGGAGCTTCAAGTAATTTAGTCATTCCCTAATACTGTAAGTGGAAATGGATGCATCATTCTACCCCCTACAGTCAGAAACTCTATTGTATGTGGGACATTTTGCAAAGATTTCTTTTACTCTCTTCTCTCATTTAATTAGGAAAAAAATGGAGTTCAGACAAGGCTTGCCAATGATGATCAGGTGATTGCTGATTTTAGTACCTTTGATGTAATGTAATGATTTATTTACAGCACAGCAACTTATTCTTTGAAAGCAAAGAAATGTGTTTATTATCTACTGCTTATGTAAGTGTTCCTAATAACCAATTTCACCATGATATTGAGGTCTAATACAGTTATCATTTTGTATCAGCAGCATATATTCTTTTGAAACAATTAGACACATGACTCAGTTTCCTAACTTTAAATATAGTCATGCCTTTATAGATGGGAGGTTGACATTTGCTTGGGTGTTTAATTTGTTAAAACACGGGATTTTAAAAACAAGTGTCCCACTAATTGGGAGCAGGATCCAGAAGAGTTCTCACCTTGGGGAGGGACTTTATTAAATTACTTTAGTGGAAAGACTTTTAAGACAATTTTATTTTTGTTGAGGGGTGGGGAGCAGGGGGAGATTTATGATAAGGGAAAAAAATCATGGGCTAGCATGAACTGCAATTATTACTGTCAATGTTACTGGTAGAGGTTGCTCGTGAACTATCGCTCTCATCATTCATATTTCTAGAACAGTGCTGAGCCCTGTGATGATGAAACAGGTAAGAATAACACAGATTACCTAGGCAGGGTTTACGGTGTGCCAAGCACTGTGCTAAGCCTTTTAACTGGCTTGTATCATTTTATTTTCCCAACATCCCTATTAGGATGGTATTATTATTAATCCCATTTTATAGATGAGACGACTGAGGTTGAGAAGGCTTTGAGGCTGACACAGGGCCATGCAGCTAATATGCATTGCCAGCTGGGACATGACCCCAGGCAGCCAGGCTCTGGCACCCTGCATTCTACTGCCTAAAGAGTTTAGTTTCCCATCTTCTAATTTCTCACTGTTGGGCTAAGGAAAGAAAGTTGGTTAGCTAACAAACACTTACATAGAATCTAAGTATCTAGTTTTCCAGATATTTAAGGAAATCGATGAAGTGTGCCCAGGAGTCATTTGTTATTTCACTCTTTTCATCTCTTTATACTTGGTATGGATTTGGCACTGATATTCATATTTTACATGCAAAACTCTAAGAAACTCAGATATTCAGAATCAACTTTCTGCATGCATAAAGAGGGATTTCTATATATGCCAACTATCACAGAGAGTCCTGCAGCAATTTCTCCTTCTCTTGGAAAGAGAGACTCTTGAATACTGTAGGATAGTAAATGTCCAGTCCATCTTAGCACCTTTGTTAAATAATGTACTCTAAAGTTTGTTGATGGTTGAAACCATCTCATTTTAGTCCAAAGCTCTTTCAAAGTAATTTCAGTAAGAATAGTTATCAGACTTCTTCCTGTAAAGGGGGTGAAGGAAGTGGGAGGGCTGGCATGGGGGGAGGGAGTGGGGACTCGGTTCCATTTCAACTCATGCTGTAACAAGTAAATGCCAGCATGAATGAAATGTTCTTCGACATTGTACATGAGGCATCTGTTGCAGCCAGTGTCAGCTTGTGTGTATTCCCTAATGTTTTCAATGGCAGTTAACCCTATGCTCTATCTCAGAAGGTTATATATAAGGCCCAATAACCAAAATGTTGGGAAAACTTGGAAAAAAGCAAGAAGCTGGAGAGAACTCCCTATACCCTTTTACTCAGATTCATATACCAATTTCTGGATTTACCCCAAAGATTACCCAGCGATGGGAGGATGGTAAGGAGGAATATCAGCCCAGCAGAAAGATCATTTGTGTAAGAATTTATCACGTAATTCTTCACATCTTTATTCAGCAAATTTCCTGAGTGGATTTAATACGTTATTTCATTTGCAGACGAAAAACAGAGTATTTAAAGTTTTCAGACTTCCCACAATTTTAGGAAACTACCTGTGTGATGTGTCTGTCCCTTTGTGCTGCAATGCTGCTGCTGCTGCAATTCCTCGAGCTCCTGCAAAGTCTGGATCTGCGAGGGTCATTTATTCTCAAGTCATGTCCTCTTCACAGCCAACAGCATCCCTTTGCTCCAAACATATGAATGTTAAAGAAGAAACTAGATTAACCATGCAGGTGCTTACTGACTCCTCGTGGATATTAAACTCTTTTTTTTTTTTTAATTGTATGACTCAATGTGCTTTAACAGATGATAATAATGACGGATGCTAAGGAAGCAGAAATCCTCTGAGCTTACTTGGCCTTAATTCCTTCTTTACAAAAAAGTAAACTGTGAAACACCTCCACTCTCCCACACTCCCCCAAAAAACCCAGCTCACATGTCATTTTCAATGTTTGAAAAATTTTTCACTGTGGCACCCCCTCAGAAAGACCATATAATTTAAAAGCAGTGCGGGTGCAGTGATTCACACTTGCAGCCTCAGCAATTTGGGAGGCTGAGGTGGGAGAATTGCTTGAAGCCAGCAGTTAGAGACCAGCAGCATAGCAAGATACCCGTCTCTACAAAAAATAGAAAAATAAGCTGGGCGTGGTGGCACACACCTGTAGTCCTAGCTACTTGGGAGGCTGAGGCAGGAGGATTGCTTGAGCCCAGGAGTCTGAGGTTGGCCGTGAGCTATGATCATACCACTGCACTCCAGCCTGGCCAACAGAGCAAGACCCTGTCTCAGAAAAAAAGAAAAATTTAAGAGCAAATGAAAATGACATGCCATAGAGAAGACTTAAAATTTGTGGAATAGGATAAAAAATTCTTAGTTCATTGGCTATGTGTATTTTAGGGAGAATGCAACTACTTGATACACTGACAATAATGCTAAACATTCTCTAACATTTAGGTTTACTGCGCATTAGGCACTGCGATAACTCTTTGAGGTAGATTTCTTAACACTCTTATTTAACAATTGAAAAAGATGAAGTTTAGAGAGATTAAGTAAAATTTTTAAGGTCAGAAAGTTTGTAAGTGGCAGATCTGGGATTCTGATTCAGATAGTCTGGATGTCATTACTGACTTCTAGTTTAAGAAGGAGGAGGAAGTGGAGAAGGAGGAGAAATTAAAGGGAAAAAATAATGAAGAAAGGAGAGGGGGAAGACAGAGAGAGCATTTCTTTCTTTCTTTCTTTTTTTAATTGTAGCATATTATGGGAGTACAGATGTTTAGGTTACATATATAGTATTTGCCCCACCTGAGTCAGAGCTTCAAGCATGTTCATCCCCCAGATGGTGTGCACTGCACCTGTTAGGTGTGAATACACCCATCTTCTCCTCCCTACTCCCACCTGCCTGACACCTGATGAATGCTACTACTATATATGCACATAAGTGTTGATCAGTTAGTACCGATTTGATGGTGAGTACGTGTGTTGTTTATTTTCCATTCTTGTGATACTTCACTTAGTAGAATGGGCTCCAGCTCTATCAAGGATAATGCAAGAGGTGCTAGATCACCATTGTTTTTTTGTGGCTGAGGAGAACTCCATGGTATACATATAGCTGGCTGAGGAGAACTCCATGGTATACATATACCACATTTTATTAATCCACTCATGTATTGATGGGCACTTGGGTTGTTTACACATCTTTGGAATTGTGAATTGTGCTGCTATAACATTCTAGTGCAGGTGTCTTTTTTATGGAATGTCTTTTTTCATCTAGGTAGATGCCCAGTAATGGGATGCTGGATCAAATGGTAGTTCTACTTGTAGCCCTTTGAGGTATCTTTATATTACTTTCCACAGAGATTATATTAGTTTGCAGTCCCACCCGCAGTGTATGTGTGTTCCTATCTCTCTGCATCTATACTAACATTTGTTGTTTTGGGACCCGCAGTCCAGGCAGCCTAGGAACAGTAGGATTTGGAAAGTGACCTAGAGTGACTTAAGGCTAATTATTTAGCCAGAGGCATGTAATTTTGTTTATTTTTTCAAAGAACCAATTTTTTATTTTATTAGTCTTCTGTATAGTTTTTTTGTTATGAATTTCATTTAGTTCTGCTCTGATCTTTGTTGTTTCTTTTCTTCTGCTGGGTTTGGGGTTGGTTTGCTCATCCTTTTCCAGTTCTTTGAGATGATTCACTAGATTGTTGATTTGTGATCTTTCTGTCTTTTAGATGTAGGACTTTATGGATATAAATCTTCCTCTCAGGACTGCGTTAGCTGTGTCCCACAGATTTTGATAACTTGTGTCTCTTTTATCATTTAGTTCAAAGAATCTTTTGATTTCCAACTTAATTTCCTCCTTAACGCAATAATCGTTCAGCAGAAGGTTGTTTAGTTTCCATGACTTTGTGTAGAGATGAGAGTTTCTGTTAGAGTTGATTTCTAATTTTATTCCACTGTGGTCTGAGAAGATGCATGTTATAATTTCAATTTTTTTTTAATTTGTTGAAACATGCTTTGTGGCCTAGGATATGGTCAATCTTAGAGAATGTTCCATGAGCTGATGAGAAAAATGTATATTTAGTGGTTTTGGGGTAGAATGTTCTATAAATGTTAGTCAGGCCCATTTGTTCTAGAGTTTTATTTAAATCCATTGTTTCTTTGTTTATTTTCTGTTTGGAGGATCTGTCCTGTTCTGTCAGAGGGGTGTTGAAGTCCCAGGCTGTTATGGTGTTGCTATTTATTATTTTGTTTAGATCAAGTGGGATTTGGCTTATGAATCTGAGTGCACCTGAATTAGGTGCAGAAATATTTAGAATTGTTATGTCTTTTTGTTGAATTGTATCATTCACCATTATATAATGACCCTCTTTGTCTTTCATTACTTTTGTTGATTTGAAGGCTAAGTTATCTGAAATTGGAACTGCTATGTCAGCTTTCTTTTGGCTTCTGTTTGCATGAAATATTGTTTTTTATCCCTTCACCTTGAGTCTGAAGGCATCCTTGTGGGTTAGATGTGTTTCCTGAAGATAGCAGATACTTGGCTTGTGTATATTTATCCATTCGGCTAGCCTATGTCTCTTTAGTGGGGAGTTCAAGTCATTCACATTTATTGAAAGAATTGATAAGTGGGGCAGATTTCTGTTCATCCTGTTGAGTTGAACTTTGTTGCTTTATTTTCTGTCTTGAGCTATTATGGTATTTGGCCTTTGACCTTTAGCTTTTGGATGATTTTACACTGGTGAGTGTTTATTGTGCTGATCCGTGTGACGCTGTTCTGAGTACTTCCTGGAGGGCAGGTCTTGTCTTGGTGAATTCCCTCAGTCTTTGCTTGTCTGAGAAGGTCTTTATTTCCCCTTTGTATAAGAAACTTAGTTTTTCAGGGTATAATATTCTAGGCTGGGCATTATTCTGTTTGAGAAGAGTGAGAATGGGGCCCCAGTCTCTTCTGGCTTGTAAGGTCTCAGTTGACAGGTCTGCAGTTAGTCTGTTGGGTTTTCCTTTGTAAGTTACCTGCCTCTTTCACCTTAGAACTCATAGGAGGGCCTCTTTCATGGTTATTTTGACCAGTCTGATGACTATGTGATGTGGTGTTTTCCTGTTTGCAATGAATATCCCAGGAGTCCTTTGAGATTCTTATTCCTGGATATCTAGACTTTTAGCAAGGCCTGGGAAATCTTCCTCCATTATATCTTCAAATAGTTTATCCAGTTGTGTATTTTCTTCTTAACCCTAAGGGATATCTATTATTCTCATATTAGGCCTCTTCACATAATCCCACCTCTCTTGTAGGCTTTGCTCTTTCCTCTTATTTCTCTGCTCTATCTCTGCCACATACTTATTTAATTGAAAGGTGTTATCTTCAATCCCTGAGATTGTTTCTTCTGTTTGATTGAGCCTATTCTTGAGGCTTTTCATTGTGTTTTGTAATTCCTTGAACAAATTCTTCATTTCCAGAAGTTCTGTTTGATTTTTCTCTAATATTTCAATTTCTTTAGTGAATTTTTCTTCCAAGTCCTGAATTTTTCTTGTGGTTTCTTTGTGTTGGGTATCCATTTTCTCTTGTATATCATTGAGTTTTCTTACAATCCATGTTTGAAATTCTTCTGTCATTTTAGCACTCTGAATTTTGTTGATATCCATTGCTAGAGAGCTGGTGTTTCCCTTTTGGTGTGTGCTTTCCATCTGATTCTTCATACTTCCAGAGTTTTTTTGCTAATTCCTTCCCATCTGAATCAGTTATTGCTTCTTGCCTTTAGATTTTAGTTTAGATAATGACATGCCCAGTTTAGTCTCTGAGCCAGTAGGTGGTATTTGTGGGTGAGATTCAACCACACGCTGTATGATGAGTCAGTAAATGCAGTAAAAGGGTGTGCAGAATGACCTTCCTGTCAGTAGGTGGTGCTTTCTGGGGGGAGCAAGCTGCAGTGTTGTTTTGGGTCTTGTAACCAGTTCTGCTTTCTCTGAAGAGGCACTCTATTGCCTCAGGTGGTAGGTGGGGACCTGGTACTTCCAGGTGTGTCCTTATTCTCCACCTCAGTGGGGGCATGTGGGGGAGTGAGGCTGAGTGGGCCTGGGTTGAGTGAGCCTGCCCTCAAGCACCACAAATGCTGTTAGCAGGGGTCAAAGGTCTGTTCTCTGCTTCTGGGCAAAGCTGTCAGGGAGGGGCTGAAATGGTCCCACTCAGCCAGAAAGTCTGCATGTGGGGGTGAGGCTATCTGAGACATGCTGTCTGGAGCAGGCCTCACTCCTTTCCACCTTCTCCTATTCTGTGATTTCTCCCTGGCCTCTGCCAGCAGGCAGGACCTCAAGCCAGCAGATGTCCCCTGACTGTGATGGGAATGGGGAGATTCCCTGCCCAGGATCATAGCCAGAGCTGAGAGCTCAGCCCTGCCATGGGAAGAGGGTTGCCCTTCAAGCACACTGCAGCTAGGACCCACTCTGATCTGCCCCTGAAGGCACACACACCTCAGTAAACTAGTTAACAAATATCACTTCTGCACCCCCCAGGCAATGCAATCAAGACCTGGGTGTGCAGGATCTGGTCTGCAGTCCTGTCCCAGGGCCCTGGAGATCAATCCCTGAGAAGGGAGAAGAGTGCTGGTCTCGAGTCACCCACAGAGTGCCCAAGCTGGATCAATGTCTCTCCACCTCGGGATTTGCCCTGCTCTGCTGGAGTCACCAGGCAAGCAGTACCTGGGAGGGCTGGTGGGTAGGGATCTCACAGCATGAGTACCCTTTGGTCCGCTGCAGGGCCCCAAAAGGAAAGGTCCTGTTCCCTGTGGATGCCTCTGGGTGGTGGCTAAATTGTCTCTCTTGGCAGCCATGGGTAGGCAAGGGGAAGGGGAGAATGAAGCAATATGGTGCCTACCCATCTGCTCCTGTCTGCAAGGCAGCAGGTGCCCCATGGGAGCTGGGAGCCCACTGCCTGTCTGAAAAATGCTCACTGCTCACTGGTGGCAGCTGTCTCTGGGCTGGTGTTGGCAGGTCTCTCCAGCAGCTCAGGAGTCCACCAGCAGTCCAAGATGCAAGGGAGGGGAAATTTAACCACTCCACCTACCCTTGTCACTGGTCTCCAAGCCTACTGGGGTTTTGACCCTGCAAATGTCTTTCTCCTCCAGTTCTACTCTGCAACTTCTTCCCATGGAGTCTCTTGTAGTTTCAGGCAACCTTTCTTCCAACCCTCATCTGATTTATGTTTGTCTGCCTATTTTTTTTTTTTCACTTTCATCTAAAATCTATCTTACAGAGACACTCTGGCTGATGGTTTTTCTCATCCGCCATTTTCCCCTGATTTGAGAGAGAGCATTTTGGAAATTAAGAAAACCAGCAGGGGGCTGTACTATCATTAATACACTCTCAAATCCCTAAATATGGACAATAGGATTTAGAATCCTCCCTGGGTTTCTGTGCAGTCAATTCTTCCTGTACATATCTGGCTTGGGAATTAATATCATCTTTGTTTCAAAAATATTTTTTTTTCAGTTGGCTTTTGATGGTCAATGCAGGATTGAATTAACCTCACATTGTGGCTTCTGGTGGCAAACATTATTGTCGATCACATAATGGTATAGGAGACAATGTCACAATGTAGGCAAACTTCCATCTTCACAGTGCCAACAAGAGGCTATTGATAGAGATCCCTACATAGAAATGCCTTCTATCTCACTCTCAAGATGAAGTTTTCGAAGCCTCATCTTAAGTTAGCCATATAGCAGGTAGGGAAATGACAAGACTCAGAAGAGAGAACAGTGTTCAAATCCAGAAAGATGGATCTTGCTATATGGTCTGAATGTGTCTCCCAAAATTCATGTGTTGAAACCTGATCACCAATGTGATAGTATCAAGAAGCGGAGCCTTTAGAAGGTGATCAAGTTATGAGGGCAGAGCACTCATGAATGGGATTAGTGACTTTAAAAAGGGGCTGGAGGGAACTAGCTTCCTCTCTGTTGGAACACAGCATACGTCCCCTGCAGAGGACAAAGCAACAAGGCACCACTTTGGAAGCAGAGAGACTGGGCAGTCACCATACCCTGAATCTGCCAGCTCCTTGATTTTGGACTGCCCAGCCTTCAGAGCTGTGAGAAAATTTCTGTTCTTTATAAATGATCTAATCTCAGGTATTTTGTTATAGCAGCACAAATAGACTCAGTTAGACCCCATGACAAGCTTAACCTATTATTTCTACCTAGGGCTGTCCTGAATGACACAGACACTCATTCTATTTAATGCATTACTGAATAGAAGGATCTTTTGGGAGAGAAATTTTTGAGATATCCTCCACTCAGGTTTAGCTATTTGGGAAGCCATTCAGAAATCAAAATGGATAATTACTTTTTTCACCCCCAGGAAATAAGTGATAATTTTTCAGCAGCAAGGAAAACTTTCGTTCCTGGAGGCCTGGGCAGAGGAATCCATTCAGTCATTGAGTAAACATTTGCCAAGCACTTTCTGAATATCGAATGCTATGGGGACCCATAAGGATGAGTCATAGCTTCCCCTTGAGAGCTCCACAGTCTGACAGCACACATTGGCATCAGCTACAGGAATGACTTGTTTTAGAATGCAGTGCCATTTTGAAGAAGTAATTTTCTTTTAATTAAATAAGTCAATTTGAGAATAATCTATGCCTAAATAAGAATGGGGGGGGGGGAAAGCGAAAAATTGCAGATCCAAGAATAGAATTTTGCATTAAATGGAGACTTGCTTAACTTAGTACAGTCCATTATAAAAGTGTGCCAATACATTTAACATATTTTTATATGTGAATATTTATTTCTACCTATAATTGCAATAGGTGTCAGAAAGATTTCCTAATAGTGATATTTTTAAAGGATATAGTTAACTTGACTTTGATCTCTAAACTGCATTTTGACATTCAAGAAATATTTAATCTAAAATTTCGTGTCCTGTGTTTTAAAGTATTTACAGTTTAGATCAATTTAAGACAAATTAAGATTTTCTGACTCATAAATATTCTTCTAAGATAAAGAGCTGAATGGTTTCATTATTTTATGAAATAATTTTTTGAAAATTAATTTTGAAAATTATTTTATGAAATAACCTTATTTTAGTTTATTTGTAAGTGTGAGTTAGTCTTTTCACAGCAGTCTTTCAAATAAGATCTATTTAGTGTTCATGAAGTGTTGGGTTTTCACATACTTACAGAGGTTTTACAAAAATATCTGTTTTATCGATATCTTACCAATTTAGAGCATTTTAATGAGCAACTCACTATCTGAACAAAACATTTTCTAAATGAACTCAGTAGCCAGGAGAAATGAACACTGCTGTCTCTGGAACCCTGAGCACCGCATAACTCATGGCTCTGGCTACCATGAGATTGAGCATGAAATTTCACATCAAAGACCTCCATGTCTGAAGAATGGAGATGCAAGGGGGTGTTATGGCCAGGGGTAAAAAACATGCATAAAGCCATCTGAGTTCTTCTCAGTGTGTTAGACCACATGGAGTTTGTGCAGAGGAGGAACTTTTGCAGTTGTTGTTCACTCTGAAAATACCAAGCTTTTGTGGTCAGAGCTGTGATAACAGAGGAGTGATCCCCGACATACAGGCAGCAAAAGACCTAGGGTACCTTGTAGTGGTTGGCCTATACGTCGAGGCTGGGCCAAACTCACGGGCATGTAACCTGTACTGTTGCACAGGGCCCTATGTTTAAAAAGACTCCATACTTGTTTTAATGTACAGCTGCTGTTCTGCAATTCTTAATGAATTTTGAACAAAAAATCCTTCATTTTCATCATGTAGCTGATCCTCACAAAAGATTTATTTTTAATTAAGAACATCTCATCCTAAGAAAGCTATTGAAAACATCCAGAGTGAAGAAAGTTCTGGAACTTGTCACAGAGGGAACTGTTGAGGAAATGAAGAATGGTTAATAGGCAAAAATATAACTTGTGATCAAGGGATAATTCTTTATGTCTATCTTAGTCTAGTAAAACTAGAAAGGGCTCTCCAGAGAAGTAATGAGAGTTCTGTGGCTGTTATTGGAGTTTTCATCTTGTAATGCTGGCAAAGGATTCCTGTGTTCAATAGTGTTTTAACTTTTTGGATCATGACCAACAGAAGTACATTTTTTTAATGACCATGTATACAAAAATATATATACACATACATATGCATATATATATGCATGTGTGTATATATATGTACATTCACATACAAGTTTTATGAAGTTATCCTTACCACATGGTATACATTCTGATGTTTTCCGTTCTTTTTTTATTATATAAAGTATATATCATATATATGATATATATATATCATATATATATATATGCTGGTTGCCACCTAAATCTATTTCATTTCCAACTAATGAATCACAGTCCATAGTTTGAAAAACCTCTGTTATATAGCATGAGGATCACATTAAATAACTCTTAACATTTTTCTAGCTCTACAATTATAATTTTCAAAGGCTAAAAATTCTAAGTCACTCCACAGGCGGCTGAATGTGTGCCTGAGCAATTGAATGGCAAGTACAAAGAACCCTGGACTAATTCTTAGGAGACCTGCGTTGGAACTGTTGGCGTGTTACTATTCAATACTTTAAATAATTTTACTTATTACTCTCTTTCTCAATAGCCCTATTTGAAAGATCAACTATTTTTTTAAATCCAGAGAGTTTCTTCCTTTTTCTACAAAATAGGAGAATGCTATCAGCCTCCCAAACAAAATTTTTATAGTATGCAAAATGGTTAAAAGTGGAATTGCTATGGTGAAATCTAAGGAGGATGGTAAGGGGTCTCCTATGCTCTGCTCATCACTCTCCACCCCTCCTTCCTCCTCCCACCCAAAGAGCTGTGGGACTCCAGTGAACAGTCTGAAGACAATTCAACTCAATAACCAAATCTTACACTTTGATCAATGGACTCCTGGTGAGCAATGAGAACCAGGAATGAACCTAAAGAGTCAATGTCTTTCTTAAGTTTACTCTCAGTTATCCTCATAGAATGAAAGCTCCATGAGGAGAGGAGCTATGTCTGTCCAGGCCCCTACTTTATCTTCAACACTTCTAGTGTAGTACCTAGCACACAATAGGTGCTCAGAAAATATTGGGTGAAATAAATGAATGAATCACTTTTTAAGATTTGTCGCTGTAAAGTGGGGGGAGGAGACTTATAAAAATTTCCAAATTGTTAACAAGTACAGATTATAAGGCCCCTCCCTCATAAGGTTGGTAGTATTATAGTAGCACATATTTTTATTAGGTCATTAAATATGAAATGCCTGATTTCGAATCAAAAGTGTAGTTTATTATATCTCAAAGAAGCAGTACAATTAATCAACTTGTGCTCCTAAACTATCAACAAAGTGTTGCTCTCTTAACAGTAGCTTGTTTATGCCAGCAGCAAAGAAGCCTGGAGAGCAAATGGTGATGAAATCACAAAAGGCATTTTCCACAGGTATTTGAGAATTGAATATTTTTCCTTGCAAGAAGTGGTCCAAAGCCTGGAAGAAGTGGTAGTCAGTTGGTGCAAGGTCTGGTGATCATGGTGGTTGACAGAGAGTTCCCAAATCCCTCCTCTATAGTTTAAGCAGTGTTTTGTGTGACATGTGGTCGAGCATTGTCTTGCAAGAGGATTGGCCTGTCTCTATTGACCAATGTTGGCTGCTTAATCACAAGCATCCTCATCATTTAGTCCACATGGTTGCAGTAGACACCCACTATCATCAATTGACCAGGTTTCATAAAGTTGTAGTAGATAATACCATCACTGGACTACCAAACAGACACCATTAGCTTTTTTTTTGATGAGTATTCAGTTTTGCACTGCGTCTTGGTACTTCTTTATCCAACCATTGTGTTGAAGACTTGCGATTGTCAAAAAGAATCCATTTTTCATCACATGTAACAATACAGTGTAGAAATGGTTCACCATTATATTGTGACAGCAAAGAAAGGCAAGCTTTGAGATGATTTCTCTTCTGACGCTTATTTAACTCATGTGGTGCTCATCTATCCAGCTTCCTTACCTTGCTGATTGGTTTCAAATAGTTCAATATTGTTGGAATAGTAACACCAAACCTTGCTGCTAAGTCACACGTAGGTTGAGATGGATTCACTTCCACTAAAGCTTTCAACTCATCATTATCTACCTTGGTCTCAGGTCACCCACGTGGCTCATTTTCAAGATTAAAATTACCAGAACAGAACACAAATTACTGACATACTGTATTCATTAGCCACATCTTTCCCAAACACTTTGTTGATATTTTGAGCTGTCTGTGCTGTATTGGTTCCACAATGGCACTGATATTTGAAAACAACACGAATGTTTGACTTATCCATGATTTCACAGAAATTGTTCTAAAAAAATTTTAAAAGATAATCACAAGCCAAAACATGCACTTGAAAGGCTGAGAATGTACTTTCACAATAAACATAACACAAGAAGTGTCAAAGTGAAATGTCAGAGATAGCAACTGTCAAACTCAGTACTTAAGGAAATCGGGCATTTCATACTTAATAACCTATAGTTATATTGGTCATTGTTATCTCCATCTTATAAATAAGAATACCAAGGCCCTATGAGATTTGTTTTCTTAGAGGTGAGCTAGTAATTTGTAGGCAGGAATTATGATCCAGAGCTATTGAATTTCTGACCTGTTTGTTGGGAAATTCTAGAAGGAAGCTCCCTGAGGACATCCCAGTGTTCAGTGAATGAATGGGGTGCATCTTAGTTGATGACTTTGTAGAGCCCTTTAAAACATTGGTATTTTGTTGTGTGGTGTAATTGATAAAGAGAAACTTGTGCTGTGCCAATCACTTGCCTCTATGGGCTTACCAATTTCATTCCTGAACATGACAGCCTCACTGTTAGTAGCAATTTGTTTCCTAATGTTGTGGTATGATTGAAAGCAGATAGGAAAGAAATAGGCCATATGAATTTTTTTCCCCCTTTAATGGAATTACTACCCAGAAAAAATGTTACTTTGGCTGGGCAAGTCCTTATCATACCAAGTGAGCTCTTCAAAATGTTATGTCCCATTTGTATCACTAACTATATTTTTAAGATGACAAGAGATGAATGAAATATAAAGCTTATGGTTACACAGGATACTCATCTTCATGCACAACTTCAGCATTAATGTAACCTTTAAAATGTAACCTTTAAAAAGCACAGTAGTTATCAGCAGCATGACCCATATCAAAATGGAACTGCCTGTCAAGCCTTGCTCATTTGATGCATGAAAGTTCTATATTTTCCTTCACAGGCATATGTTACAGTACCTTTATGTTAGCCCGCACAGCATGCCAATGTGGAATTTCCATAATTGTAAATTCTGAGTCAAGGGTATAACCGCTAGCATCTATCTATTTAGGTGGCCTAGAGCACCCAGATGCTTTGAAATCATTTCTTCCTTACAATGAAATCAGAACATCCTCTCATCTACTATGCACATTTTTAAATTAAGTTTAAGCATGCTTATTCTTCTCTTTTAATACAATTTAGGATTGTTAAAAACATAACTAGAACCACTTAAATATTTCAGGCTCATTTTACTTGACTTAATGCATACACTGTATAAAAGCCAGTTAACTCCTCTCGAAATGAGAAACAAGATTTTGTATCACAGGCCCTCAGATAAAAAAAAATTGTTTTAGGGCACCCAAAATACACAAGAATAGCAAAATACTGTGAGCAAGTTGGGCAAGAGAAAAAGCCATTTGCACTATTGGATAAAGTGACTTTACATGAAATTACCAATTTTCAATCATTTTTGACTTACAAAAATGGCAATTTTATATAGTTTAATCTTTATTTTTAGGCACCTGTTGCTCATTCTGCCATTATGATCTTTTAAGAAAGTTGGAGCTCCTCCAAATAGAAAAAAAGTAAGGAGTCAAAAAGTTCCAAGTGGGTTTTACTTTGCCTTCACAAGAAGGCAAATACTCAGATATTTAGTGGGCAAGTTTATCAGTCCCTTAGTTATTACTATTATTATTATTTTTTTTTTTTGAGACAGAATCTCACTCTGTTGCCCCAGTTAGAGTGCAGTAGCATCGTCATAGCTCACTCTAACCTCAAACTCCTGGGCTCCAGGTGATCTTCCTGCCTCAGCCTCCCAAGTAGCTGGGACTACAAGCATGCACCACCATGCCCAGCTAATTTTTCTGTTTTTAGTAGAGACAGGGTCTCACTCTTGCTCAGGCTGGTCTCGAACTCCTGAGCTCAAGCAATCCTCCCACCCTCAGACTCCCAGAGGGCTAGGATTACAGGCATGAATCACTGTCCCGGGCCCCCTTAGTTATTCTTAAAAAGAGGTAGAGAGAGTCTCCTGAGAAAAATTACCAACAATTTCTTTCGTCAAATATTTTTACTTTCTAGAAAAGTGCCCTTAGGAAATAATAAAGAGTATGTACAAAATTAGTTTATGAAAATATTAGTACTTCATAATACTAAAGATTTAAATAGAACAGAAAAGACTAACGATAGGAGTTTGGTTAAAGAAAGTACTGTCCAGCTACTATGCTTCCATAATAAAAAATAAAAGAAAATATGTGAAAAATGAAAGGTGTTTATGAAATAAGTACTTATTTTAAAAAACAGGATGCAAAATAGGTTTACATTATGGGCTCATAAAAAAAGTATCAATATATGCAAACATAGATATATTTAAACATATGTAAGCATAATTCATAAAATGACCTGAATTGTATGCACTGTTGTCAGTGATTATTTCTGGGTGTAAGGTTAAGATTTTGGATGATTTTGAGTCCTTATTTTTCTTTATTTGTATTTTCTGCAATAAACATGTATTTTTTTGTGCAATAAGAATAAAAGAGTAAAATAAAATATTACCAAGAATATTTAGTTGGACAGATTTTATAATCCCATTCATTTCTTTAAAATGCTTGATTTTAAATTAAGGTGATTTCTGAGTACTTGCATTACAGGAAACGATTAACACAGACAAAATCAAATGGAAAATTATTTATAAGACTGATTCCCTTGAAGTTCTAGGAGAATCTAAATCCCTGTGAGAACAAATGGCAAGAGGGCCAGAGAGATGGTAAGCAAACCTCTGGGAAGGGGCTTACAGCAAATTAATGAATTGAAATAATTTTCTGTATCTCCTCTGCCTTTTAAATTCACACATTTGGGTTGTTTACCTTCTACCAGTGAGTAGCAATTAGGCACTCAATGCTGAAAAGGCAAACAAGCCTAATTGGTGAACAAGAAACATTTTATACAAGAGGAAATTAAGTGAGAGTGGTTAGTTGAACTTGATTTAGGAAATATTTCAGAAGCATCATTTCTTCTTTAATCTCTCGCCACAAAGAGAATGTTTTAAATGGCCAAGGGGCACAGTAAAATATTAGAACTTCATTCTGAAAAGACAATATGTAGAGAGATCAAATTGATAAAATAATGAATTCAAAGAGCAAATAGACATGACAGGACAAATAAATGGAAATGGGATTTTATGGGAAGGGTAGTGAATATATGGAAATATCTCTTAGGATAAAGATAGGCTCTAATAAAATCAAGTATCATGTGTAGTATAGTGGTTGACTCAAACTGAGAACACGTGTAGTTCCCCATATACATCTGTGGATTGAATTTCTTTAAAAGAATGCATTAATTACTGTAACTTCATCTCATCACCTTGGACCATGGACCAGATCCCTACAATTTATACATAGGAGCACCAAGTTGAATTAAGCTAGGTATGGTTACATGCTACATAGCAAAATATCATTAAATTTTGTGATTGGGGAGCAAATTATGTTCACTTTAATATGCCAATTTATCTCTTCAATAATTCTTTCTTTATGTAGTTTCATAATATTTCAGAAGTTAAACAATGAAACATGCATATACTATAGACTATGTAAATATTTAAGATACAACCAGAAAGCCATAAAGTCACAATACAAGAGAAACTAAGAAGCCTCATTCCAGAATATTTACTATAAAATATGTATTTTTCACTCATATAGTGTAAGTTGATTCCAACAAAGAAAATGCAGCTTATATTTTTCATGAAGCTAGATGAGAAAAAAAGAATAACTTCTTTACTATTGGCTAGGCAAATAGCATTTGTGTATTCCTTTTACAAAAGTGAAAAGTTTAGAGGTAAAAGTACTTGTTTTGTTTCCTGTGTATTGTCCAATATTATTATTTAATGATAAGTATACAATTCATTTCGTATCTACAACAACCCAAAGCATTGGTGAGGTAGCATTGTTACCCTGCAAAAATCAGTCCTTATGTATAAGAAAAAACTGTAGCAAGGCCAGGGACTTACATACCTGAGAGTTATAGCAGAACAAAAATACTGGTTGCCTAGCCATCATTTTGAAATGATAACATAAAATGCCAGTGTTCAATTATTTGAAAATGAACACTTCCAAAATGGAGACTCAATCTCCGGGCCTCCCAATGCTACAGGTAATAGATACCCACATTGTTGTGCCATCCAATTTATGACCATTAGTTTTATTTCAAATGATGGTAGACATCATTGCAATATTAAGTTCTATGTTTGACATTTGTCCAAGTATATTATTGGAGACCTGGTGCTCCTAAAAAAAAAAAGTAAAATAGCTAAGAATTAAGAATAGAATTAATTGCTATTTTACAAATCAGGTTCATTTGTTCAATAAATATCAACTGAATTTATACTATACGCCAGACACCTATGACTGCAGTCCTCCTTTATCTGTGGTTTCCCTTTCCACAGTTTCAGTTACACGTGATACAGTACAAGATATTTTAAGAGAGAAACAGACCACATTCATATAACTTTTATTACAGCATATCGTTATAATATTCTATTTTATTATCAGTTATTGTTGTTAATTTCTTATTGTGCCTAATTTATGCAAGTATAGGAAAAATATAGTATATAAAGGATGCAGTACTATCAATGATTTCAGACATCCACTGGGGGTCTCGGAACATATCCCTCTGAGTAAGGTGGGGACTATTCTATTTCTTAGTTTCACTCTTAGATCAGAGTTCAAAATGTGAAACTCATTAGTTCAGCTGATTTTAAAAATAAAAATAAATTTGGAAAGCAACACTCTTAATCTCAACTTTATTTCCCTCAAAAGCGTCATATGACTTACATCAGCTTATAAATCACTTTTATTGTATGATATACTCAATAAGATGTATACAATAGGATTTCAGCTCCTCCAATTATCTGTTATTGCCTGGGAACTAAGTTCAAGTTCACTCACATCCCAGTAGGATAATTTGTACTATTCTAGGAAACAAGAGAAGTGAATAACTGTGCCAAGGTAAAAAACAAGCGAATTTCTCTTCTGAGCTTTGCTTTCAGGGATCTTTGCAGCCGCGAGTTGAATGCTACTGCCTCTTTTTTTGGCCTGGAGAAGGGGGAGGGGAGTAGGTAATATCATAAAGACATTCTGCATGCAGTGTAGGAAATATTGCACTTAGACTGGGCTGCTGATAGTGGACACTAAAAAAGTGTGGTACACCTTTCCGAACTTTCAGTAGGACGAAAACTGTCAAACAACAAACCTGGCTAAGTCACAATTCTAAATCCAGAAAATAATAAGATAACAACTTAGAAGGACAAAGGGTCCATAGACACATTTCTTAACACTATCGTATTTAGGGTTCCTACCGCGTGGTTCTTGGAATCTTATCTTATTGTCAATCGATGAGAAATCAGTCTGGTGTTTAAATACCACATTCGCTTTATTTTTGGACTGATACGAAACCAGCTGTCTTTCTTCCCTTTCGGAAGCAATCCACTTTGGCTCTGTTTGTCCTTGTCTTGTCTTTTAGAGTATTTCCTCTCTGGAGAGTCTTTCCTCCCTGGAGAGTCTTTCCTCCTATGAGAAGGTGTCCCTGCTGGTTTTTCTCTGGCTTGGATGTGGCAGGAGGCGCACAACTCTGTGTGCTTGTCCTGGAGGTTTCTTGTTATCCTACTCGTTTTCCTTGGGTCTCAACGTAACATGACTCGGCAACCTCACTTTTTAGATTCAGGAAATTTTATGACACCTCCAATGTCTATTAAAATGGATCCAAATCATCATGTAGAGTGATGTAGAGATCAAGATATTTAGATCTATCTAGAAGGATACCTGCTAAGTATTAGAATTTCCATCTTAAGAAAGAAAATGATTTGGAGCAGTTTGAGAGACCTCCCTGAAATCACTGATCAACATATGTGGCCATATTATAGTATTTAAATCTAGATAATATTTAGATCTAGATAATTTTTTCATTATGCCAGTTTTGAAATCCTTCAAATATGACACAAGAGATCTCGCAATTGAGACACGAGTCTAAGCACTTACCATGTTAACTAATTTAATCTTCATAAGCCTAAAGGGTAGGTACCATGATGATCACCATTTTACAGACAACACACAGCACAGCAAAGGTACGTCACTTGTCCAAAGTCAAACCACTACTAAGAGGGGGAACTAAATGTTGAATGAAATCATTACGCTTCCACAGTCTGGGCACTCAATCACTGCCCTCATTCACTCTTCCAAAGATCAAAGGTTTGTCGTTTTCATAAGCACAACAAAATTACTTGTAGGGAGAAAATGGATATTTATAAAAATTTTGAGTTGGAGAAATGAATCTGCCCTGATAGAGAAAAAGCATTTGGGGAACATATACATGTAGCAAATGACCAGAAAATGAGGGCTCAATCATCCCTTGCCTGGACAACCACTGCCATGTCCTCACTGTCTCTCTGCACCCCGTTGCCTAGTGGACCCATGCAGCTTTTGACAGAGCTGGCATTCCAGAAACAATCATGCTAAACTCCTGCTAAACAGACATGTGCACACACATGGACACACACACAGAGCCTTCCTATTGCCCATGTCCTATAAGATGTAGGAGCTGACCTTGGCCTCGATTCTAGCTGCTCCTCTACCGTCCCTCTTTCCTTGGCCTACCTAATCACTAAGCATCACAGAACTTCAGCACACCCTATCACACCTCCACACCTTTCTTTGTTCCTGCTCTCTCCACCAGTAGGAAGGCCTTTCCTTTTCAAATGATCAAAATTTCTGATCATTCTTCAAGGTTCAAATAAAATGTTATCCTGTCATTGTTGCTTTTCTTGAAAGCCTCTTTCTTTTCCAGGCAGTTTTGATCCCTCTCAATTGTGTTTCTATAGCACTACACACTTTTATAGGAACATTTATCCCAATGTACAATGTATTAAGATAATTGTTGGCATGTCTCTTTCTCCCATGAAATTCAACTTGGGAAGTGGCCATAATATCTTCCTCTATATCCCCAGGGTCTATTAGAGATGGGCCCTGAGGAATTTTTCAGTAAACAGTTTTAAATTATATTTACTGCTATTTAATATGATTTTATGGATATTTACTGTCTCCTGGCAAAATAAAGTATCAGGGTCCATGAGTATTTTATAGGGGAAAAAGGCCGACCCTTTAAACATTTTACCCTTAATGCAATGGTGTTTTTTTTAAAGGAAGTTAGAGAAAATCTTTGTGTACCTACCTTCTTAACAATATGAATATTTCTAAGATTGATATGTTCTAGTGGGTCAATTTTTTAAAAAGCAACTTTAGGAATAAAACTCTAGGAACTGTGACCTTCTCCCCTATAGGGCCATGCTATTCTCACAGATGTTTTTAAAGTTAGTTTTAATTCTTTTGTAAAATGGTCCAATGAGTCAATCAGTGATTCCAGAGAGGTCTCCCAAACTGCTCCAGATAACTTTCTTTAAGATAATATTTGATGCCTAGCTGGTT
Organism: Cheirogaleus medius; assembly: GCA_008086735.1. NCBI lineage: Eukaryota > Metazoa > Chordata > Mammalia > Primates > Cheirogaleidae > Cheirogaleus > Cheirogaleus medius. The sequence goes on along the minus strand of VBSM01002217.1, from coordinate 28,985,857 downwards.
TTATTTCTTTCCATGTAGCCACATAGAGCAAAATTGTCTTATTACACGCCGCTGGCCGATTAGGAGGAAGGACAAAGTATCACTGGACCTGTTCCGTTCTCTTTTATCCAGTGTCTGCATCTGCTGGAGGTTTAGCCACCAAGCACCGTGGATGGAAGCAGGTCTTTCATCCATCCGACGAAAGGGCTTTCCCTGTAGCTGTAGCTAAGCTGTTGGCAGATTCAGCCCCGTTCTAGCAGGATCCACACACAAAATCCATTTCCCCCAAGCAACTGTTTTCATGTTTTTCCTCTGTCCCTGTTGAGCAAATGCCTCACAGAATAATTCTCTCCACTGGCATACTGTGAGCCAGATCCTCTCGCAGGCTTGGAAGGGGAAGCTCCACAGACTTTCTCTCCAATGTGTCAAGGCAGGGCACACGCAGCCCCATTTACAAGATAAATGGTGGTGTGGGAACAAGTCAGCTGAGCCAACAACTGCCTGAGCGCCACAGTCAGTGTCTTTTCTGTAATTATTGCATTTAATACAGCTAGTTACTTGCACAAAAGAGCTTCCGGATATAGCAATTTCCACTGGGGGCTGTTTAGGAATGTACAGGCCCATCATTTAGCCCTGATATTGTTGGGTTGTCAGAATTGATCATAGCTCTTGACGGAACACCTCTAGCTTTTTTTTTTTATGGAGTGCCTCAGAGTGACATTTCACATTGTTTAAGTAGGAGTGATCTGTTAGTTTATATTTTATCTAAAACTGCAGATCAGATGACCTCCCTCAGGGCCTAAATACATGAATCCTTTTCGCATGTTATAATTAATAGTGGAGCCGGGAGAGAAATTCATAACAAGGGGCCGAAGAGCTGGGCAGAGCAACTTGTCAAAAAGAAGGAAATTCCACTACAGATTAGCTTATTTTTAAGCATGTCAAGCTCTACATACAAACATGATCTATTGCTTCCTTGTAATGTCTGTTTGGGCCCACATGCTCCAGGCGGTGTCAGAGACTGCTGTAAATTTTGTCTGAGTCAGGGCAATTCTGATTGATCTCTGAGTGTAAAATCGATAAGAAGACACTGTCATTTTCTTAAAGGATGAGCTAGAAAAGGAAAATAAATTAAGACTCCACTGAATGTCTATCTCCAGTGCTCATTAATTCAGTGTGGTCTGTACTTTGTTAATGTTATGGCCACAGCTTTAATCTTCCAGGTGCTCTTCCTGTGGCTACTTGCCAGCGGCCCTTTCTTACATTATGTATATTTCATCTGAATGTGGGGGGGGGGATAAAATGGCTGCCTCTTTTCTCCCTCAGCTTCTGATTAATCCATTTTATGATTTTGGAGATATACATCACCATGGATACTGATTAACTTTAAAATAGACAGAGCCATTCTCTCTCTCTCTCTCTCTCTCTCTCTCTCTCGCTTCCTCTCTCCCATTCTCTCAACCATCGCCCCTTCGTCATCAGGAGATGTATTCATTTGTCTTGAGTAGTTTGGGCAAATAATAACTACTACACATTTCCACATATTTTGCTTTATATAATAAACTCCATGAAGATTAATTTTCTTCTCTCTCTCTCTCTCTCTATTTCTCCCTCTTCCCCTCTTCCTCTGTTTCTCATCTAAGGCTCTTTGTCAGACAAGTTAAAAGTTGTTATTTGTAGATTTCTTCAGCTTTAAAACTTCTTGTACATCAAGAGTTCATCCATTAAGTTTCCAAAACAATCACTCTTCTAAGTATCTGAAGTAATAACACACATGTGCACACGCAGAATTGAAGAGTTGGGGGGCTTCATGGTTGTTTGTGGTGTTTCCCGTCATGAGCTCGGAAACATGCCCCAGCTGCTCAGGTTTTGCATTTTGTTTCTCAGGAGGAGAGGGTGAAGAGGACAAGAAGGCGGAATGCCTCCCCAAATTTGTGTTCTACATTAAATATCAGCATTGTAACACTCTAGATTTCTGTCTGCTGCAGAAACGAAACATCTAGTTTTGTCTAAAGCTGTCTCTGGCTTCTGCAAGTGGGGGTGGTGAATCTAACATTCCTCAGACATTGCTTGTTCCTGACACACTCTGAACACCTTGCTCATGCGTCGTATCTCCGGTAACTGTTCATGGAAACCGACGAATGGAAGGCTGGTTCCGGGAGCTTTTTATTAATATTCATGTGCGAAAACTTATATAGATGATACATAGAATTGTGTTATATTTTTCAAAACTGCAAAGCCCAAAAAGAAGGGATAGGTGAATTTAAAAATATCTAGATCTGTTTGCTTCAAAAGGCATTAAATTCATATTCATGAAGGGTGTTTGCTTTCTTTAACAAAGCACAGCACATGCCAATTAATTATTTCTCAGGAAAAGGTCACTTAGGGGACTAACTCTGTATCTCCATCTTCCCAACTGAGCATACTAAATGAATAGATTTGCAAATTTAATCTAGAAGTGACACTTATTTGGCCTTGCAATTATTTGTCTTATTTATCTTCTTTTAAACATTAGTCTTTATTTATCATGGAGATCATGTTGCAATGAAATAACATTTTGAAATTTTGAAATAATATGTAATTGTTTTAGGATTAAATTTGAGAGGAAAATATGTACCGAAGTAATATATTTACTATTTACACCCAACCACCACCGTCAATATGGCACCACAATAATTCTTTCCTGAGGAGACTGCTCTCAGGGAGCTGAGGCACCTTGACTGGAAGTGATCACTTGTATTTTTTAATTTTCCTTTTGTTTCTCAGACCTGAAAATGTAAGTTGTTTTTTTTTTTGGAAGATGTCTATAAAGTTGAACCCAAATAAGACGTCTGATGAGACAATTATATGATTATTTTGTATCTATATGGATGTCTGTATTCTAATTTGCTGAGGGGCACTATTATTCAAGTATTCATTCACTCATGCCTGCTGTGTGCCTGGCATTCTGTTTTATGTGCTAGAAAACAAAGGGAAGGAATGGGAAACTCCTTAAGCCTATTTCTTCATCTATACATTAGAGATGGCACCTACCTCACAGGGTTACTGTGGGGATTATGTGAAAAAAATGTATTTAAAACAAGTATATAGTAGGGTTTTAATAATGGCAGTTTCTCTTCCCTTTATTTACTGATTGAGTAGCCTTAGGCAAATCATTTATTGAAGAATGTCAGTTCTCTCATCTATAAAAATGAGATGATTCTTACTATGCAGAATTGCTGTAAAGATGAGCGATCATGTGCTTTTGTGGCAGCCCATGATAATCCACTCAATATTATTTATTATTATTCCTATTTTTTGAATCCAAACAGTCTATATGTTCATCCAGGAGGAGATGTTCAGTAGTATGTTAAAAATACAAGATTGTGACAACTCACAATTTATTTTAAAATAAACCCTAATTAGGAGTCCACTTGCTCAAGGTTTCATGGGCATAGCTCTGGGCCATGGTCCTCAAACTTGGCTCAGAACAAACCTTTCCAAATTATTTTACAGAGTTTGGCTTCTTTTCCACTGTCAGATGGTGCCCAGACATGGGGCTCAGAGAAGACTCAGGACCTCCCAAAGGAGTAGCCCAAACTTGGTGTCAGGTACCTGCATGGCCCCGTTGGGGCCCCCAACTCCAAGCTTCCCCTTGGGTAGAACTGGGTATCTTGTAGCTTCTGCAGTTTGAGGGCAAGACCCCTAAGTGGGAACTGCAATATCTTCCTTCTGACCCCAACTTGCTTCACCCCAGCAGCTCTGGTTGAGTCCACAGATGCCAGCCCAGCTTCAAGCTCCTGGGGTGAGTGGAGCTGTCAGTAGGAGGGGCTGAGGCCTGAGGCCCAGTGTGAACATGGCAGCTAATGGAGACTCTCACCCATGGTCCCCATCCTTGGCTGCAGAGGTACATGGCAGCTCATGTGAGGTACCAGTGTCATTTGAGGTACCAGTGTCATTTGAAGTACCAGTGTCATTTGAGGATGTGACTGTGGACTCCAGCAGGGAGGAGTGGTAGCACTTGGACCCTGCTCAGAGATGCCTGTACCGGGATGTGACACTGGAGAACTACAATCACCTGTTCTCAGTGGGGTACCAAGTTTCCAAGCCAGAGGCTATCTTCCAGTTGGAGCAAGGACAGGGGCCCTGGACATTGGAGAGGGAAGCCCCACACCATAGCAGTTCAGAGATGGGGTCTCGCTCAGGCTGGCCTCAAACTGCTGACCTCAAGCAGTCTTCCCAACTTGGCCTCTCAAAGTGCTAGGATTGCAGACACGAGCCACAGTGCCTGGCCATTAATATTATTTTTAATTGACAAATCATAATTATATTACATTTATGGAGTACAGTATTTGGATATATGTATACAATGTGGAGTGATTAAATCAAGTTAATTCACATATGCATCACCTCACTTACTAGACATTTTTCTGTGGTGATACATTTGAAATTTACTCTCTTACTTATTTTGAAATATAAAATACATTATTATTGACTATAGTCAATAGTTCTCAAAACGTATTCCTCCTGTCTACCTGAACCTTTGTACCCTTTGACCAGTAACTCCTCATTCCCTCCCTCTCTTCCACCCCTAGCTCATGATAACCATCATTCTACTTTTTACTTCTATGAACTCAACTTTTTTTTATTCCACATATAAGTAAAATTGTATGATATTTGTCTTTCTATGCCTGGCTTATTTCGCTTAATGTAATGTCCCCTGGATCCATCTATGTTGTCCAAATGACAGAATTTCATTCTTTTTTTAAGGCTGAGTGGTGTCCCATTGTGCACATATACCACATTTTCTTTATCCATTTATGCGCTGATGCACACTTGGGTTGATTCTGTATCTTGGCTATTGTGAATAATGCTGCAATAAACATGGGAGCATAGATATCCCTTCAACATATTGATTTCGATTCCTTTGGCTATATTCCCAGAGATGGGATTTTTGGATCATATGGTAGTTCCATTTTTAGTTTTTTGAGGAACCTCTATACTGTTTTCCATAATGACTGTAATTTTACATTCCCACCAATAGTGTTCAAGGGTTCCTTTCTCTGTGCATTATTGCCAACACATTATTTATTATCTTTTTGAGAAAAGCCATTCTGACAGGTGTGAGGTAATGTCTCATTGTGGTTTTGATTTGCATTTCCCTGATGATTGGTGATACAGAGCATTTATTTTTTCCATGAATCTGTTAGTCATTTGTATGTCTTCCTTTGAGAAGTGTCTGTTCAAGTCATTTGCACGTTTTTATTTATTTATTTAGAGACTGAGTCTCATTCTGTTGCTCAGGCTGGAGTGCTGTGGTGTGATTATAGCTCACTGTAGCCTCGAACTCCTGGGCTCAAGTGATCCTCCTGCCTCAGCCTCCCAAGTAGCTGGGGTCATAGGCATGCACCACCACACCTAGCTAAATTGTTTTACATTTTGTAGAGACAGAGTCTCACTATGTTGATCTTGAACTCCTGGCCTCAAGCAATCCTCCTGCCTTGGGATTACAGTAATAAACCACCATGCCCAGCACTCTTTGCCCATTTTTGAATAGAGTTATTTGTTTTCTTGCTATTGAATACCATTTGGGAAGAATTGACAATCTATGGGCTTCCCTTTAAAGGAAGGTTTCTATACATACATCATGCCTTCTTTTTTCTTGAATCGAACTCTGCTTCATCAAGTGGGCAGAAAGCAGTCAGTGCCCAAGAGCCAACTAGCTTTCTGTCCAGCATTGTGATCGTTGCTCTGGAAGTGTAGATTTGTGGATGAACATTGATGTTAAGCTGTGAGAGTGGATGAAACACAAGAGAGAAGTTTTGCATGGAGACAGTCGCCAAACCTGGAAGGATGGTCACTTGTAGTAGGCGGAGGAGGAGAAGGTGCAGGTAAGGGGCACGAGAGCTGAACCACTATATTGAGGGGTTAGTAAGCCAAAAGAAGAGATTTCAAGAAGAAAGTGATGATGTTCAGTTGACAGATATTCCGTAAGAATAAGAATTTAGAAAAGATGATTGGATTTGGTGATTGGCTATTAGAAGACTATCCTGCTTGATGTTCCCTGAACTTCCTGGATCTGTGATTTGATATCTGACATTACTGGGAAATTCTCAGTGATTATTGTTTCAAATGTGTTCATTTGCCTTCTCCTTCTGATATTCCTAATTCACGTATGTTTTACCTTTTGTAGTTGTCCCACATTTCTTGGACATTTTGTTCCATTTTTTTCAACCTTTTTTCTCTTTGTTTTTTAATTTTGAAAAAATCCTCCAGCTCAAAGATTCTTTCCTTAGCCATGTCCATTCTACTAATGAACCCATCGAAGGCATTCTTCCTTTCTGTTACAGTGATTTCAATCTTTAGCATTTCTTTTTGATTTTTTTCTTAGAATTTCTACCTGTCTGCTCACATCACTCATCTGTTTGTGCAGGTTGTCTACTTTTTAAATTAGACCCCTTAGACTATTAACCATAGTTGTTTGAAACTCTCAGTCTGATAATTCCAACATCATTGCCATATATGAGTTGGGTTCTAATGTTTGCTCTGTGCCTTCAAGCTGTGATGTTTTGCCTTTTAGTATGCCTTGTAATTTTTTGTTGATAGCTGGGCATGATGTACTGAGTAAAAGAACTGGAGTTTTAGTAATATGGTTTAAAGGTTTAGGTGTAAACACTGTGACCTTCACAAGTGCTTCTTAGTTTTCCCTCATCTTAAGTGAAACTAGCTACAATTGGCTGGAGTTAGGTGTATCTCTTATCCAAGGACACTTAGGCTCTGATGATATCCCAGTAGGTTAGGCTTTGGTTGATTAGTTTCTCTTGGGGGCAAGACTTGTTAAGAAAAACAGAATGTTCCAGAATATTTCAAGATGGTTATTTTTCCTCTTCTGGTTATTTTTCCACTCCTCCTGGAAGCATATGGGGATTTTTCTCCAGTGTTTACTGCAAGAATCTGGTGGAGCGCCTGGAGATAAAACTCCCAGAAATTGGGGCGGGGGAAGTTCCCTATGATTGGGCTGCTCCTGGAATTTTTAACTCTTAGACTTGTCTGGCAATTCATCAACTACAGTTCAGGTTTTCCTACCCCAGTGCTGGTTCTCACAGAGACTTCTGCTCATGGATTTCTGCTCCAGTAGGTTGTTATTCTCTATATCTGTCTATATGTTTCTCCAATACTTAGGGTAGTGGTTTTCCCTGTGTCCTCACTTCTCCAACTAAGAAGAGTTGTAGATTTTTTTAGCTTGTTCAGCTTTTAAATTTTATCTTATTTTAATGTGGCAAGAACACTTAACATGAGATCTACCCTTTTAACTAATTTTTAAGAATATAATACATTTTTT
>VBSM01002217.1:28967803-28978457 GCA_008086735.1 Cheirogaleus medius | reverse complement strand
GGCGTGAGCCACCATGCCCGGCCTAAGAATATAATACATTACCATTGACTATAGGTGCAATGTTGTATAGCAGTTCTCTAGGGCTTATTCATTTTGCTTAACTGAAACTTTATGCCCATTGATTAGTAATTCCCATGTCCCCTCCCCCACCAGCCTCTGGTAATTAGCATTCTATTCTTTGATTCTATTAGTTTGAATATTTTAGATACTTCATTTAAGTGAAATCATTCAGTGTTTGTCTTTCTGTGACTAGTTTATTTCATTTAGCATAATATCTTCAGGTTCATCCATGCTGCCACATACTGCAGAATTTCCTTCTTTTTAAAGGCTGAATAGTACTCCATCGCATGCATATACCAAATTTTCTTTACCCATTCATCTGTTGGTTGGCATTTAGTTTCTTTCCATACCCTGTGGATTGTGAATTACGTTGCAATGAACACAGGAGTGCAGATATTTCTTTGAGATCCTGATTTCAATTCTTTTGGATAAATACTCAGAAGTAGTTGCTGGATCATATGGTAGTTATATTTTTAATTCCATACTATTTTCTATAGTAGCTGTACCATTTTGCACTCCCATCAACAATGTACAAGAGTTCCAATTTCTGAACAACAACACTTGTTGTTGTTGTTTTTATATAATAACCATCCTGACAGTTGTGAGATGATACTTCATTGTGGTTTTGATTTGCATTTCCCTGATCATTAGTGATGTTGAACATTTTTTCACGTATCTGTTGGTCATTTGTGTGTCTTCTTTGGAGAAAAGGGCATTCAAGTCCTTAGCCCATTTTTAAATTGAGTTATTAGGTTGTTTTTTTTTAAATTTGCATTGTAGGAGTTTCTTATTTATTTTGGAGATAAACCCCTTATCAGATATATGGTTTCCAAATATTTTCTCCCATTCCATAGGTTGCCTTTTCAATCTGTTAATTATTTTCTTTGCTGCACAGAAGCATTTTAGATTGCATTTGGTCACATTTATTTATTTTTATTTTTGTTGCCTGTGTGTTTGGTGTCATAATACATAAAACTATTGCCAAGACCATAGATTTTCCCCTGTGTTTTTTTAGGAGTTTTATAGTTTCAGCTCTTATGTTTAAGTATTTATTTTCAGTTGATTTTTATTTTTTTAAACTTTTCATGTGTAAAGATCAGTCAAAACATCTTTTTCTTATAAATTTTCTTTCAGAGACAAATGGCTGTGTCCACATTAGTAATTCTCATTAATAAATAGTATCTCTAGGTCACAGATATAGTCTTATTATTTAGAATGGCAAATATGTTAGTCTTCTCAGGCTGCCATAACAGAATACAACAAACTAGGTGGCTTGCACAACAGAAATGTATGTTCTTATGGTTTTGAAGGTTGGAAATCTAAGACCAAGGTGCCAGCAGGTTGGTTTCTGGAAAGGCCTCTTTTCCTGGGTTAAAGACAGCTATGTTTTTGCTGTTTCCTCACATAGTCTTTCCTCTGTGTGTACACAGTGTCTCTTCTTCTGTTACGTACTCCAGTCCCATTAAATTAGGACCTACCTCTGTGACTTCATTTAACCTTAATTACCTCCTTAAAGACCCTATCTCCAAATATAGTCACATTTGGGGTTAGAGTTTTATCTTATGAATTTGGAAGGAACATAATTCAATTTATAGAAAAATAGATTTTGTTGCCATTTGTTAAGAAAGGATTCTAGAGTGGTTTTGAGTGTTTAGGAGTTATGGTTTTAGTTCCTAACATTAAAAATGTGTATGTGTGTGTGTTTCTCCAAATTTTAAAATTGTGTTTTGTGATTCAGTTATACCTTGTTTGATTTTTTTTTAAATTCGCCAGAAAACTAGTTTTAGATTTATTTCTCAAAGTGTGGTTATGGATCATGTGCATCAGAATCACCTAGTTGTCTTGTATAAAATGCAAATTCATGAGTTTCACCTTAGAATTATTAATTCAGAATAACTAAACAACTCATCCCGGGTCCATGTTCTCCAAGCCAGGCTTATATTCCTCAGCCATTAAAGGGAGAAGCAGATCCCTTTTGGGAAATGAGCTTAAGTGCCTTGGCACTTCTTGTGTGTAGCAAGACATGCAGCAGCAGTCCCTGGGGGAACATTGTTCTTCCCTCTTCAGACCCACAATACGAGGGTTGTTCAGAAAGTATCCAGCCAGGTAATATGAAAAATTGTATTAACAATGGCCGGAAACTTTCTGGACAGCCCTCACATGTATAAATCCTGTCACGGAGAACCACGCATTGGCTCTAAATGCTCACATTTTGAAAATCTAGTTTTGCATTTGCCAAGTTCCGTATCATTTCTAAATTTCCTATAGCATTATTATCTTCTCATATTTGTCTTCTATCTTCTAGGCTACTAGTTATAATTTACCCCTACGCTGGGCTTTAGACAGTAAATAAATGGACATTGAAGAATGTGCTGAAGGTAGAGTTTACCAGACAGATAAGGAGAAGAGAGTTTTCCTGGTTTTTGATTATTTGTTTGTTTTGTGCCAAATCAAAAGAGCAAGAGAGAGCTTGGTGTGTCCAGGGACCGTTAAGTGGTTTCATGTGACTAGGGCAGTGGATCTCAAGTGCTCTTCTTTGTGGCACCACAGAATTCCGGGCGGCACTCTTTAAGAGATGAAAGGACATAACGTGACACTAAATACATCAGCAATAATTGTAACCCAATTGGTACTACTGTGTAAGAATATTTCCCAACATATACAAAAGTACCCACAGTTATCACACTACACAGGAGGGCCCTCTGCAGCGGTGTGATTGCATTTGAGTAGTACAGTTTACTCCTCTGTTCATATCTACTCACAAGGCTTACTAATCTCATTCTAGAATAAGCTTGCTTCAACCTCTTCTTGGACACTCCATGTCCTCTCTGCTGAACATTTGATCAAACATCATTGAACACAATGCACATTCAATTGTGACAATAAAATTTGCACATTTGTCAAAACTTGGTGGCTACCTTGCAGATGGTTGGCAAGATGCCAATGGGAATCACTGGGCTTGAGGAGAGGGATTATATTAGAGAGTAAACTAGATGTGGTGAAAAATTCAATAACAATAATAATGATGACACCCAGCATTTATTGAAAAGCTAATACGATAAATCCTTATTCATATTATTTCTAATGTTCACAACTACATACAAAGTGGTTGTTACTAATATCATTCGTAGACGAGGAAAAGAAGGCTACAAAGGTTAAGTAACTTGTATACTGCAGTCCAAGTAATAAGAGAAAGAATAGGAAACAAACTCAAATTTATCTAATTCCAGAATCCAAGCTTTTTCTCATTGTGTATCTAAAATTAGGCAATGCTAGATCAAAAATTTTCTAATATGCTATCATCTTGGGAAATTTAAATACTATGGTCAGCATTTCCTAATGTGTGTCCTGTGGAATAGTAATTTTTTAGGATGGGAAAAGCTGTTACTCCAAATTAAGGTCTCTGGTGCCCAGATCAGCTTGTGAAGTGCTGGATTGCACTAGCCATGCACACTCTCAGGGTGCTCATATCTTGAGCAATGGTACCTATTTATGACATCACTGTTTGGAATCAGAGTGTATTCTAGAGCCACAGAATAGAGCTTTGTATGTGTGATGCTAAACTCATCCATTCAGAGATTGAACTCATTACCTTAATCCTATTAGCAACATTACTCTAGACCTATGCTATATCTTGTCAACCAATCGCAGTGATATATCTATACTTTGAGGATAGGTAGCAAATATCTTAGGAAACATGTTTTATTTTGCTTTTATTTTTAAAAACCTCATTTTTTTTTTTTTTTGAGACAGAGTCTCACTCTTTGCCCAGAGTAGAGTGCCGTGGCATCCGCCTAGCTCATAGCAACCTCAAACTCCTGGGCTCAGGCAATCCTTCTGCCTCAGCCTCCTGAGTAGCTGAGACTACAGGCATGCGCTGCCATGCCCGGCTAATATTTTCTATATATTTTTAGTTGGCCAACTAATTTATTTCTATTTATAGTAGAGACGGGGTCTCACTCTTGTTCAGGCTGGTCTTGAACTCCTGACCTTGAGCGATCCTCCCGCCTCGGCCTCCCAGAGTGCCAGGATTACAGGCATGAGCCACCACGCCCGGCCTCATTTTTTAAGCCAAATTATACTAGAATGTTTAAAAATGCTCAATCTAAAAATTTTTAATTGTGTATTTAAATGAATAATTAAATATATGTATATATAGAATAAACTCCTAATTTTATTTTTTAATATGTGTTTATATATGTATATAAACATTTGAGAAAAAGACTAAAAGAAAACATAACAAAATATGAGCATTAATTATATCTTTGGTGGCAAGATTACAGGTAATATTAATTTCCTTCTTTATACTTCTCCACATTTTCTACATTTTCAACAAGACTAAATATTATCTTCCTAAGGAGAAAAATTTATATTTCCTATATGTGTTCCTGTTGTCTGATTTTAAAATTTGTTGTATTATTTTTGTCTTTCAATCTATCTGGGCCTGTATCCCTTTTGCATATTTTATTCATGGACTAAAATCCTTGTCTGACTTTCACAACTAAATCAGCTTCTTAGTATTGAGAAGAAAGACTAAATTTGCATTGAAACTGACTAAATAAGTGATCTCAATCTGTTAGTAACTCTTTGAAGTGTTTGTTTTTGTGTATGGTGTGAGCATGTGTGTCTGTGTGTGTGAAGGTGTTTTGACTATATGATGGGATTTGAATGAGCAGAAATACAAAACAGGGGTTAGCTCAAGCAAGAGCTAGAAGGAAAAATACATACTACAAAGAAGAGGATGGGGAAAGAAGCCAGAAATGAGTAAAACACAGTCAAAGGCTAGAAAAGAGGAGGAGAGTAACACCCAAAGTAAGCGCAAAGGTTATACATTTCAGAGCATGCTACTGAACTGCCAAATTACTGAAGGCCAACTACAGTTTGTTTCTATGAATAATGGAAATTGGGACTATCCTTTCTCTTCTATGTTAGTTATTTTCTTCTTTGTTGCTAGTTTCCATGATCCTCTTACATAAAGTTTCAGTCTCTGTGGCTATTGATGTGAACTGTGGGCTACTGCTTCAGATAATTATAGTACTGGAACATAAGTTAATAGTAAGTTTGAATTAATATTATTTTCAAAGATATACATTTTCAGGGTGGTTTTGCTGAATTTAGCCTTGTAATTCTCACAAATATTAAAAGGAAATGAAATGATATAGTCATATTTCTAGAACTGTGGAAACTCATTAGTTTTGTTTTATGTACATTTGTGCAACCTACTTTTTTTGTTGGTGGTGGTCCTTTTCTCCTTTGGAGGAGACTTGTATACCCATAGTCTTGAGCCCATATGAATGTGAAAGTTGGCCCACAACCCCCTGAAATTACCTAGATCTGCATGGCTTTCACTCAAAATTATAAAATTACTTTTTTCTATTAGCCAACTTGAGATGTCCAGAAATATTACCCATTATTTTGTTTGCATATATTAGTACTTCTTCAATTTTTATATATGAAAAGGTAAGCTCTTCAGACTGAGAAATGGTAGTTTCTGTTTTTGTCTGTTATTAAATAAAGGAAAAGTTAAATAGTCATATTTGTAGCATATTTCCTTCTGGGAATTTTGGAAATATAACAAAAATCCAAAAACATCTATATCTTTTGAGAAACAAGTTATACATGATTCCAACCAATAAACAAATCTTTCAAACAAAAGAGAAAAATAGCTACAGTGTTTCATGTTATTTGGATTCTACATGAAGGCAGAAATGATCATCTAGAATTATTTCATGATAATTTAGTTTAAGAAACATACACTAAGGACTTGGTAATGTGTTTTTTATTATGTTGGTGCTAGAAATTAAAAAAAACCAACCAGATATGACCAAGTCCTTCAAGAGTCAAGTCTTGTGAAGGAGACAGATGCATAGACAGGTAACTGAATACACACAAAAAAAATCCCAAAAAACTCCACAAAACTCAAAGTTATCTGAGCTCACTTGGAATATAACACAGATGAGAGAGCACCTGAGTTTTCCTTTAAAGGCTTCTCCAATTATTACCAACCAACCAGATATGAAAAACTGCACAGCTTAATTTTCTTCTATCTCACTGAACTTTTCATGGTATGTTTATTCTAAAACTTCAAATGAATAAAAAAATGTTTTAAAAATGTTTTTTAGAGGTAATTTTTTAAAAAATATCTGCTATACTGGAGATATCCTGGAATAGCAGTTTTCAAACCTTTTTTTAACTGACATTGACTGAAAAGTCAAAATGTAAAATACATTAAGGTGGTGCTAATCCAGCTCTCCTCTCCTTCCTCTTCCCTTGCCTCCCTTGCTTAGCTCTGTGTTAGCTCTATCTGAGGCTCAGCAAGAGGCAGTTTGAACTCCATTGCTCTAGAGACCACAAAATATTTAATTTATGTGTCTTTCTCTTTTATATTATGTACCAATTTCATATTGATTCTAATTTTTAACATTTTATATTTTATATATGTGATTATATGGTTACATGCATATTTGTTGCTTTTTACTTATTTTATATTAGAGAATAACATCCTGAGGTGAAAAAGCCCAGAGGTTCGGTATAACATGCTTTGCACAATGATCCACTTGATGTAACTAAAGAAGCCACTCAATGTTTTGATTTTGATAGAAATCTTGAAAAGTGATAGCATTTCTTGATTATATTTTTGAAAGAATTTACAAGAAAAATTACATAGTGTTGTCTTCATCAGAATGATGGCATTACTATTATTGAGAAGTCAGTTATTCCAAGACTGATTATAGTTTGCAGATGACTGTGGTCTTTAATAGGTGTTCCTTCCATTGGTTGCTATTTGCTGATATCATGCCCAATAAAACTTTCAAAGTTAGCTAGGGCTAGCCTTATACTTCAATGCAGAAAAGAGTCACTGAAATGGGGAGGCACCACCTCTAGAACCCCCAAACTACCCTCCTAAACCAAAACCTTTCATATGAAGTCTGCTCAGACTTAAATTCCATAATTCAAGGTTCATTCTTCATGACTCTTAATGTTTTATTACCTATGAAAATATACAGACATCTAGGAGAACATGTTCATGAAACGGTAATCCATTTTTACTGGGGTTGATGTTTTTTAGAAATTTTCTTAAGATTTTGACCCAAAGGTAAATAGAGAACTCTCAAAGAACTGTAGCTAATCAGTAGATTTATGATATCAGAGAAGATTGAAATGGCAGAAGCAATCTTGATATGTGGCCCAGGGTATACCTGTAATCTGCAAGGTGTATTCACATGAAGCTCTTCCTTTTAACTACATTGATTAAATATTAGTCAACTGGTTTCAGAATGTTCTTCTCTAAATTAGAATTTCTCAATTTGGGCTTTGTTGCACTGTAGGATGTTCCGCAGTATACCTGGCCTCTACACAAGATGCCAGTAGCATATAACACATTCCCCCAGTTGTAGCGACCAAAAGTGTCTCCAGACTTTGCCACATGTCTCCTGGGAGGCAATATAGGTGTGTTTATGACATTCTCAAACTTGAGAATTTGGGTTCATATTGTAGGTTTTTCTGATTGAGAAGCACTGGTCTAGGTTAATCTGTGTTCCTCCCTAGGGGCTGAGGTCTCATCAGCATTTCTTCAAGTTCATATTGAGCAGCTATATATTTACTTACAAGCACTGCCTACTCATCTCTAGCCTGCTCTTCAGATCTCAGTCAGTATGATTGCTCTTTTAGTCCCAAAAGTTTACACTAATCTTAACACCTAACTGTAGTTACTAAGCATGATATAGAGATGATCTTTACAAAACTGCTGAAGACCAGAATGGAGGATCTCTCAGCCATGTAGGAAATTGGATATAGACATTATACTCAGTGCTTTTACCATAGTGCTCTATTATTTTTCAACTGGCCTCCCAGGTGACATAGTGACCATCAAAATCCAGTTTTCCACTTCATCTGACAATTCATAATTTTCGTTTGTGTGAATTAACAAAACAGCCTAATATGATATAAATGATAAGTTCTCCTTTGGAAATCAAGAGCTAGTCCCTGATTTTAAATAAGTTGTTTAGTTTATGTTGTTGAGTGTAGGATAACTTTGACATGATGACATCACATTCATTATATTTAGCACATCTGGATTCTGCTCAGAGGACAGCACAAAGCCAGCAGTGGTGTGATGCTTATGAAAGCACCAAATCAGAGTGCTCTAGGGACTAAACTGAGCCATGCGGGATCTTTATGCATAAAGACCGAAGGTTGACTTGCCAGGGGAAACCCCAAACTATGGTAGGGAAGGCAGCAGGTGCATGAAGCAGGAGAAGCAGTGTAACAGAGGGAGCCTGAGAGCCAAGGTGAGGGCATAGGCAGGGCTGGGTCACGAAGACAGCTAGGAAGAACCGGAATGGGTAAGGAAGTGTAATAAATACAGGTCCAGGCAGATAGTTCTGCCTTAATGCAGAGAAAAATGCAAGGATTGTAGATGCCCATTTCTACGTGTGGTGGCTGCATGGTGTACAGCAGAAGCTGAGGGCTTAACTGTGCACAGTAGGTAGGACAAGACTGTATTTTAAAACCTGGATTATGAACTCTTGTACTCCAGATAAAATCCCCAGTCTAGCCATAAGATAGATTATGGTTGCACGCTAATATTTGTTTCTAGATCTTTTGTTATATACTAAATCATCGTTCTACAAAAAGCACAGGATAGACTTAAACTTAATCATGTATTTTGGTTGTTGTTTTTAAGATAGAGTCTTGTTCTGTCACCCTGGATAGAGTGCAGTGGTGTCATCCTAGCTCACTGCAACCTCAGACTCCTGGGCTCAAGCTATCCTCCTGCCTCAGCTCCCAAGTAATTAGGGCTACAGGTGCAGGCCACAGTGCCCAGCTAATTTTTGTATTTTTAGTAGAGATGGGTCTCACTCTTGCTCAGGCTAGTCTCGAACTCCTGAGCTCAAGCAATCCTCCTGCCTTGGTCTCCCAGAATGCTAGGATTACAGGCATGAGCCACCACCCCCAGCCTTAATCATGTATTTTTGCCACATTTTGAGCCCTTAAAGAATAGACTTGATAGGATGCCTTCAGCTCTAATATTATTAATATCTATTGCATAATCATTTGAAAATAATTTGCTAAATCTGAAATACATTAGTTTAAAATTTTTAAAGATTGATAAATGCATTTAATATAAAAAATTCAAGGAATATTGTTGGTTAATTATATAGCACAGTGGTTTTTAGTGTACACAGGATATTATCACACCTTTCATGTCTTGTGCATAAATATGCACAAAAAAGATAACAAAATGGGTTGAATCAATTAGAACAGATAACTCCTGTAAAAATGGTTAGCACAGTACTTGGAATAAGTAGGTACTCAATGATATTTTGTTGCAGGGGTGGGGATTGAGGCAGGAAATGTTGTCTCAAGTTATCCAAAGTGATTGAGGTGATGCCAGGAAAAGAATTCAGGATTCTTGTCATCAAATATGTTGTCCTTTGTTTGATATGTTGGAATTAGAAAAGGAGGCTTTACCTGACTCTAGTGTCTCTTTTTATAATATTGATCAGTGTGATCATTATAAAATGGGACATACAATATGTCCACATTTTTGTTATTAAATGACAGTTATGAATTAATAATAGTGAAGCCTTGTCTTTTGTGAGCTCCAATCAATTTAAGTAACATTTCTGAGTTTTCTCATCCATATAGTGGATTTACTACCACCTGCCTCATCAGACTGTTCCTAGGTCAGATGAAAGAATGTATGGACTGTGTCTAACACAGGTCTGACCAAGAGGATCTGTTCCATAGAGAAAATTGTAAGTACTTTAAGAGAATCTAAATATTTCAGAGAATATTTTAGTCCATTCTTGAGGAAGCTTCTTTTAGAAAGGTGCCTATATAATATATTCAAACTTGAGAATTTGGTTCACATTTTTACCTTTTCTGATTAGACATTTTTAATGGCTATATTCTTTTAATATATTAGAAGGATTTTTACTCTATTTGCTGTGAGCTTTTTTGTTGTTTGGCAGAGCACATTATTTTACTCTAGCCCTTCAAGGATCCAAATGAGAACAGATATGGCTTCTGAAAGTCTTGGGTATTTTTAATCTTCTAAGTCTTCAACCAATTGTCATTTCATTAAGGTGCCCTGCTGAGATGTTCTTTCACATACCATCATTAAGATGAATTGTAGCTCTGCACTATAATACACATATTACAAGCTCAGTCCACACGTGCTGAAATTATAACCACAGACAAGTTTCCATTTCCCGGAGAGGAGTGCGGAATCACAGCTGCTGTTTCAGGCAGCTTTTCTGTCAGTTTCAAGTTAGAAAACCACCTTTCTAGTGATGAGAACAAATCCCAAAATAAGAATTAAAAACTTGGCTCTTTGACAAAAATCAAGTGCTAAAGTGAATATCAAAGATTACTTTTAAAAAATATTTTAACATGGTAACATAAAATAACTGTTTAGCATTTTAGCCCTGTAGTAGCGTTAAATACATTCACAATGTTGTGTAACCACTATTTTTACCCAAAACTTTTTCATCATCTCTAGCATAAACTCTGTTCCTATTAACCAATAACTTCTTATTCTTCTTTACTCATAGTCCCTGGTAATCACTATTCTACTTCCTGTCTCAAA
>VBSM01002217.1:28948801-28961748 GCA_008086735.1 Cheirogaleus medius | reverse complement strand
AATGGAAATTCTGGTACTGAAGAATTCAATGAATGAAATAAAAAATACAATCAAGAGCCTCAACAATAGATTAGATCAAGTATAAAAAATAATTTCTAAACTGGAAGACAGTGCTTTTGAAATAATCCCATCACTCAAAAAGAGAAAGAAAAAGAATAAAGAAAGCCTACATGACAAATAAGACATCATTATGCAACCAAATATTTAATTTTGGGAGTTTCAGAAGGAGAAAAGATAAGCAAAGTCATAGAAAACCATAGCTGAAAACTTCCAAGTCTTGCATGAGATATAGACATCCAGATATAGGAAGCTCAGAGATCCAAAATAGAGTCAACCCAAAAAAGTCTCCTCCAGTGCACATTATAGTCAAACTGTCAAAAGGCAAAGACAAAGAGAGAATTCTAAAAGTAGCAAGAGAAAAACATCAAGTCATATATAAGGGAATCCTCATCAGAATAACAGCAGTTTCTCAGCAGAAACATTTTAGGCCAGGAGACAAAAGGAGACTATGTTCAAAGTGCTAAAAGAAAAGAAAAACTGGAAGCCAAGAATACTATAATTAGCAAAGCTATCCTTAAAAATCAAGCAGAAATAATGTCTTTTCTAGACAAACAAAGACACACACTGGAAAAGCAAGAACTAAATAAACCCAAAATAAGCAGAAGAAAAGAAATAATAAACACCAGAAGAGAGCTAAATGAAATAGAGACTACAAAAAAATACTAAGGATTAATGAAACAGAAAGTTGGTTTTTTGAAAAGCAAACAAAATTGATAAACTGCTAGCTAGACTAACCAAGAAAAAAAGATTCAAATAAATAAAATTAGAAATGAAGAAAGAGACATTACATCTGATACTGCAGAAATAAAAAGAATTATTAGAGGCCATTATGAACAATGATACACAAACAAATGGGAAAACCTAGAGGAAATGGATAAGTCCTTGGACACATGCAACCTACCAGGATTGAACCAGGAAGAAATAAAATACCTCAACAGATCAATAAAGAGTATTGAGATTGAATAAGTAATAAAAAGTCTCCTAACAAAGAAAAGCCCATGACTAGATGATTTTCCTGCTGAATTTTACCAAACTTATAAAGAAAACTTATAAAACCAATTCTTTTCCAACTATTCAAAAAAATTGAAGAGGAGGAAATTCTTTCTAAATCATTCTACGAGGCTGGCATTACTCTGATACCAAAACCAGACAAGGACACAACAAAAAAGGAAAACTACAGGCCAATAGCCCTGATAAACATAGATGGAAAATTCTCAACAACATACTAGGAAACCAAATCCAACAGCACGATCAAGTGGGATTTATCCCTGAGATGCAAGGATTGTTCAACATATGCAAATCAATACATGTGTTACATCACATCAACAGAATGAAGGACAAAAACCATATGATCATCTCAATAGATGCAGAAGAACCATTTGATAATAATCGACATCACTTCATGATAAAAACTCAACAAATTAGGCATAGAAGGAACATACTTCAAGCTAATAAAGGCCACATATGACAAACTCACAGCCAACATCACACCGAATGGGGAAAAGATGAAAGCCTTTCCTTTAAGAAATGCAACTAGACAAGTGTATCCACTTTCACCACTATTTTCTTTTAATAATTAATTTAATTTACAATGAAGAGCAGCACTTGGCCCCCATTATGGGGGGCAGCAGACCCCTCACTCCTGCTGAGGGGGAACAGCACTGTTATTCAACATAGCACTGGAAGTCCTAGCCAGAGCAATCAGGTAAGAAAAAGAAATAATAGGCATCCAAATTGGAAAGGAGAAAATCAAATTGTTTATCTTTGCAGGTGACATAATCTTATATGTAGAAAAACCTAAAGGTTCCACCAAAAGAACTTTTAGATCTGGTAAGTGAATTCAGTGAAGTTGCAGGATACAAAATTAACATATAAAAATCAACAATGTTTCTATAAACCAAAGACAAACTAGCTAAAAAAGAAATCAAGAAAGCCATCCCATTTATAATAGCTACAAAAAAAAAATACCTAGGAATAAATTTAACCAAGGAGATGAAAGTCCTCTACAGGAAAAACTATAAAATACTGATAAAAGAAATTGAAGAGGACACAAACAAATGGAAAGTTATCCCATGCTTACGGATAGGAGCAATTACTATTGTTAACTACTACCCAAAACATCCTACAGATTCAGTGCAATACTAAATCAAAATACTAATAAAATTCTTCACAGAAATAGAGAAAACAATCCTAAAATTTGTATAGAAACACAAAAGATCCCAAATAGCCAAAGCAATCCTGAGCAAAGAGAACAAAGTTGCAAGTATCATACAAGCTCACTTCAAAATACACTACAAAGCTAACGTAATGAAAACAGCATGGTATTTTTATAAAAAAGATGCAGACATCAATGAAACAGAAATAAATCCATGTATTTATAGCTGACTGATTTTTGTTAAAGGTGTCAAAAAACATACATTGGGGAAAAAACAGTTTCTTCAATAAGTGACGCTGAGAAAACTGGATATTCATATGTAGAAGAATGAGACTAAATCCCTATCTCTCACTATCTACAAAAATCAACTCAAAATGGATCGAAGAAGTAAATGCCAGAGCCAAAACTATAAAATTACTAGAAGAAAACATAGGGAAAACTCTTCAGGACATTAGTCTAGGCAAAAAGTTTACAGTTATAACTTCAAAAGCACAACCAATGCAAATAAAAATAGACAAGTGGTACTACATTAAACTAAAATGCTTCTGCACAGCAAAGAAAACAAAGAGACAACCTGCAGAATGAAAGAAAATAGCTGCAAACTATTCATCCATCAAAGGACTAATATCCAGAATATACAAAGAATTCAAATAATTTAATAGGAAAAACCCCAAATAATCTCATTTAAAAATGGGCCAAAAACCTGAATAGACACTTCCAAAAAGAATACGTACAAATGGCCAATGGATATATGAAAAAATATTCAACATCCCTAATCATCATGGAAATGCAAATCAAAATCACAGTGAAATATCATCTTACCTCAGTTAAAATGACTATTATCAAAAAGACAAAATATAACAAATGCTGGTGAGGATGTGAAGAAAAGGGAACTTTTATACACTGTTGATGGGAATGAAAGTGAATACAGCCGTTATGGAAAATAGTATGGAGGTTTCTCAAAAACCTAAAAATAAAGCTATCATATGATCCAGAAATCCCACTACTGGATATTTATCCAATGGAAAAGAAATTAGTATATCAAAAAGATACCTGCACCTCTATGTTCATTGCAGCATTATTAACAATAGCCAAAATATGGAATCAAGCTAAGTGGCCATCAACAGGTGAAAGGATAAAGAAAACATAGCATATGTGCACAATGGGATACTATTCAGTTATAGAAAAGAATGAAATCCTGTTACTTGTAGCAACATGGATAGAACTGGAGGTCATTATGTTAAGTGAAAATAGCCTAGCACATAAACACAAATATTACATGTTCTCACTCAGGTATGGGAGCTAAAATAGTTGATCTCATGGAAATAGAGAGTAAAATGATAATTAACAGAGGCTGGGAAGCGTTGGGGGAAGGATGAAGAGAGGTTGGTTAATGAGTACAAGAAAACAGTTAAAAGGAATAACATCTAGTGTTCAGTAACACAGTAGGGGGACCATAGTTAATAATGATTTATTATATATTTTAAAATACCTAGAAGAGAAGATTTGAAATGTTCCTGACAAAAAGAAATATTTGAGGTGATAGATACCCTGAATATCCTAATTTGATCATTACACATTGTACCACATGTACCCCATAAATATGTACAATTATTATATATCAGTAAAAACATGCTTTAAAATTCAATGACTATAACTAATTTAAAAATCTTTGCAAATTTAAAAAAGAAAAGAAATTATATCATGAGTCTTATTGCAAAGCTGGGCAGGCCACATGAAGCCTAGCAATCATAGCTTACTCATACTTGTTTTAAACCTGTGGAAGTTCCATTTTTTGCATTCCAGTCATTTAGTACAACAAAAAGGCAAGGTTTATTATAAAGCTGCACTGTCTGGGTGTACATTGCCTTCAGAAGTGGGTAGCCCTGTGACTCATTTTTGGGGAAGTCATAGTTCACATATTTCCAAAAAAATGAAACCTTAGCAGAAAATGGTGGATCAGAAAAGTATGACCCATGGTTCTGTTTATTTATCAGTGAGCAGATCTGAACTGCCAGTGTCTTTGGCCACCGTCAAAGAAACATTCTGCTGTAGTCCTCCTCCCTCTCACTTGAAAACATTGAATGATGAGTCAAGAATGGCCACAGGCTCTATGGGAAGCTAACATGAATGAACAGAGGTGTGGCTCCAATATTTTTAATGTCGATTGCTTAAGGCAGAATGGATTCATGCCCTGAATTTGTGCATGATGTACTGGGTAAACACAGCAAGAAGCTGACGATTAGTTTGCCCCTTTGGAGAGAAGCCAGAGTCAGATACTTCATCTAAAGATACTAGTCAGCTCTACTTGGTTGGCAATTTATAAGGAAAGAGAGACTATAAAGCATAATTATTTAAGAGGACAGTCAATCTACTTTGGGGGTGGATTTGGTTCAGGATGAATAAATTCTAATGGCAAATGTTAGCGTTATGTTTTGGAATGAACAAAACTTTTGTATTAATATAAGCATTGATCTCATGTCATCATTGCAATAACTCTGTTTCTTAGTATCACGATTCTGATTTATAAATGAAGAATCTGAGATCAGACAGAATAGGTAGCTTGTCTAAGTTTACTTAATTTAGACAGGCAGAGACCAGCCCTGATCTCAAGTCTTCAAACTTCAAAACTTCAAAGTCTTTCCACTGAAACACGAGGCCTCCGCATAAACATTTAATGAGATGGCATTGGTAAAGACACATTAATACACTGCTAGAACTGTGGAATCACACAGGATTCAGAGATTATTTTAGCTCTACATGTGCCTTGGAGGTCAATAGGTTGTTCTCATATATGTTAGCAGCACAAAAGCAATGCTGATTTTGCAAAATTTCTCTCACTTTTCTCCTGTGATTCCAGTGTATCGATCAGAGACAACAAGACTTCACCAAGAACCTTTCATGATAGTTGTAGTCTATAAATTCAACGGTGACCTAGAAGCCAAGTAAATTCTCCAGTGCTACTATAACTAGCATGTCCAAGGCGTCTTGAAATCGTACTGTTTCTTCTTCCCTAACCTTCTCACTGCTGCCAGCTTCTCACTATTTAGATCCACAGGGTAGCTTTGCCAGCATCCTTGGCTAAAAAACCCACCTTATCCCAGGTACTACTCATGCCATTGCCATTTTGTTTTTTCTTTAGAAGTATTAATTTTTTTCTGTAACTTTCATGTTTGTTTTCAGGTTTATATTTTCTCTTTCTCTCCACTAGAATATAATCTCTTTGAAAGCAGGGCCCTTATCTGTATTATTCACTGTCATATCCCCAGAACTAGAATCCTGCCCGAGATGGGAACAGTCTCAGTAAATACCTGTTAAGTGAATGGATGAGATGACATTTACATGAATATTTCCAATTTTGATGCCCTGAGCCCCCGTACTGAAAGAGAGTCCCATCTTTTCTCACGGTGACTCTTCCCAAATATTTCTGGAACTCTCCAAGGGTCCTGAGAAATGCTTGTGAATCCATCCTCATAATCTTTGCTGGCTGCCAGGGGAACAAAAACCCAGGTGCTCACCTCAAAGCTGGACTTTACCTCTCATAGTTGCTGTGCTGCTGGTTTTGAGTGGGAAATCGACTGCTTTTGGCACCATCTTGATTCTTGTGGCTTCTGCTAGCTCAGTGCTAGCTTTTAAAGTGAGAGAGTGGACCCATTTTTTTCCTGTGTTATGATCAGCAAGGAGTGCCCCATAGTAAAGTTGCCAGGACTCCAAAGTGTTATGGACCTTCCATTTCATATAAAAGCTGCCAGAGTGAATGGGTCAAGATGAATTTCAGTATCTAGAATTATCTATGATCCATAGTCTTTTTTGCTCCAGGTAATCAAGCTGATAACCTATTTGGGCATGCTGAAAAATCATTAATCTCCACACCTACGGAAACACTTACATTTAATACCATGAATGGTCAAAATATTACTGTAACATATGGATATATGCATTTCTGATGGTGTTTTCAGGAAAACTCTACCAGATGTTTCCTGGTGCCACACTTCATGGCTTCTTCACTCAGCTGACATCCTCTGCTGGATACTTGGTGTTAACCCTTACAAGGTAGATGCTAAAATGTCAACTTTATACCCACTCAGTGGTTTTATATGCCGTAGCCTTATCTCTTTTGTTGTATATTATTAGCCCTTTTGAGGAAAAGGAAAACATCTTATTTTTTATTCTGTCTTCCTAGTACCTGTATATACATATATAGGAGCTAGATCATTAAATATGGAATGGCATTTGATGATTCATACATTTGCATATTATGGTTAAGAAGCTCTAGCTAGAGCTTCAGCTGTGTAACCTGTATCGGCTGTATTCACACCCATCATTGAAGGACATTGCATACATGAAATATTTAGGAGATATATTAAGCTAATCAATTTAATCATGGGCCAGATTGGAAGAAACAACAATGTAGCTGAAAATTTATTGTGTATCAGCCCTAAGTAAGGCTAGAACCATGGCTGAACACACTGACTGTCTTTTGCCTTCCTCTCTCTATAGGCCCACTTTCTTCTTATTCTTGTTGGACTCCAATTCTCTATTTCTCCCCACCATTTCACACCACTACCAACCCCTACACCCTGCCGCATCATCCTTGACCAAAGTCTTTCTGGATTTGCAGAGTTGCTCAGGATTCTAATGCCCATGTCCATCTTATTTTTCATTCACACACACAGTTTCTGCTCTCTGCACAGGCTGGACTGGCATATACTCACAGTCAGCCTTATGGGTACCAAGCTGCCTTTCATGATGATGTGCCATACTCACTTTTATGTCAGATACTACTCCATTGCATAAATAAACCACAATTCATTTATTTAGTCTATTCTATCTATTCTATACCACAATGTATTTATTCATGGTCTGCTATAAACAGTCTTATATATGTCGGTTAAATATATGCTATGCATTCATTGTGTTGAGTATAACTAGGAATATATTACTGTGCTTTAAGATTATCAAAAGAAGACTTACAGACTTGAAGAAAAAACTTTATTTGCAAGGTGGTACAAAGAATTCAGATTTCAGAAGACTCAAAAACAAAAAACTAAACAAAACAAAAAACAAGACAAAATAGATCAGCAGTTTATTTGAAAAACTCAGCAAGACTGCCAAGGTTGCATTAGTTGACTCATCTATTCATGGTGGGAAAAAAGCAACTTTTTAATAGATTATCATATCCACAAAGGTCATGGTCTATCACCAGATATCATTATCACAATATCATAAAAGCAATAAATTTGTTTTTGCAGGGCAGGTAAGGCTTATAGGAAATGTTCAATGTTTCATTTATTTTGAGTCCCAGAACTACATGGATATGCCTATTATTCTTGCTCCATCTCTGGATGCAAAGTATTTTGTTTTCTCTATGTAATGCGATACATGTGCTTATTCATTATGGTAGCAGGACAAGTGTTAGCTGTGAATGTACAGACATATCTCAGAGATAGTGCAGAGATAGGGCAGACCACTGCAATAAAGCAAATGTCACAATAAAGCAAGTTACACAAGTTTTTTGGTTTGGTTTCCCAGCGCATATAAAAGTTATGTTTATACTATTTTGTAGTCTATTAAGTGTGCAATAGCATTATGCCTAAAAAACAATGCACATACCTCAATTTTCAAATATTTTATTGTTAAAAATGCCAATGATTGTCTGAGCCTTCAGCAAGCCATAATCTTTTTGCTGGTGGAGGGTCTTGCCTCCCTGTTGGTGGCTGCTGACTGATCAGGGTGGTGGTTGTTAAAGGTTGGGGTGGCTGTGGCAATTTCTTAACATAAGACAACAATGAAGTTTGTCACATCGATCGACTCTTCCTTTCATGAAAGATTTCTCTGTAGCATGTGATGCTATTTAATAGCATTTGACCCACAGTAGAACTTTTTTCAAAATTAGAGTCAATCCTCTCAAACCCTGTTGCTGCTGCTTTATCAACTAAGTTTGTCTAATACTCTAAATCCTTTGTCACCATTTCAACAAAGTTCACAGTATTTTCACCAGGATTAGATTCCATTTCAAGAAAACACTTTCTTTGCTCACTCAGAAGAAGCAACTCCTCATTTTTTCAAGTTTTATCGTGTGATTGCCACAATTCAGTCACATCTTCAGGGTCCACTTCTAATTCTAGTTCTCTTGCTACTTCTACCATGTCTGCAGTGGCTTCTTCCACTGTAGTTCTGAACCCCTCACAGCCATCAATGAGGGTTGGAATCAACTTCTTTCAAATTCCTGTGAATGTTGATATTTTGACCTCCTCCTATGAATTATGAATGTTATTAATGGCATCCAGAATGGTGAATCCTTTCCAGAAAGTTTTCCAATTTACTTTGCCCAAATCCATCATAGGAATCACTATCTATGGCAGCTTACGAAATGTATTTCTTAAATAATAAGCCAAATAATTCCTTGATCCATGGGATATGGAATGGATGTTGTGTTAGCAGGCATGAAAACAACATTAATATCCTTGTACCTTACCATCAGAGCTCCTGGGTTACTAAATGCATTGACAATGAATAGTAATATTTTGAAAAATCTCTCTTCTGAGCAGTAGGTCTCAACAGTGGGCTCAAAATGTTTAGTAAACCATGTTATAAACAGATGTGCTATCATCCAGGCTTTGTTATCCCATGTATAGAACACAGGCTAAGTAAATTTCTATAATTCTTAATGGCCCAAGGATTTTCAGAATGATAAATAAGCATTGGCTTCAATTTTAAGTCATCAGCTACATCAGCCCCTAACATGAGAGTCATCCTTTGAAGCTTTGAAGCCAGGCATTGACTTTTCCTCTCTAGCTATGAAAGTCCTAGATGACATCTTCGTCCAATAGAAGCTGTTTCATCTATGTTAAAAATCTATTGCTTAGTGTAGCCATGTTCTTCAATTATCTTAGCTAGATCTTCTGGATAACTTGCTACAGCTTCTATATCAGCACTTGTTGCTTCACCTTGCATTTCTTTAAGAAAAGATGGCTTCTTTTCTTAAACCTCATGAACCAACATCTGCTAGCTTCTAATTTTTCTTCCAAAGCTTCTTTACCTGTCTCAGCCTTCAAGAATTGAAGAGAGTTAGGGTCTTGCTCTGGCTTAGGCTTTGGCTTAACAAGATGTTGTGGTTGGTATGATCTATCCAGACCACTACAATTTTCTCCATATCAAAATTAGACTGTTTTGCTTTTTTATCCTTTGTGTGTTCACTGGAATAGCACTTTAAATTTCTTTCAAGAACTTTTCACACATTATATATGTGTATCAACATATTAATATCATATGTACCTCAAAAAATATACAACAATGATATATCGATAAAAGTATTTTTTAAAAAAAATATTGCATTCACAACTTGATTAACTGGTACAAGAGACCTAGCTTTCAGCCCATCTTGATTTTCAACATGCCTTCCTTACTAAGCTTCATCATTTCTACCTTTTGATTTAAAGTGAAAGACAGGCGACTCTTTCTCTGGAACAATTAGAGGCCATTGCAGGGTGATTAATTATCCTAATTTCAATATTGTTGTGCCTCAGGAAATAGAAGGGCCTGAGAAGAGGGAGAAAAATAAGGGAATGGATGCTTAGCAGAGCAGTCAGAACACTCACAACATCTATCAGTTAAGTTCACCATCTCATAGGTTCATGATGCCTCCAAATAAGCAAATAAGGATCACTGATCAACCATCACCATAACAAATATAATGATAATGAAAAAGTTTGAAATATTGCAAGAATTACCAAAATGTAACACAGAGACACGAAGTAAGCATATGCTGTTGGAAAAATGGTACCAATAGACTTGCTCAACACAGGGTTGCCACAAACATTCAATTTGTAAAAACTCCAATATCTGAGAACCACAATAAAGTGAAGTGCAATAAAATGAGATATACCTGTATATATTCAGCTTAGCTGATACTGCCAAAGTGCTTTTCAGGGTGGTTGTATCGATTTACATTTGCACCAGAGGTGTGTAAGTTAGTTTCAGTTGCTGCACATCCTTATTATACTTGATAGTGCCTATATTTTAAGTTTAGCCATTCTGGTAAGCAAGTAGAGGTGTCTCATTGAAGTTTATATTTCCATTTCTCTTTTTTTCTGTGGCCACTTAGTTATCTTTTATTTAGCATCATTCAATTTTATCCAATTTTATGTTGGTTTGTTTGCTTTTAGTTGTTATTTGGTAGGAGTGTCTCATATTCTGAGTATAAATTTTTTGTCTGATATATGTAGTGCAAATTATTTCTCCCACTCTGTGGTTTGCTCTTTCCCTTTCACAGTGGTGTTATTTGATGAACAGAAGTTCTTAATTTTAATGTAATCCAATTTATCTTTTTTTCTTTTATGGTTGGTGCCTTGTTTATGCAATCTTTGCCTATTCCAAGGTCATGACATATGCTCCTAAGTTTTCTCCTAAAAGCTTTATCTTTTTTTACCTTTTACATTTAGATCTACAATCCAACTAGAATTGAATTTTGTGAATCTTGTGAGATAAAAGGTTCAACATTTATTTGTTTTCAAATGGATATCCAATTGACCCAGCACCATTTATTGAAAAAAATAATTGTCATCCTTTCCCCACTGCACTGCAGTGTCAGCTTTGTCAAACATCAGGTGTCATTATGTGTTTGGGTCTGTTTCTGAATTCTAATTTGTTCCATTGGCTTATTGTCTATCCTTGCACCAATTTCAATCTATTGGTCATTACTAAATATGGTAGTTTATGTCCTAGAGTTATGTTCTTCTTCAAAATTGCATTGGCTATTCTTAACCCTTTACATATTGCAAACATTTTGGAATCAGCCCATTCAAATTATACACACACTTCTGGGATAATGCTTAAAACTGCATTGAAACTATAAATCCAACAGATGAGAACTGACATCCTTATATTATTCAGTTTTCCAATTCATCAACATGGCATATACTTCCATTTGTTTAGGTATTTCTTAGTTTATTGCACTGATGTTTTATAGTATTTAGTGTAGAACTTTTAAATATCCTTGACCTACTACCTGATTTATTTTATTGTTTTTTAGATGATATCATTTTTAGTATTTTATCTTCTAAGTTTTTATGGTTGATTTATAGAAATACAATTGATTTTTGTATATTACCCTTCTGCCAGTGGCCTTGCTAAATTCCTTTTTTGATTCCAGTAGGTTGTTGTATATAGTTTCTTTTAGATTATATACAGATAACAATGTCAAATTTGGTTAATGGCAGATTTATCTCTTCTTTTCTCTACACAGGATAATTAAAGATAGCCACCAATTAAAAATGGAATCTAATTATCCTCTCCTTGCCTTTCTTCCTTTGATCTGAGTGGCTTTCATGACTTGATTGACTAACAGAACATGACAAAGGTGAAGCCAGGCCAGTTTTGTGGTTAGACATTACGAGAACTGGCAGCTTTCATCTTGCCCTCTTGGGTTCCCAAACCACCACATAACAAATAATGTGTTTATACATTTTCTCCTACCAATTCTACTTTTATATGAATCTCACATTAAAAAAATAAAAATAGAAAATGTGGACAAAACATTACGTACAACATTGTTATTGACTACAATGCAAAACAATATGTAACTTAAATGACTAAAAATAAAGAAATGGTTACAAAATTCAAATAAAACAAAATAAAACTTCCTCCATCCTGTGAGTAAACCCAAGTTACATGGTGAAGCCAGGTGAAGATACTTTGGTCAACAGTCCCAGCTGAGCCCACCTTTTCAGCCATCCTTGCTAAGGTACCAGGCATGTGAGTGGGCCCATCTTGGGTTCTCCTAAGCTGTCTGTCTGCCTTCTAGCCAAATACCATGAAGTGCCTTACGTAGATTCCATGTAGAACAGAAGAATCACCCAGCCAAGCCCTGACTAAATTTCCGACCCCCAAAAATTGTGAGATATAATAAAAATGCTATTATTTTAAGTCATTAAGTTTGAACATAATTTTCTATGAAGCAATAGATTTAATTTAATACAACATTGATTAGAAGTGGTGATAGTAGCCAGACGTTTGTTTTTCCTGAAAACAAGGAGAAAGAATTCAGTATTTTCCAATTAATTATGATGCTGCTGTTGGGTTTTTTCTTTTTTGTAGCTAGTAATACATTTCAGATCAAGAGATTTTCCTTATATCCTTAGTTTGCTAAGAGTTTTCATCATGAATAGGTTTTTAATTTTTTCAGTTGAGATAATAATATGATTTCCATCATTTATTATGTTAATATGGTGAATTACATTGGTATTTGAATATAATGTTAAATCAACCTTGCATTCCTGAAATAAACCTAACTTGGTTGTTATCTATTTATCCTTTTAAAAATTGCAATATTCCTTTTGTTAATATTAGTTTAGGATTTTTGTGTATATGTTTACTAGAGAGATTGGTCTTTAATTTTTATTTTCCAAAAATGCCTTTGTCTGGATTTAGTATCCAACTAATATTAACCTCATAAGAGTACAGAGTGTTACTACTTTTTTAATATTTGGAAAATGTTGTATAGTATTGATAGTATTGAGTATTGTTTGGTTGTTTAAAAAAATTTCCTGGGAAAAATATCTAGATCTCAGCTTACTGTTGATTAGTATCTTCCTGGTATATATACTTTTCTATCCTATTAATTTTTGTGTCCTTATATTTAAACTAAGTCTCTTATACAAAAGTATATTCTTGAGTTATGTTTTTTTAAACCAATCTGACAATCTTGACCTATATATATATATTTTTTTTT
>VBSM01002217.1:28892288-28948701 GCA_008086735.1 Cheirogaleus medius | reverse complement strand
AGAGACGCTCTGTCTGGTGGTGTTTCTAGTCCGCCATCTTGCTCCGCCCTCTCTTGACCTATATATATTATTTGAAATTATTTTTCATTTGTACATGTGTGTGCATAATGGAATCTTGAATCTTGTTTATTTTTGTTTGAACAGCATTTCAGGATAGCATGCATAAATATACATAATTCTTTGTTATGACTATAGTTAAGTAGGGATAATAATGTTATCAACTCTATAGGGGTTTTATGAGAAATAAATTTTTACTTAACTTTTTAAAACTTGTAATACATGAAATATAATTAATACTCAATACATTAGTAATTATTATTTCTATTACAGAAATTCATTTTTCCCAAATCTTTGCTATTTCAAATAATCAGCCATGAATCCCTATACTATAGGGATATATACTATAGTTTTATGTGTTCATACTGTAATTCTGCATGATTCTACAGTTCTGTTGTTGAATGTGCATATTTATATTTTTATTAATGATGACAAATTTTCTTCTTTTTCTTACACATTTCTAAAACTCACCTCTTTCATGAGTTATTCCTAGAAAACATTTATTTGACTCTGATTATAGTAACCTCAAAAATTTCTTGGGACTTGTACACAACTGTGATTAGTTTGTTTAATAAAACTGATCTGTTATTCTTACTAACAATAGCTACTATTTATGGAGTACTTATATGTGTCAGGCATCATAGGAAGGTTAAATAATTTGCTTAATATTATATAATATGTATATGTTGACCAAGAGTTGAGTGTGGTTTGGTTTGAATCCAAAATCTGTCCTCTTGAACATTATGCTGTGATTCTTCTCAGAGCAAATCTGTCTTCTCACTTAATTCTTGCAAGAAACAAAGATTAAAGGCTAAGTGATCTGCCCAAGTCACACAAGACATGGCCCCTTAGTTTATAATCTAAGATTTAATTGTAAACTTCTTGTCAGAGATGACTACATCTCTGACTTCCTTTCTACTTCCCCAACCACAGAAGTGGAGAAAACTCAATAAATGCTGACTCCCTACCCAAGGACTAATTTATCTGACCACACCACTCTTCAAGACTCTGGCTACAGACAGCTTGAATGTTGTCTTTGAGCGAACCTCAACATTTTTTGCATCTTTAACTTTGTTAACAAAAATGAAGGAGTTTGTGATTGTGTTGGTAAGTTACATAGAGCGAAAATATACCATATATTACCTATGAATAAATGAGTTTATTAAGCAGGAAGGCACATCACATACCCACTGACAGTTGCTGCTTCCCTCCATAAGTGAGGGTTTGCCTTCCCCAGAATCATGAAGGGATTGATAGTCCTTCATGTTCACTTTGGCTGATAGGGTGAAAGAAAGCTGAGACCATTGCCTCAAGAATCTTAGCATGGTTTTTCTTTATGGTTTTCTTCACTTTATATCCAGGTTATCATCTCAGTTGGATGTATTGGTCTTCAATAACCTGTTTAGTCAGACGTCTGAAGTAACTTAATTTACAACAACAAAAAATCTTCTTCTGTCTCTTTCCCTGGATCAATAGGGTTTTCTCATTCTTATGACATAAACTTACCCACCATCACCCAATGCCATATAACATTTTGAACTATAGCATTTGCCTCTAAATAGTCTTTTAAAAATCAGATCGGAAGGCATTATGCATCTCATGTAGAGCTGAAAAATAACCTTTACTGGCTTTACATGGGCTTGGCTGTTGCATTATAAATTCCTGCAGTCTAGCAGGATGGTTGATAGTGGTATCAAGTCCCACCCATTCTTTACCATCTAGAGAACCCTTCATGTTTCTTGCTTATTTATAATGCTACTTTTAATCATTGTGTCACTCACATGAGGCAAGTATTGATCTGGTATCTAAAATACTTTATTATTCTGAAATACTTTTTCTATTTCAGAGCATACACAAAAGTGGCTAAATTTTCTCTTAAGGAGGAATAGAATGAAAATTCAATAGAAGTGTTGATTGACACATGTGTGTTTCTCCTCCTCTATAGGTTTCCATCAAAATTGGGAATCGTGCCCTTTCATCCAACACAGTTTTGACAAGTAGAAGTAAAAGTATTTGCTCATCATTAAGAATCAATCCATCACTCTTTAAAAGGAAATGAGTGTTTACATTTACTTTAAAGAGCCAAGCTTTATTATTTTGGAATAATGACTCAATTTAAACTCCTTTGATTCAGGTATTGCAGACATAAGTAGACGAAGTGAAAGAACACTGGAATAGAAGCAAAAATACCTGAGATGGAGACTCACCTCTTAGCATCAACCTGGTGTTCACTTGGGGTAAGTTAGTCTTTAGCATCTGCATCCTTATAAAACGAGGTTTAAATTACAGAAATCTCTTTCAGCTGTAAAAGTCTATATCATTATTAATTACAGAGAAGTAGGCTGGGCATGGGGGCTCATGCTTACAATCCTAGCACTTTGGGAGGCTAAGAAGGGAGGGTTGATTAAGGCCAGGAGTTTGGGACTAGCCTGAGCAACATAGCAAGACACCATTTCTGCAAAAAATAGAACAATTAGGCAGGATGGTGGCATGTGCCTGTAATCTCAGCTACTTAGGAGGTTGAGGCAGGAGGATCACTTGAGTCCAGGAATTTGAGGTTGCAGTGAGCTATGATGACGTTACTACACTCTACCTGGGCAACAGAGTGAGACTTTGTCTCAAAAAAAATTTTTTTCTATTAAAAATCTTAAATTTAAATTTCTATCTTTTAAACATTTGATAATTTTATAACACCAGAAATTAAGTCATTCATGACTGATATTCCACTATCACAGCCCTTTGCTGGATTAAGAAGTACAATATAGTTTACTAAAGCTATAGCAAGTCCACTATGGTGCCTCTTAACATTCTGCCTTAGACTAATAAATTATATCTTCCAATTAATCCTTAACAATGAATATACAATCAAGAATCGTTAAACATTACTCAAGAAATACAAGTTTAGCTGTTTATTGAATAAAGTACATCTGCGAAGTCGATTTGACCTAAATTTTAGAGTCAAGTATGAATCTATATCCATCAGTCATCTATCTACTTATCTATCATGGCTGAGTGCATGTTTATTCAAGTGTTGTGTTGTTTTTTGGTGAAAATTATAGTAGATTTTGGCATTTGATTTACTCACAACCATAGGTAAACTTGACCCCGCTGTTCCTTTCTTTCTAGGTCCTCCCCTTCCTACTGAGGCAGTGGGAAGATCAGGATGGTCAGGGAACCCAGGATGTAACCTCAGCTTTCCTAAACCATGCGCAGTTCATGAACTTCTCAGAACCTCAGGTCTCTGGGGCATAATTCATGTCCTCTGACCCCCTCACAGGATGATCCGGAGGATGAATGAGATAACAGAATGCATTTTGTAAATTGTAAAGTGCTAAGCAAATGTGAGATTATACAATACTAATTGTGAATTCTTCACTCAAACTATTAATTCATTAATATGCACTCAGAAAATATTTTTGAGCCCCTGATCTGTGGTGGACACTGTCCTAAGCATTGGAAATCAGCAGTGAAAAAAGCAGACAAGAATTTTTTGGGGCAGTACGGGGGAAAAAACATCAAAAAGGTAAACAAATGATTTCAGATAATAGTTTTTTGTTACCAAAAATATGAAATAAGATGCTGTTGACGATTGAGGGACAACTGTAAATGGTCCTCTCTCTGAGGAGGGATTTTTAATCTATGACCTGGATAAAAACACAGTACTGGCCAAATCAGCCAGGGAAGAGCCTTCCCGTCTAAGAGAACAGAAAGTACAAGGAGCCTAAGGATTTCTTCAGGCAAGGACCAATTTCAGATGTTTGAGGAACAAAAATAATCTGTGTGGCTGACATGTATTGAGTGAGGGCAAAGGTGGGGTGAGATGAATTCAGTGAAGTAGAATTTGCATTCCACAGCAAACCACAGAATGTTCTAGAATGTTGGTATAGTGTAGACTAAGGAAGGATGTTGTTCACATGAAATGGTGCAGCTGCTCTGTCCTAAAAAGATTAAGGGTAAATCCTGGGAGCCAACTGCTCTATACAGGTTAATAAAAACTTCATGACACCTACATGCTATTTCCTGAAGTCTTGTTTGGGGGAAGCTGGACTTCAAAGGAGAAATCATAACCGACATGTTTTCATCATTAGCGGAAAGCCAGTTTCCTTTGTGAAAGTACCATAGAAGCTGCAAATTTTCTGCCCATCAAGTTTCTCAAACAGTATTTCTATTTAGGAGGAGGTAAACTGCCCAGTGTCTAAAGCTATCACCATTATGTCTACGTGCCCCTGGCAACTTTTTTTTCTTCAGCAATAGGTGTCACTAAAAGGTAGTTGAGGACCTACTTGCTTCAAAAGGTCCCTTGAATCATTCAGTCCCTCAACCACAGTGGCACCCTCCTCCCTCCCTCTCCACCCTGCTTCCCAGCACTGACCTAAGCCTGCTTTCAAGAAAGGCCTTGCCTTAGACTCCTTGCCCTAGCCTAGGAGAAGCAGCATCCCAAACCCTGCCATGGCCAATATGCAGGCACTTTTCACTTCTTTAAGTAAAATTCTGATGATTCAATTATGTGAAAACAGGCATCAAAGGGAGAGACAGTGCAGGAGAGTAGCGAAAGCATTGGATTGAGAGTCAAGAGAACAGAATTTAGGTTCAGAGGCTGCCACTTTTTGAGCCTCCATTCATTCCCTCCTGTGTACCATCGGCATGAAAGTATTCCCCTGCCGCTCTAACAAGGTGGTGGTGGGAATTGAGTAGCTGTTTTCTGCAGAAAGTGCCTTGTGAACCTGGGCTGCTATATAAAAACAGAAAGGGGGAGAGATGGAATAGTTTCAAGGTGGTGAGTTTGTTTTCATTGACCATCGGGTGCGGGAAGGGCACTAACGAAGCATGTGACTAGGGGTTGAGAGTGTGAAAAGTACACCCTTTGCCATGAAAGAGCTAGGACCGTGTGCTAAGGAGCAGGGATGGTGTATTCGGGGACCACTGTACTGCACAGCTCGAAGGGCACCCTCACATTGTAGTCTATAACGTGAAAGGGTAGAGCAATAATGCAATTCCACTCAATGAAGGAATAAGCAAGCAGTAAGCATTGTAGGAGCTCGGTGGCTGGAGACATTGAAGAAAGATGAACAGAAGGGGTGAGACATTAGTCACTTGGTAGAAGAGGAAACATTCTGAATGGAATGAGAATGGGGAAAAAAGATCTCGAGCCCAATTAAGGACGTAAGAATAATTGTTTGGGTATCCTTTCAGTAGGGATAAGAGAAAGTGGTGTGATTTTCTTGTTCTTTTCTTAATCTTCTTTTTAAAATATGGGAATAGTTTAGGGACCTTAAAAAAGTAATAATATGGCATCTGCCTTTTCTTTTTCAATTGAGACATAACAACTCTAAGGATCTGTTTTAAAAGCACTAAGGTAGGCCAAAAGGAGAATGAAGTGTCCAACAGCTCAAACTTTTGTGTTCTCCTTGTCTTTTTGCAGGTTTGATTTTGATTGACCCACTATCTGTTAACATCTGTTCCTCATTCAGTATAAAAGGATGATGACGTAAATGTCTTTAAGAGCCTTTATATATGTTCAAATGCAGAAAAGTCCCTGTGGTTGCTCTTGCACTAAGGGACTCAGTATCCCTCAGAACATCCATTCCAATAACACTGGCCACTCAGAATATATGTGTGTGTGCATGTGTGCACACATGTGTACGCTTGTACATTCTGTGTCTAAAACACTACAGTCCATGAAAAGTGTTTTACTCTTCGATAAAATAAAGACATTTAGGGCTTCCCTAGGCCCAACATTTCTTAGCATTACAAGACAATAGAGTTGAATTAATAACTTAGTTAACATTTTAATTAAATTTGTCGTTCTCAAAATTACATTTGCATCTAGGAGTGGCCGTTATACTTGAGGAAATAAATGAGTGGAAAAGCCCTAAGTATTTCCGTAAAACTAGGTCCATCAAGACAAATTTTTACTGTGGTCAATTTTTTTGTCCCTCTTGTCATTTTAATAAAAAATGGCCTTTGATTTTTTTTAGTGGATTCATGTTTTATCGTTGACATTTTATTTCAATATCTGATTTGAAAATAGGAGTGAAAATAGAGATATCCACTTTCTTTCATCGCAGCTGCTCTGCATTGGTGATTGGCTGGGATGTTTTTCCTCTGATCATTACTGTATCACTTGTGGGAAGAGAAGGAGATAACGTGAAACAATATTCTGAGGATAAAGATTTACAAATGGAGTCACGTCTTTGTGTGTCCTTTCGCTTCCCCACTGGAGTTTTCTGCAAAAGCTGAAGCAGTGACTTTATTCAACACCTGCATCTTTAACAACCACAGCAGTATAATTACCTTTCTTGAATATTCTATAGAATTGTCAAACAGCAATTTTCTTTTAGAAGACAGGCTTTTAAATAATGTCGTTTACATACAGAGTTTAACATCTCTTAAGCTAAAAATCTAATTACAAGAATCTGAAATTTACTGCATGTTTATAATTTGATCTTTATAAAATTGCTAATCAGGGCACCTTTAACACATATTGTGAAGCAGAAAAAAATACATATAGTGAGATTAAATTAAATATTTTGGAATTGCTTAAATATATATTAATTCCTATTAATACTACTGTTATTAACACTATTTGGTATTTTATTGCATTTCTCTCGAATTCAACCTGTTTGTGGAGAGAGGTGGCGCACAGTGACATGATTTCTCAAGATTGATGTCATCGTTTCTTTTTTGTTAATGAAAAGTACCAATATTTGAAAAGAACTGCCATCATACTTTATGTATAGGCAGTAAATGGCATAGTCAAGCAAGCTGAGACAATTCTTTCAATGGACACACTAGATAGTAATGCCAATACTAAATAATAAGATTAGAATTTCAATACCGTACTGCCATTTGATAAAGTGGCTCATGCCCAGATTGTATAAGCACTTATCATCTTTGTCATCCTGATTTTATAATTTTTGAAGTGCAAATGGGATTGTCAACCCATGGAAACAGTGGTGCTTCAATATTCTACTACAAGGTGAATGTTAAAGTGGAAAATTTAACATATCACCACATTATTTCATTCCGATACAAGCTCTAAATTAATGTTGTGAAATGTTATGAGCACACCTATAAAACTACCGCTTACAAAAAATTAAAGAGTATCTTTTATAATCTTCAAATTGTCACTCTGGCAATTCCTCTGTTGCCCCACATTAGTCTCAGAATGTCTAGACTGCTACATTTTCCTTCTGTGCTTCTGTTCAGGATTTCTGTTCTCTATGCCAATTTGTGTCCAAGGATTCTGTAAATCTTTTGTATCTTTTTCTAAGCATGTTCTCTACAAAAAAGCCACCCAGCCTGGAGTCTAATGTACAGACTTCTCAAGCTCTTCCTCAAAAGCACATTCTATCATTCTAAAAAAAAAAATCACAAATTAAAAAAAAAAAGAATATTAATGGAGTCTTAACATGGCATTGTTCTGAATTTCCTTCAACTGTCTAGATAACTAGTATTTGTTCATACAGTTCCATTCTATAGAAATAAAACTCCCATGTAAAATAATTTTTATAGTGTTCATATCTTGGTCATATACAATATGATTTTTGTGCTTGAAATCTTAAATATGCCAATAGAAAAAATCATGAAGTTTGAAACGCTAAAAATGTATTCTTTATGCTATGATACTCAGCTTAAATCTTAACATTTCCTGCTAGGAAAACAGCATTTGAAAAAGGAAATGATACTCAAAATATTCCACCTATTCATGATCAACAGCCATATTTTATTATGTAAAACATGTTGCAATCCCTTTTTACCTTCTGTATTTCTAGGTCATTATATATATATATATATATAATGGATTTGTGTGTATATGGGTTACATATATTTCACATGCAAATACCAGAAAACAAGAGTAGCATTTTCATGCAACTTCTATGTGGATATAATGGCTACTGAGTAAAAATCAGTTCTCTCTCTCTCTCTAACTTTGCTTTCTTGAGCCACTGCTTTATATTTTATAGGGTTTCTCCCATAGTATCTTAACTGGATTAAAGAATAAGGACAAGTTTTCTCTGTTACAAAATTCTCATTTAATCCTTATCCACACTTAATTTATCAAATTAAATCGGACAAGATTGATGCCGGGGCTTTTCAAGCTGGACATCGTGTGTAAAATCACCAGACAAGGGTTTGTAAAGGGTGCCCACCGTGACTTGTCACAGCCTCTTGCTTCAGCTGCCCTCGCCTCCATCCAGGCAGGGTCAGGTTGCTTCTTGGTGTTCCACTGTGGGCTCTGCGGGGGAAACAGAGCAGCTACACAGCCTCCAGCAGAGTTACTTATTACACCCTCGCCTCCTTCACCTGCCCCAGCCATTCAGAATAACATCACACCATAAAATATTCATGAACCGCGCCATGCTGCAGCCAGGGCTCGCTACTGCAGGTGGCTGTTACATCAGTAATTGCCCGATACTTCCCTCCACAGCGTAAAATTGTTTTCATTATGTGTCATGAACACAGAGCCAAGCAAAGCCCTCTTGAGTGGTTTCCCAAGGGCTGGAGGGAGGTGGTACTTAACTTAAACAGGCGCTTTTTGGCTTAGATTTAAAAAAGAGAGAGAGAGAGAGAGAAGCCAGTGAAAGCTCATCATTAACTCTCCTTCTAAGTGCAACAAAAAGCAGAAGCTCATGCAAAACTCCCATAAAGATTATCCTAAATGTCTCAGTTACTAGGAAGAGCTTTAGGGGCTTTAGCGGGTCTTACGATACTTCAAGCTGCAGAGAAGAGAATAACTTTCCACCTGACTGAAGTTCCCATGGAGTGCAGAGCTCAGGGATAAGAAGGTTTCAGCAATAAACTCCTGCATTGTGAGGCAATAATGCCCAGCCAGGTCCCCGCATTTTGATTCAAGGGTGTCTTTTTCTTTCCCCCCTGTGGAGGACTAATCACAGCTCTACTTTGTTTAATTGCAGCAAAGAGAGAAATGTGTTTAAGAAGTCATTCTGGTCCCCTTTAAATGAATGCTGGGGTTCTTCAAGGACAACAAACAGGATGCATAATAAATAAGATTTAATTTTCAGATCAAAATAGGCAAAGTTAAAGATTTTTAGTGACTGATCTGGGAGAGATGCTGCCATAAAAAGAGTAGAAACTGAAAGGAAAAAAAGGGCGGGGAGATCAACAAGTGGGATTAAAGTCTTGTTTTTTATATAGCACAAGCTGTTTCTGCATGGTGGGAGGATCCTTACAGGAGTAAAATCTTTATAGAATTGGGAGCTAGTGGTTTCCCTGAGCGTTTTTGATTCTGATTTAGAAAGAATAAAAAAAGGAAGGAAGGAAAGAAGGGCAAGAGGAAGAGAGAAGAAAGAAAGAAAAGAAGAAAGAAAGAAAGAAAGAAAGAAGAAAGAAAGAAAGAAAGAAAGAAAGAAAGAAAAAGAAAGAAAGAAAAGAAAGAAAGAAGAAAGAAAGAAAGAAAGAAAGAAGAAAGAAAGAAAAGAAAAGAAAGAAAGAAAGAAAGAAAGAAAGAAAGAAAGAAAGAAAGAAAGAAAAGAAACAGGAAAATGTCCTTCTTGTAAACCATGCTATGTTAAACCTTGATAATTGACAGATTTTGCCTCTTCTCACTTTCAAGCTCAGGCCCAGCAAATGTTGGGTGCGATAAGTGCCTGGAGATGGCCTCAGGGTCATGAACTCTGGGCTGGGTGGAGTGGGGTGGGCGGTTGGAAGGGAAAGCATCTATCTATCACGTGCTTTCTTTCTGAGTTTGACAAAACTAAACCCCAGACCAAATGATTGGGAAGCACCCTTTTTCATTCATTTAAAAATCTATTAATTTCTTTCCACTATGGCCTTCAGATCCTTTTCTTAAAGGAAAATGAACTATTTTTCTCCTGTAAGATATATATTTGCTGATCTTTACCACTTTCCTTAGAAAATGTTTACCATGGATGATATGACATGATCTTCCAATTACGCAGCTATCTTGAATGCTCTTACCAAACTTGAAAATGTATAATACAAATCTCCCATCTCAAAACCATGACCTATAAATGTCTATAGCTTGTCTTCTCTTTTTTTTTTTCCCTAAAAGGCATTTTCATCAATTGATCTAGAAAGAGAAAGTATTAAATCTTTTTAAAAAAAATTTTTATGGCACAATTCTGATAGTATTTTTTTTTACTAACATAGTATCCATTGATAAATTGACCATAGATAACTGTCAGTCTCATAAATTGGAGAAGGCAATGGGCATAAAACCACTCATG
Organism: Cheirogaleus medius; assembly: GCA_008086735.1. Classification (NCBI taxonomy): domain Eukaryota; kingdom Metazoa; phylum Chordata; class Mammalia; order Primates; family Cheirogaleidae; genus Cheirogaleus; species Cheirogaleus medius. The sequence continues at coordinate 28,938,433 of VBSM01002217.1, read as the reverse complement.
AGCATCTGCTGCAGGGGGTTTTCCTCTGGGCTAAATGGAAGATGTAAGATTATTTAGCATCCAGCAAAAACAATATAGAATGAGTGTGTGTGTGTGTGTGTGCCCACCATATACATATGTATCATGAATGATGGATTTCCTTTGCATCTGGTAACTACAGACTTTTTTTCCCCCCTGAATACAGCAAATGACTGTTTCAAAATGAAAACCACTATGTGTTTGAATGTTGTATTATGCCTAGTCCCTTTCTGAGTGAAAGGCGGCTTTAAAAAGTAAGGTATATCATTGCCAAAAAGGGGCTAAATAGTATTGTCAGCATTTTGAGAAGGAATAGGTCCTTTTTCGCCTTCCTTCTCAAACTCCTTTCTGGACAGCTGTTAGTGACTTAGCGAACTTTTCATATGGATATGTATGTTAATGGCAGGCAATGAACTGGAGTGGAGAGGCCCAAACACAGGCCCAACTCTTCAGTGCACATCAAAAGCCTTTACAAAAGGAGCAGTAAAAGAGGCAGCGATGGCGGAGCCTTCACTTTTGTACCCTGAATTAGTTCTGCAAGCAATGAAACTGATCTTTTCTCCTTGCCAGAAAAGTCTGCTGATTTTTGTGAGTGCTCATTAGCACAAGAGGCATTTGTGAAGATAATTGACTGACGCTGATACTGCTGGCTGTCACAACAGTGCCAGCCAGCAGTGTATGTGCATTTTAATAGTTGTATTTTTTTTTTCTTTCTTAGACTTCACGGTTTCTGAAAGATACTAGTCTTCCAAAGGTTTACACTCTCTTCTGAAGCAGAACATTTTAAAATCTTTCCTTTGAAAGCAGACAGCCAATCTTACTTTCAAAAAATGTCCTGTTTCTATATAGTACCTGGTATGTACATAGCTGCATAATTCAAATGGTAGCATCTATTAAATTCATGCCACTGGACAGAAATTATGCACACATGGATCCAAATTATCTTGATATCAGATGAATATTCAAGTAAGAATATGTACCATTGGGTTCCTGGGATACAAACTATCATCATAGAGAAATAATAAGTAATGCAATATTTCACTTTTATCATAAGCAACTACAACGATTTCATAAATTTTCAAACTTTCTTTATAGTTTCCCCTTTTTTGCTGACATGTTGACAAAAATTAAGGAGAAAAGAAGAAGTGTTTTCGGAAATCTTAACATAGCAATGTTTTGACATGAGATTATCTTCTACATGATGGTACCACCCAGAATGACCTCTGAAGTATCAAAGCATAAATGTCAGAGGACAATTGAGGCTATGTGCAGACAGTATCAAGGAATTCTGCGTGGAACTTGATGTGAATGTTCCTATTCACTGAAGTTTTTGCTGCCAATTCACAACACATCGGAGAAACCCATGTTACTTGGTTGACATATGCCTTTTCTCTTTTCTAAAGGAACTTCTAAAACATTTACTTTATTTAATTATACATTTATCAGTTCTTTGTGTAGAAGAGCATATCTGGGAATTTGTCATTGCAGCAAAACACAGACTTCTCCATATGTGTCTTGTCCCAAATGAATGGTATATCATAGCAATGTGCTAAATCTTTTGTAATCAATACATTTATTAAGCCATTTAAGGACTCTGTACGTTGAATATTCTCAGAATACTATTTTTCTAAAGCACTTCAGAAGCCTGTCTCATTATAACACGTGACAGAGAGAGTATTTTCTTTGAGAGAGAAATAAGTTATTTTCTCAAGTTAAGGATGACAGAGTAAGTCGAGAGAGGGTGAGAGTCACTTGTGTGCCATCACCGCTTTACAATGAAAATGAGTTGTCTCCTTTCCCCTCTGCTATGTCTGCTCCGGGCAGCTCAGCTCACTGATAAACTAGGATGCTCTGACAGGGCTCCGGGGGAGGCTGAAAAAGCTTGGTCGTTTCACTGAACGTGCTTTTGAATCTGCTGTTTGATGTGCTTTTTCAAAATAGGCTCTTGATTTCTCAAAATGTAGCTACTGTGTCAACATTGTCTAAAAAGCTGGCCGTCAGATCCTTGATGTTTCAACTCAGTGGGGTTATATATGTTCACAACACAGACAAATACAAGTTTAAAGTATTTGAGAGAAAGAATTAAAATTCTTTTGTCATTCTTTTTCACCACTTGGTTTTCCTTGCACGATGTTCTGGTGAGAGGGAAGCCGCCCAGCCATGCTTCACAGGACGAGGGGTGGGATGTTCCAAGGGCTGTGTTTGGGGGCTGGCTCCCCTCCCCTTCTGTGCTAACCACGGAGAAGAGGATGTTAGAATGACGTGTCAATATTTTCTTTAAACAACTATCATATAAAATCACATTTGAGAAAAAGTGGCTCAGAGAATAGTAATCCACGTGGGATGAAGAGGATCATGTGTGAAAAGCACTGAGTCCAAAAGCAGACAGGTAATAGGATAAATAGATAAACAGGAAATAGGGGAAATTGCCCACATTGTCATTATTGTTATTGTTATTATCCTCCCTCCTGCAGAGGTACTTGAACTCATGCAGGAGGAGGAGGAAATATGATGGATCTCTGTCTTTAATGAAGGAGGATGGCAGTCAATTCTCTCTGGAATGTCAAATGTTGGAACAAGAGGTAACAGAATTCCAGTAACTTAGAGACATTTCAAGTCATTCATCAGATGTTTCCTGTGATGTTCCAGGCACTATTCAAGGCACTGGGATAACACAATCTCTTTCTTCATGGGGGTTACATTCAAAGGGGGCATGGAAGTAGAAACAGATATTAAGAAGTATGTGTCAGGTAGCAATAAATGGTATTGAAATAAACAAAACAGGGTCAATTGATAGAGGTGGGGTTGCTATTTTACAGTGGTTCAGGAGGGTCTCTCTGAGGAAAAGATGCTTGAATAGAGACTGGAAGAAGTGGAGAAGTAAGCCATGGGAGTATCTGAGGACAGAACATTCTAGGACCAGAGAGGGAAGTGCAAGTTCAAATGCCCCAGGGAGCATGCTCGGAGCACTGCGGGAGTTGTAATGGGGACATAAAACTTTCCAAGTAATGCGAAATCGAGCTGTCTCCAGCATGATGCAGTACATGTTGGGGTGGCATTGTCTTCTTACTTTTTTAAAATCCACATAGCATGTGTGGCCAGGTCAATGGTAGAGACCATTTGTGTGCAACTGTATTTTAGACTAATGAGATCCAGTGTCTATAATTAAATCACATATGTTGAGGAAATATGAACAATAATATTTTAACATTGAACAACATCAATTTCACCACCAATTCTCTTAATGAGTTTGTGGTTATTATTTCTGTTAAGTATTTTATTCATTTAATAGAAAAGTGTCAGTTCTAGAATATCTTCATATATCTTTGAAGGGAGAAATAAAGAGACTGACCAATTAAAAGGAGTCAAATATGGAAAACATTGCTAACCTGATAATTAGGACATGTTGGTTATAGAACAAAAATGGTAGACAGTCTCCATGAATGTTCAAATACACGATGTTACTGAATATAATTTTAAGCAGCAAATGTATTCTGGGGAAGATATGAGTTGGACTCATTCATATAATCCAAATCATAACAAAAATACACAGAGACCTTGCCATGCAATGCAGAGTTTTGAAACCTACAGTCTAGCAGAGTAGGGAAGCAGCATCAAAATGCACATCTCACTTAAAAGCTACAGCCTCTCATAATTCAGTGGAGAGGAGACCCAGTGATCTAGGGTCTTCTGATTTTTCCAGAGGAGCCAGAAATTTGGATCAATTTTATGTGAACCCATCCTATTTTGAGCTGTTGGCAACTAATTTTAAAACCTACATATAAAGGATACCTGTGGGCTGAATTCTGCCTACTACCACACAGTTTGCAACTTCTGATTCAAAGAAGACGTAAAGATTAAATTTTTTCAATAATTAAAATTCTATAATGAAAATAAATACCCCTCAATTTTTCATTTTTTAGTATTATTTTTATAGATAAATATGTTTATGTGGAGTGTTTCTGTACTAGTTAATTATAGTGTAGGGTTTCCATGTTCCAGTTTGTGCTATGCGCCTGTTTAAACCCTTCTATTGTGTTCATAGAGACCATGGTCTAAAAACGTTGATGAAGATTTCAAGCAGAATATGGTGATGTTTAGGAGATAAATCGTTAGCATTTACTCAGTTATTTCACAATGTTTCAGTTCAATGGCTGGAATGTGAATAATCTTTGTGATCAGTCACTTAATTTTCTAGAACCTAGTACACAAACTATACAGTTTTCTACCATCAGTGAGCCAGAAATGAGTAAGTCACAGTCCTTGCCCTCAACACATTGATAAGCCACTGATAAGCATGTGTGCACACATGTGGCTGTGTGTGTGTGTGTGTGTGTGCAAGTGCTCTACTACTATCTTGCTACTCACAGGATGGCCACCTGAGAGCTTATTAGAAACGCAATATCCCAGGACCCACTCGAGATCCACTGAATCAGAGTCTGCAGCTTAGCAAGACCGCCAGGTGATCCGTATGCACAATGAAGTTTGGCAAGCCTTGCTGTAGCAAAAGTTGTAACAAAGAGCTAATATTGGAGAGGGCACTTTAGCAGTGGGGCCTGAGGAACATGTCAGAAGAGAAAGTTGACCTTGAGTTAAGAAATAAAAGAGGATAAAGGCCAGAGAAGAGGAGATGTGCTTCCTCTTGAGGATTCTCAGGGCACTAAGGGCATTTGATTTGCAGGTGGCCTCAAGTCCAATTTTGGCCTTTTATTTCAGCCACCAGGAACCTTCCACTGACCCAAGGGCTTCTCCCTGTGATGTTATTGCACTGGGCCAGGCAATGGTGGTTTGTTTTTCATTCCCAAATAGAGATCTGATCAGTAGACATTGTTAGCCTATTGATGACATCATTCAATGTTTTAAAATGACACTGAGTGAGCGGTATGTGACAGGCTTATAGACACATAATTGTTTTCTAGAGCTAAGAAATTTTAAAGGAATATTAAAACAGCTCTGATTTAAATTATGAACTTTAGGATGTATTGAAAATATTATGTATACCAGTGAATTTCAAACTTAATTCTCTCTCTCATTATATATATATTATATGTATTAATATATGCATATATATTTGATATATGTCTATATGTATAAGTATATTATATTTGATAGAATATATATTTATAATATCATACCAAAATATAAGGTCCATCATGACAAGAGCTTTCATCTGTTTTATTCACCTGATTTTAGCATCCATTGTCTGTCATACAGGCATTGAATATTTGTTAATCAAATATTTGCCTAATGAATCTACCTATTTTTTTTCACAAAATAACTCTTATTCTTACTATGCATGGAGTACTGTGATATTTTCTATCCTGTTGTATTTCATTAAAACATGTTAGCTGTGGCCTACTAAATGTCGCAAAGGGCAGTTTGCATACACTGGTCTGGGCTCTAGAGTTGTGTGTCCTGGGTGCTCCAGGGAAGGAAGAGGAACCTGCAACTAGTGGAGATCCAGTTGTGTCTACTGGAGTTCCGTGTGAGATTTCACCACCGAGAAAAGATTCTGGTACTAAAAAAGAAGAGGTCTGAAAACTACTACAGATGCTCCTTGACTTATAATGGGGTTACGTCCCAATAAACTCATCATAAGTTGAGAATATCATAAGTCAAAAATGCACGTAATACATCTAACTTGCCAACACATCATAGCCTAGCTTACCTGAAACGTGCTCGGAAAACTAACATTAGCCGATAGTTGGGCAGAATCATCTAACACAAAGCCAGTTCTATAATAAAGTGTTGAATATCTCAATTATCGACTACTGCAATGGAAGTGAAAAACAGAATGGTTGTATGGGTACTCGAAGTATGGTTTCTACTGAATACATATCGCTTTCACATCATTGTAAAGTCAAACCATCATAAATCAGAGGTCTGTACTCAAAATCAACTACCAAGGTGAAAGGAAGGATAAATATTTAATAAGTGCATTGTTTTGTTTCTCACATAAAACTAGGAAGATAAAAGGTGCCTGAGGGTTGACAAATAGTGCTTGAGGCCAGGCCAGAAGCAAGCCTGTTGGCTTCAAGTGCTTCCACCTCTCCGCTGTTTAATCAGCTGAGATTGCAAAAACCTTGGAAAGCTGTGATGCGTCATACCAAGATACAGGAGAGGCATCATTATACCACTCTGCCTCTACTCACATATTTATGTTATGTTGAGTCTATGGTTTGTGTTTTGGGTTGATACACTCTTCTTTTAGGGGAAAGAAGGGATGTCTTAATTAGAATTATAGCTGATTATTATTATTATTTTTTTTTTTTTTTTGAGACAGAGTCTCACCCCATGTAGAGTAAAGTAGTATCATCGTAGCTCACTGCCACCTCAAACTCTTGGGCTTAAATGATCTTCCTGCCTCAGCCTTCTGAGTAGCTGGGACTACTGGTGCACACCACCACACCTGGCTAATTTTTCCATTTTTAGTAGAGACTGGGTCTCATTCTTGCTCAAACTCCTGGTCTCAAACTCCTGAGCTCAAGCAAGCTCAAGCTCCTCTGCCTCCTGGAGTGGTAGGCTTATAGCCGTGAGCCACCAAGCCCAGCCTATAGCTGATTTTTGTACCCTGAATATGCCTTTAAAAATTTTTATTTACTGACATTTATAAATCATCTGTTGAAGCCTGTTAAAATAAGATTATGAGCTAATATCTTTTAATCTTCAGTAATATAAAAAGAAACTATTGAAATGCTTTAACTTTAAAATTATTATCAGAGATGGTGGCCTAGCTAGAAGTTTTGGATCTGAATAAAAATATCAGAAAAGGCTCATGCTACTTAGCTTTAGTTATTTTCTCAATAAATCAACCAGTATCCCTCTGTACCACCTGCTTAGGAAGTTGCCATAATTTTTCAGAGAGAAAAACAAGGCTGCTGATCGAGAGTGTCTCCCTGGTTTTTGTCTTTGCCTTACCCTCCCTGGAGACCCCAGTCACATAATTAATTCCTGTTAATAAGGGAAGACATGAAATAAAACTTTTAGCAAGTGATTAATCATGAGTTTTAATTCTTTAAAAAGTTGGCTATCCTATGGCTTGGACGTATCTGGCTAGTTCTTCCATGGGATCCTCACCCTTCTGCCTAGAACTCACTCTTTCCAGATCTTCCTGTGGCTTCTTGTTATTCAGGTCTGGCTGCAAATATCACCTCCTTGGAGATACCTTCCCTGAACACCTCACTGATGTACCTCTTTCTTGCTATTACCAGTCCCTGGTGTCTTCTAGGTACTCCTGGTTCAGGCACTGACTCGCGCCCTTTCCCAGCCAGACTGGAAGCCGCATGAGGGCAGGCCCTGGCACATCTTGTTCGGGCCTCTGTCCGCCAGTGCCTGAAATGGGTCTGGCACACAGCAAGTGCTCGGTAAGTATTTGGGATGAATGAATTAGTGCAAGGTTTATAGCAGCGGTCACCAACCGTTTTGGCACCAGGGACTGATTTCATGGAAGACAATTTTTCCACGGTCAGAGGGGGTGGGGGAGGAGGACCTCAGGCGGTGATGTGAGCAATGGGGAGTGGCTGTAAATAACAGCTTCGCTTGACAACTGCTGCTCACCTCCTGCTGTACAGCCCCACTCCTCGCCCCCAACGTTCATGGAAGACAATTTTTCCACGGGAGCTACCGGGCGGGGAGGGGAGAGGCGGCGGAGCTCTGCAGCCTGGTCACTAATAGGCAGTGGACCACTACACATCTGCAGCCCTGGGGTTGGGGACCGCAGGTTTATAGCATATTTGAGGTTCATTTTGAGGTTTCTTGTTTGACTGGTTCTGCAGGTCAAATTTGTTAAATTATTAATAACAACACTCTTCAAACTGTATTAGCTCCTACGCAGGCAGCCCCACACTTAGAAACCGTTTCTCTCCTGAAAGGACATCTCTAAATCAGTTGCTTACTGCTCAAAGTGAATTTTCCCGTGGAATCACTGTTTCGTAGGTGGTTCTGGGGGCGGCTGGCATAGCCTTGTTGCACGGAATGTTTCCAGAATCACCACTGACCATAATCTTGAGCCCCAGGTCCACACCTGAGTCCAGGTTGCTGAGTTTAAGTTGTATCTGTACTAAAGAGGAGTCTCTGGGGCCTGAACCCTGAGTTTTCGCACAGCGCTTTCCTTTATCAAGCTTCAAGGCTGTCTGAGCTTTGGAAGGGCTAGAGAGGGGACAGCTGGGGACAGGAGGCCGGGTGGAGGCTCTGAGGCTGACCAGGCAGCAGTGGGGACAACTGGCAGCATCAGAGGAGGAAAAGGGGAGAGCAGTCCGGTACAGGCATGGGCAAAGTCAGACCTCTGGTTGCTCACCTGGCGGGGTTGGTAATGGGACAGGAGGCCAGAGGGGGACCCTAGTACACGAAGGGCTTGCTGATAGCAGAGGACTGGAAGGAAGTCAGTATCCAGCAGGCAAGAGAGGGCTCCAAATTATGAACGATCAGGCACTAAACATTTTCCAGGTACTTTTCATATGCTGCTTCACTTCATTCTCAAAACAGTAGTTTTAGGTAGGTATTTTCTGGCCCATTTTACAGACGAGATAGCTGGAGATCAGAGAAGTTAAGTAATATTCTCAAGACTGCTAACTCCATTCAGAGCTGGGTAAACCTGTTCTCTCAACACCTTGTTGTCCAGATAGTGTGGAGGATGCATCTAGAGGCAAAACCAAACAGCAGTAAAACAAAGTTCTGTTGATTTGGGGAACCAGTTACATGTGTCGTATCTTATAAATTTTATCATTGTTGTCTCTCAGGTTGATTTTTTTTAAAAAAATTTTTTCTATTTATTTATTTTTTTTGTTTTCTCATTCTCTCACCCATTCGCTTCTTGCACGTGCATCCAGGTTTGAGGCAGGTGGGATGGAACGTCCAACAGGTAGGATGGGGGGAGATCAGGTGGGTGCTTTTCCTACTTCCTTTCCATTGCTCCCCCTGCTCCTGGACGAAGCTGCTCTTTACTCGTAGGTTTGCTTAGGCCTTGTGCTTGACGTAGGTGATATCCCTGAGGAATTTCCAAGCATAGGCAAAAGGATACTTATGGGCTCATTTCCATTCAATAGATAACTCCACAAAACTTCGTGAAGACACTGTGATGTGTAGAGTGGTGCCTCAGTCAGCTCAGGCTGTTATAACAAAATATCAGCCTGGGTGGCTTAAACAATAGACATTTATTTCTCACAGTTCTATAAGCAGTGAAGTCCAACATCACTCAATGTTCTGCAATTTAGTTTTTACTTTTGCTGTATTTATATGTTAAATTTCTTTTCTTGTCAGTACACATCAATCTACTTAGTTCTTTTTATTGGCTGTAAAATATTCTAATATATAGCTGCAATATAATTCGAACATTTCTCTATTGATGAGCATTTACATTGTTTCTATTTTTGCAAGTACTAGAGATGATCCAGTGAACATCCATGTACGTGCCTTTATGTACAAGTGTATTTCTATGGGATAGATATTGAAGCAAAATTGCTATGGGTATTTAAAAAGGTTTTCTGGAGACTGATGAACTGCCTTCCATAATAGGTCAGAATAATTTAAGCAGGGTTAAGTCTGGTTGGGAGGAAACAGTAGAAAGTTTGGATATGGATCTTGAGGGATGATTGGGATTTCCATAAGCACAATTGGGAAAAGGAAGGTTGGATGAAGGGAACAGCATGAGGAAAGGAACAGAAGCAGTGAAGCCTACAACAGACGCTTACAAAGGGGAGCAGGACAGCCGCCTGGAGGATAAGGTGTGTAAAAAGGAGTAGAGACGGATGAGGCTGGAAAGCATGTTTAGCTAATGAGTCTAAACATATGCTTCAGACCATTGGGAAAAAAAATTGTGTTTTGTTGTTGTAGTAGTTTGTTCCATAATTAGATCCACTCTTTGCCTTTTAGCCAAGAGCCGCGAAGATACCATGAGCATAAGTCACTTCTTGGCTAGCTGCAAACATCATACTGATTTTGAAATGTGGCTCTTTTGTTCATTTTTATATCTGTTTGTCATCCAAAACAAAAATTAGCATTTTTTTTCACTACCTAGAAAGTATAGAACCAATGTACCATTTGGTATTAGAAAAAGTTAAAACAACTTTATCTTCATTTTTGTTATATTTAAAGCTTCTAAATCATACCAGTTTCTCCTCTAGTGATTGGTTTATTTATTTATGGAGGCAAAGAAAATTTCTGAAACAATGCCTTATTATTCCTACAATATTTAAGATTAAATGAATGTACTTTTATATAGTGGATTGAAGTGGAATGGAGCAAATTCCTTCAATGTAGCAATCATTTGTTTGTTCTTGTAGCTCTTAGATAAGGGAGAAAGGAGGTTTATACCTAGAGCTTAGCATCTCCACCCTGCAAGCCCTTTGCAAAGGTACACTCAGACCCTACAGTGATTTCTCTGCTATAAAGAATCCCAAGCACCCAATAGTCTTTCTCCAAACATTTCAAAAGATAAGAAAGTCTGGGGACATAGTTCATAAACAAATAGTTGAGATAATTTGGAGAAATCCTAAGGATGATTTCTTTAGGTTATACTTGGCTGGAGTTACATTCTTTTGCCTTTGAGAGCTTCTACAGATATAAACAGGGCTGGGTAAAGCTAGAAAACTCTTGCTATAATAACCATGAGAGTTAGAGGGAGGATAGGATTAGATCTTTTTGCAATGATTTAACTAAACACCCACCTTCAGACAGCATTATTACATTTCTACTTAATGGTATGGTTATTTGTATAACAAAACAGTTCTCATGTTAGATAGGAAAGTTCTTGAGTGCCGGCTGTGTGCAGAATTTGTCTCCCAAACAACCTGGCACTGTTAGGTTTCTTCTACATATAGAAAGAAAGTAAATAAATATTTGTTGAATGGATAATTGAATGAATAAGCTAATGAATGGAATTAAAACTGTACTGTAATTCTCATGTATTCCATCAATCTATATGCTATCACATTCATTTCCCAAGATAATTTCTTTTTTGGGAAATGGAAGAATCTCAGGAGTAGCCAAGAGACAAGTACAGTGCTTAAAGATATGAGCTTTTCCACTGTTGTTGTTGTTGTTTTGGTTTAACAAGCACACTGCACCTTAATGAGATGAGTGCCAAGGTATTTACCTCCGATGCTTTGGAAAACAATGTGCCTGATACTGCACTCACCATTTAAGTAAATGTATGCACGTAAACTTAGAAAAGTATAACTTCATTAAATTAAATCTATTTCATGACAATCAAATGATTGGGGTAAAAAAGGGGCAAGAAAGATAATCTTGAATTTTAATGACTAAAACCTATGAGTAGAGCTTTATCTTGCTGCTGCTGTTATAAGGACCAGTAATTGCCATAGTCTAGACACAGGAACAGATGCGAAGTAGAGCTTTATTATATCAGACATTTGCCCTACTATGATACAGTCTAATTGCCCAGAAAATACATTTCTACATGAATTATTCTTAATTTGATTCGAAATAGGCCAACTGTTGTATTTTACGGAACTTTATCAAATGACAACATGGAACACTAAATTTAAAAATAGTTTCTTTTCAATGCTAGCACTTTCGAAAAAGCCAATGAAATCCTCAAAGTTTGAAATTATATAAACTTTTCAAGTGAGTAGGATATTAGCTTGGCGATGTCATTAGAATTATGGTCATCATTATTACTTGCTTGGATTTCTAAGTTTGCAAAGTTACTACTTCTAGTCTTTGCTCTGTCTGAATATATCTTATTTAAAACTTAAGAGAAAATCACGTTCCTTTATGGAACTATGAGGTTCTTTGAAAGCAAACGTTTTCTTTTTAATAGTGGTTCTCTTTAGAGTCATTAAAAGTGGTTGATAAAGATAAACCCTTTCCCATTTCAATTCTAAAAGATTTTTTAAAACTTTCCTAAGCATTACATGTGAATGATTTTTTTGAAGGAAATGTGACCTGTATAACCAGTTCTCTTTCTCTAATTTTTTAAGGTCCATTAGAAGTGAGTGATTCTGTGTGTTTGTAACTTTATGCCAGTATTTTTAAGAATTTCAATTCAATTTTTTTCCCTGCCAGCAGTGAATTTTAAAAGTCTTAAACATGCCCAAACATCTCAGGGGATTTAAAGAAAATTATAATAGTAACTAGTTCTTCCCCCCTCCCTAAAAAAAAAAAAAGAAAAAGAAAGAAATAGAGCACACTACTGAAATTATTTAAATTGACTGAGCCTTTTAAGCAAGTAAACACATTTTAACTAGGTTTTTTTCCCAATCCCCCCATTCATGCCAACTATAGAAATTAGCCTTCACTCTTCCTTCACTTACACATGGATACACACACTTGCATGGACACAAGAAAAATTTCTTTTCTCCTGTCAGCATTCCTCCCCAACAATGGTTAGATTAGTGGCATGAAGGCGGCCGCAGAGAAAGGACATTCAGGCCAGAAGGCTCCCCACAGGCACAGCTGGTAGGGGTTAATGGCGGCTGAACCTCCCAGCCAGGGCCTTTTCTCTATTGTGTGTTCAACTCCTGGGAAGGAGGGACACTTGTGACAGCCTCCGGGGTGCAGCGGATCAGAGGTATAGCAACTGGGTCACAGAAGGAGTGTTCCAGGGGAAGGCGAGTTTAGGACTGCAGGAAAATCGCACTCGGAAATACAAATGGTGGCGTCTCTAACTGTCCACAACTACTGCGGGAAGATAGATGCAAAGCAGTTGTTTAGTGACATGGCTGATAGCCTCTTAATTCATGTCATCATAGCGTATTCTTACAGGAACAATTGAAAAGGGCTGTTGGAAAGTGGTTGCAATTTGAGTCAAAACCGTACACGTATGGCCAATGGACGTTATTAAAATTTGTGTGCTAATGTCTGGGAGTTCTGTTTTTCACATGGCATAAAAACTCTGGCACTCAGACACAATGGTCAGAGGGGTTTTAAAAGCTGGGAGGTCTCTTGATAAATAGCAGGTTAAAATTTAAGTGGAGACTGGTTAATATGTGTACGTGTCGCAGATAAAGTAGGTGGGCTTTAGCACGCACCATGGAATGGGGCGAGGCATGGAAGTAGATCTGGGCTTCTAATTTATCTGTTGATTTAAAAACCAGACAAAGCAGTAACAACAATAGCAACGCCAAAACCGTTGTAGACATCTGATCTCTTCAATAGATCTTTATATTTAACTGGATAAATGGAGCTTCCTAGGCAAAATATATCTTTTCCGGAGAAGCCAGATTTTTCGAAGAAAGAGAGTTTTACCACTTTGAGGAACACTTATCTGTTAGTGTCATGGAGGTGAATTTTATTAAAAGAAATGATCCTACAGATCCTATTTATTGAGGGTCTTCAATAAATATTTGTTAAATAAATAAAGACCCCACAGCCACAAAAATGAGCTCTGCTATTCATTTTTAGTTTAAAAGGTCCACTTGTTTGGAAATCAGAATAAGGCCCAAAGAGGATGCTTTTTATACTAGTGAAGTGAATTTGCTTCTTTTCAGAATAGCTGAACATCTCTACCAAAGGGTATTAAAATAATTCACTTCCAAATTAACATTGGCCTAATTTCTTTTCAATAAACCCAACCTTAAGAGCTGTCTAATTGGAGACCCGGTTTGGGCCACATCAAGGCATTGAATGCTAGAGGCATCCTTATTCTAATGCTTTTGGCTTGGTTTATCTAATTTGAAATTTTAATGTCACTTGACTAAAATTTGCCCTGCGCTTGAGTTTGTTTTGACTTATTACTCTGGGAAAAGGAAGCAGGGGGAGAGAGAACAAATTAGGGCCCTTGGATTTTACCTGCAGCATAAACATTTAATACTTCCTCCCTCAAGTCACAATAGTTTTTTGGGAAACAACACAGCCCAATGAGCTCATTAAAGCTGTTCTCTTTAGGTTGTAACAGGGGAGGGGAAGCAAATGAGTCCAAGCCTGGAGAGTTGCTACAATACTTCCAGGCCAATGGAGGAGGCTCTGCTTTGCTGCACCTTGATGTGTCTTCGTGGAAAGGATTGATGTTCTGAGTGCTCAATCCTCCCACGGACTCCTAGCCATGAACGGTAGAGGGTGACTAGCTTGTTATCAAGCATCGTTGTTAATGCCTGGAACCTGCTAGAGGATATATACTCATGCCCTAATTTGGTGTCATTGGAGTTCAGTTCACAGATGGGAGTAACACAACTATTGTAATATGCCAAAATAGGCTTCTATGGGGAGACAATACAGATCAGTGCTATTTACAGAATTCACAGGTATAACATATAAGACATTATTTTGTTCACCAATATTCATTTTATTTCTGCCATTTCATTATCAGCTTTGAGGATTATCCCAACATGTGATTTTTAAAATATACAATAATGAAAATAGAGAAGCTTTTCAAGTTGCACAGTAAGTCAGTGGGCAGACTAGAGAGCATCCCTGAATGCACCCATGCTCCACTAGAAAAAGCTCCTTTTTCTCCAGAAAGCACTTCCTCTTCTTTTCTTTCATCTTCTTTTATTTGGAGGTGAGGGGTGTGGCAAACAAAAGTGATCACAGGATGGTACACTTGTATTATTACTCTGAACACTGAGGATGGTAAAGGGTTAAAGTGCATTTTCTTTCTTTAAAACTCTAGGCTGTTTGACCCTGAACTTGAAAGTTTGTGTGTGTGTGTCTATACTGTTGAATTTCTTTTTAATTTGAGAAAGTAAAAACAAGTCACACCTGGACAGAGACTTTTTATTCCTGCCAAGTTTCAACTCACATTGCGTTTTTATGCCTGTGTTATTATACATCCCAGAAAATAAAGCTAACACAACCTCCTCGCAGTGGAGCTTGCAGGTGTCGGCGTAATAAGATACATTTGCATTCCCTGCTTTTTTGAATAAAAGAGAAGGTGAGACTAGGGGAGTTTGTTGACCTTATTGCCGTGGTATGTGTATTAGGTGTACAAAGATACAAAGAAATATTAAATTAAGAACTCAGAAAGAATTGATTCGAATGACAGCCTCACACATTACAGAGTTTTTGCATTTAATAAACTCCTGATCTCCCTGGGAGCAATTGATTTGAAGCAATTGATTCGAATAGTTTGTTGTCACATTTTTTAAAATGCAGGTAATTCCATTTTCAAAAACAAATTTAACAGAAGATGTTGTTTACAAAATCACAATGCTGTTTTTAAACGACTCGCTCCAAGATCGTGTGATACAACTAAACTACACAGGACACGCTAGGGAAAGGGTTAAGCTTTTCTGACTTTCAGATACAATGAAATTATGACAGGAAGAAAATTGTGCCATTTTAGCATGAAAATGCTTGTACAAATACTGTCGTTCCTTCCTTCTTACTTTCTTTATAATGCCTCGGCAATAGCTAAGATGACAGACATTTGACAGGTATCTGTAAGCATACGGCCCAGGCAGCTCATTAAAGTTTTTCTTTCTATGCATCAGCTTTCACAAAGGCAAAAACCCATTAGCATTGACTATTTTGCAGATTAGAAGAATTAAGGGCTTCAAACGTTGGCTTATACCAAGCAATGTCATTTGTGAAGTGATGTTTGCTTTATTATTTCTCTTTCTCTCCCTCTGAAACCAGACTGACATGACTTTAGCTCAACGTAGGGCGTAATGTGCAAACCAAAGGACTGGCTCATCGATGAAAAGAAACACATTCCCTTTTATACATGACTGGAATGGCAAAAAGGGGAGACTTTACATGTACTATTTAGGCTCATTAGAGGACTGATTATGATAGTTCTCTGGTGTAATCTTTAATCGACTTTGACACTAGATTTGCCCCGTTACAAATCCTGTCATGCAAATTAAGTCATTTGTGTTGTTTGATATGGAAAGATCTGCTATGAAATGAAAGATTAGCTCGCAGATGAGGCACAAGAGACCGCTGCCCTTGTGCACTGTGCAACTGATTACAGGGATGAGAGCGTCCATTTCCACACTGCTGCTAACATTTAGGGAAGGAGATTAAATTAACGTGGCTTTAGGTCTTCCTGCATGAGGATATTCAAAATAGATGCTCATGTTTTCATTATTCTTGGACTCTACCAAACAGGTGCTCTAAAGGCAGGGCCCTAACGTCCAGTTATTTTAACCCATTTTCCATCGAGTGGGATTGTATTGTGTACACTCACAGATGAAATTCTTTTTCTATACAGGTGATCAGTGTTGATTGACTAATGGGCAGCTGGACAAACCAGGTGGGACCTCCAGTTGCCCCAGCAAACTATAATTTAATTTGGGCCTTCTATTCCCATCTCACCTTCTATTTTAAATGTTGGATGGCCACACTCTCAGGTTTTGCACTGATTGATTATTAAAAAAAAAAAAAAAGTAATGATTTGCAAGACTTAAGGAGAGTTTTCCCAAAAATATTCATGGGAAAAACTATTTTATCTGGTAAGTAAAAGGATAACATTAATATTAATGCTATTTAATGACTTTGGAAACTATGATCTTGTAATTTCTATTAATATAATATAGTTATATATATTAAGTATATTATAGAATGTAATTTAGTTTTGCTTTGCTAGACATGTTGGGCCCTGAAAATGCAAGTCATTGTTAGCAGACGATGAGGAGGAGAAGACTAGATTTAATTAAAACCACTTTATCCTAAAAGAACATATCAGAATATACTAGTTTTGGGCATTTTTCACTTCACAAAGCTCTTCTGACTTATAACAAGAAGTTCACTGTTTTGTTGTTATACTGTATTTTTAAATTTGTATTATTTTTTATTTTTATGTTGTTACTTTTTATTTTTTTCCCTGGATATTTTTGATCCATGGTTCAGATGCAGAGCCCACAGGTACAGAGGGCCCACTGTACTTCAGGTTACACCAGATTTTTGGGAGTAGGAAAGTAGCTATATAAAGGAGAAGTTTTTTGAAACCACTTTTTAAAACATTAGTGGTATTTAGTATATTGCCCCACTGTTTAAAAAAAAAGAAAAGCCATACATTTAAAATGGAAATTAAAAGTTCCTAGGCATAATTTTGCTTCACTGAAAAAAAAAATGATGACATAATCAAGAGGCTCAAACCAGTTGTCCTTACCTTCAGTTATTTCTTATTTGTAATCTATGGCTTGCATCCTATTTCTTTTCACAAAGAGTTTGTTAAAAAAAAAAAAGTGACAAAATATGATTATAGACTTGCCATTAAATGAAAGGTCAAATGCAATCCAGCAGTCAGTTGGCTGGAAAGCCTGTGGGCGCTTTGCAACTCAGGAACTGGATAAATATTCCCTGTAATGCGGGGGCTGTCATAGAAGGTGCCTTTGATTGAATACTAACGTAAATAGTCATTTAAAATCCCTTTTAAATGATCATAACACAAGTTAGAGTGGCCTCCAGCGGGCTTATCCATGTGTCTTCTTTTGGAACATTTTTAATAGGCATGCTTTGTCTTTCCAATGAGTCACACACCTCTGTTTTGATTAACTTTGATCAAATTTGAGGATTTCATTTCCCTTGTAGCTAGGTAGAGAATTAGCCATTTAGATATCACTAAAAGGAATTTTAATGAATGAAATAACATGGAGATTTTCCTTAGCAATCCCCAGGGGAAAATCAATCTATAATAGACTTTAACTAAAGATTGAGAAAGTTTTCACAATTTCCCATGCTGACCTCACCAAAGAATAGGAAAATATCCACGAAAATTTCATTCCGTCTGATATTCATGAAAAACTTAGGTGTATTTTTATTAATGTGAGTTTGTATGAAATTATGAAAGAATGGGGAGGACCCTAAAAATAGATAAAAGAAGAAAAATGAAAATATGAGTTTTGCAATATAAAAGAGGTTGAAAAATTTGCCAGGTAAGAATGGATTAAACACTGTTGCTTTTTTTATTAATACTATTACACTGACATTTATGTGACTGAGAGTTCCTGCAGTTTATGTAGTATTTCATTCATAAGACATAATCCTTGCTATTAATGTAGTACTTTAAATTTAATTTTATAGCACAGCAAGCTAAATTGTTGCCATTCCTCAGCCATCCACCTGGCTGGGGAACCTAGACTAGCATATATATTGTTTCAGGCCACTGATGGGCCAGTTAAGGTATCAAAGGGCACACCGGTACTTTCAGACTACTTTCAGTGGTTCACAAACTGAAGCCCAAATAAGAATCACCTGGAGGGCTTGTTAAAACACACATTTCTGGGCCCCAACTTCAGACTTTATCCTTCACTTGTCATAGGTAACATTTTGCATTTCCAGCAAGTTGGTTGATGCGAATGATGCTGGTCTAGGAACCACACTTGGAGAACCACCAAGTTAGAGTATCATAGAGATTCCTGAGGGCTATGAGGTTTCCGCATAGGAAAATCTCAAAGTACTAGGAAGAGAAGAGAAATAAATTGTCAACTAACTTCTTTTAATGGTCTGTCTTTCTCTTTTCCCTTTTAATGTAGGCAATAGCCGACTTTAGTTCTCAGAATCTATTTTTCAATTTTTTATTGAAGTTCAAATATTTTTTTTTCCATAGAAGAAGAATATAGGACATAATCAGTTGTTAATAAATATTTGTTAACTGTGTGTAGTTCTCAGGCCAAAGAAAATATTTGTCACATAATGTTTCTAATACACAGGATTGTGTGCTGCTAACGGTTAAGAAGATTTTGGTTTTGACACTTAATCCACATCATTCTGTTGCAAAATATATTCTGAGCTCTGATGGGCAGCAGAACATCTGCAGATGGAATGAACTATCTTTGGGTGAGGTGAGCAAAGAGAACGGGGTTGGGGGTGGCTTGTGGAGAGAAGCAGAAATTCCTGGATATTGGGGATTTCAATTTCTAATTATGAGCCTTTGATCAATATTTTGAAAGCCCTGAGTATATGCCAGGTCCAGGGTTAGGGGCCGGTTAGGGGGGATAATGAGATGAGCTCCCCTTTTTCAGGGGACTACAATCTTATTTGTTCTCCTTACCTGCTCAGATTAGGCAAGAACTAGCTCCAGATGAGAAATGGAGCCACGTGGGTCCCGGCCTGGTACTCAGATAATCTTGGGTTAGTGATCAAACCTCTTAGAGTCTGTTTACTCCTCTGGAATGACTATGACATGGCATTCTCATGCTTTAGACCATGACCTATGCATTGTGCCTATTTCACAGTTCCAATCATTTTTCTAAAACAAGGATAATGAGGCCTGTCCTGTACTTCACAGAACACTTCTGAGGGTCAAAGAGATGATTAATGGGTAAGAGTTTTGCAAGTTGGGAAAGTGTTATGCAAATGTGAAAAATCATTCTTCACTACACATAAACACGTTTGTAAGAAGGATCTACCCTCAGATGTCCTTATGGAAGAAAAATAAAAGCATTTGCCTCTCTCTAGGAGGCCAGAGCTCCAGGACCTCTTTGTCCCTTCTCTTGGTTTCTGTGTTCAGACACTTTCTAAATCGAGTGCCCCTACAACAGGGCAGCCTGAATTCTCTGCTTATGCCTGAGCTTCTGGCTGATTCACAGTGGCACCCTGGTTGCACAACGGCCGAGCGAAGTGTTCTTCTTGCAGGTGTCATCATACAGGCTTGCATGGACAGCACAGCTGCCACAGCAGCAGGTGGAAGTGGTGGCGGGCACTTAGCTTGCAGGGGGAGCTAACGAGGTATCATGGTGAAGAGAAAAAACTCAAAGCTAGGCATACTTCAACTGGAATATTGTCTTAGTGACATCCATTTATGTGGCTTTGGGGACACAACTCTAAATTCTTTCAGCCTCAGTTTGCTCATTGGTAAGATGGGGTAAAAACAGTACCTCTGACTTTAGTGAAGGTTAAATGGATTATCGAATGTGGAGCACTTACTACTAATAAATGTAGGTACCTGACATGGAACAAGTGCTTTATAAAACTTGGCTGCTATTGTTATGATGTTATATTGTTCTTGTTTCACTGGAAACTTGTAAGTGCACACTCATTTAGCCTATAAGTGTCCTTAAATGCTAAGCTTAAATTCAGAGAGTGTCTCGAACCCATTTCTGTACAGAGAGCAGCCCTGTTGGCATTTCAGGGTAGAAACTCCAGCCATGGTGCACCTGCTGTCTTGTCCCTGTTGCTACTTATAGCTTAAGCCTAAATTCCTCTTGTCCCTCCTTTCCCTGGCCTTTGTCTCTGAGAAAGTTCATTCTCATGGCTGCCAGTGGATGCCAGCTGTCATCTGGAAGTTCAGCTTGATTGGAGCCCCCACACATGGCTTCTCTACATGGCTTGGGCTTCTCACAGAGTGGCAGCTGGACTTTGAGAGAGCTACAAGGCTTCTATGACCTGGCTTCAAAAGCCCCAGAATGGCACTTCTGTTGCAATCTTCCCAGATTCAAGGAGAGAGGGGTTAGACCCTACTTCTCCATGGGAGGATTGTCAAAGTATATGTGGCCATATTTAATTTGCCACAGTGCTTGTGAAAATGGAAAGTGGGCAATACCTTGAAGTACCTTGCTCATTAAATGGAGGGGAAGACATCCATAGAGGACTTGATCTAAGATCACTAAAAGATGTTAAGCCCAATCATCAGGGAAAAGAGGTGCTCTTATATCACCTGCTCTTGCCTTAGCCTGACACCTACTCCACGTGATGTAGGTGCTGTGTATTTTCCTCTATCCACATTTATTTTCCCTAAAAGCAAAGACTGGAAGTGGATTATTCTCTTTGTATCTCCACTGCCCAACTCAGATTCTGGCATATAATAATAATTCAAAACACGTTAGTTGAACAAATGCATAGCTGAGTCATCATCATAAATAGGTAAGTAGAAGAAACAGCTGATTTGAGAGAAAAGATAATCTTTGACATTAGATGTATTGAGGGTTAAGAGGCCAAGGATATCTGGAAATTGCCAGCCATTTCTGAGAATATGAAACTGGATTCAGAAAGGTGCAAGTAGTGACACAGATTAGCAAATCACCTGTACAGAGCTGATAATTGTCGGGCTGTGTGCGTTCTCTGAGGGAGAGATGTAGAAGAGGAAGATAGGGTGAGAGCCTTAGCCAGAGCTTTTATTGCAGGAATAGGAGGAAGAATTGTCAGGCATTGAATGTGAATGGTGAATTCCCAGCTCCAAAGGTGAGGAGGGCCTCCTGAGCAAGGTTGTAATCCTGTGAGAAGACAATATTTGTCACCTTTGACCTTGGAATCTTGTTAATTGATTCCTCTCCACAAATAGTCATACACTTTGATCTAGGAGTACTGGAAATGTTCTCAAGGAACTCATTCAAACAACCCAGAAGCTATGTGTCAAAGAATTTCCTTGCAGAATGACCTGCAACAAAGTCATATTCTCCAGAGAAGTCAAGAAAGATAAAGAATGAGAGAAGCCAGGGAATGTAGCACAAAGGCAGATAAAAAGTCAAAACATTTTAACTAATATTTTTATCAAAAATATTTGCGTATAGAACTTATTTTTTCCTATAATGTTTTATTCAAAACATTGCTAAATGTCATTTTGTTAACACAGAAGGTTACCTTTGCAAAACATGTCTTTCACCTCACCCATCACTCCTTGTCTAATCCATCCTGGATTTCAAGAGTACAAGGTAAAAAATAATTCTAGATCAGTTAGTAGGAATCCCCAAACACTTGTTCCTACTTTTCCACCCTGACCTTGGGTGGGTGGGGTCTCATAGCTTTGATAGGGCTTAAGTTTTGGGTTATTTTTCAAGACAGAGTCTTACTCTGTCACCCTGGATAGAGTGCAGTGGCATCATCACAGCTCACTGCAACCTCAAACTCCTGGTCTCAAGCCATCCTCCTGCCTCAGCCTCTTTAGTAGCGGGACTACAGGTGCACACAGGAGTGCGCCATTACACCTGGCCAATTTTTTCTATTTTTGGTAGAGAAAGGGGTCTCACTCTTGCTCAGGCTGTTCTTGAACTCCTGACCTCAGGTGATCCTCCCATGTCAGCCTCCCAGAGTGCTAGGATTACAGGCGTGAGCCTCTGCACCCGGCCAGCTTTAAGTCATATCTATAAAATGATGAGAGGTGCTAGGAATTTCTTAAGTCTTTTCTGCTGCAAATTTTTTAATTTCATGGTTTTGAAGTCAACAGTTTGGAGTTTTCTGTTTGATTTTTGTGTAGACAGTAGAAGAAAAATTTTCCAAAAGTGTATTCTTGGTAGAGTCATCAGTCATGAGAGCAGGATTGGGTTATTTTCTTTGTGGTGATTGCAAATTAAGTATTCTTGGTAACAATCATTAGGTATTTTTCCAGCACCAGTTGATTAAAATCACATTTTGCTCATTCCAGTTACTTTCCCCTCAGCATCTGACCACACTGGGGCAGGCCAAGACACTTTCCTCAAACACCTGGCTCTGGGTTCTGATGTTCAGTAACCTAAAGCTAATGCTCAGGGAGGACTTTGACTCCAATGACTCATCATTTCAAACCTCCAAGGAAGGTGACATCGCAATGCCAAGAATAACGTATGAAGGCACAAGTCAAATAAAAGAGTATAGAATAAATTAAAAAATAACAGAACATGAAATATTACCAAAGATTTATTTCTCAGCTATCTAAAACTTTCTGGAACATGTTAGAATATCTGACCATTTTAGCATCATCAGAATGTTACAAAAAAGTGATTCTACAAAAAACAGATCAGTGTCTTCAAAACCAACCATCTACCACCCAAGTACCCTTGGATGTCTTAGAAGGTTATAATTCTGAGCCACCTTGGCAACAATACACAGATATATATCTAGAAAGGCAAAATGCATGGTTAGAAAATTAACATATCCCAGGGTACTATAGTAGCATAGACAAATAGAAGTAGCATGATTAAATTTTCTCTGGACTCTAATATAAAATCTAAGAGGAAAAAAATTGATATATAGTTTTTATTTCATTTTAGAATAATTCTATAATGATGGTGATGATGATGATGGTATGACAAGCATATATTACAATAGATTTAGGAGGCCTAGCAGAGAGTCTTGGCATATTATGCCTGGAACATAGCAATGAATATTTATTATTGTATTGGCAAAGAATGATATTTGAAAGAATGAACTCTAAAGGTAATTTTGTCTACTTGGCATTCAATAAACTACTTGTTGGCACACTTAAGGGCAATCTAGACCTTAGAATACATCAGTTTTTCTGGAAACATTTGGAAAAGATATATCCAATTTTTAAAGTTTAATTGAATTAAAATAGCATAATTTAGTTGAAATTCAGCTTAACAAATAAAAAATAACCTACATTAGTATATTATATATAGAAAGTTTTTTAAAACGTATGAAGAATTGATTAATGAGTATGATAAATATTAAACACAAGTAAATCACAAATATAAAATACTATCAGCTAAACATTAAATGATTCTCATTACATACTATGTGTATGGTAAGTTCCCTATTTGCTGACATTATTTCGATCATTATTTCTATAACAATCCTTTGAGGTAGGAACTAATACTTCCATTAGAAAACTCAGTGAAATGAGAAAACTGGGTCTTACAGACTTGCCTCTAACCACAGAACTAAGGCCATCATTTGAACCCCATATCTGGCTGGTCCCAAGCCTCATGATCTCAACCACTATGCCCCCAGTGAGCATGAAATAAACACTAATAAATAGTAATCATGGAGATAAGGACTGATAATAGAGAGTTGTTTTTATTTGTTCAAGAAAACAGTATCATAAAGTATAATCGAATCATCTTTCATAAAGAAATGAATATGAAGAAAATCATGCACACAATATGCCTTATTTGCTATGCAAAATTAGCTTTCATGGTTAGTGCATGAAGATGAATCCTCACAGTAAAAAGTTGTGCTTGATAAAAGTTAAAAGTTACATTTAGTGAAAAATGCAACTAGCAATCCAGTAGCTGCTATGCCTTTCAGTCAAATGCCTTTTTCTAAAGGACATAAGGCTTGGAAGTGGCCCTGTCTTCTCATATTGGTGCATTCTTATATGCAGTTACTTTATGTGCATAAATTATATTCCTCTCTGTTTCCCTTTCATCACTGAGATCCTACTTCCGTCCTCCAAGCAAGAGGTGGTGGAGGATTAGCAAGAAGCATCTTGCACCAAAGTCTCCTTCAAATCTCTCCTATAAATTTACACCTCCCTGCAAGTATGTTAAAAAGAGTATGGGAGAAGAGGGGAACATGCCATTCCATCCAAAGTATCCCAATAAGAAGAACATCCAGAATTGTAAAATTATTAAAATGGCACCAGCTTGTTAGGTTCCATAAAATATTGCATGAAAACAATTAAAGCCCAGAATCATTTTATGGCCCCTTTAAAAAAAATATAGCTTGCATTGTCTTTGTTTCTTCTTTCCAGGGTATGCTTCTGCCTTGTGACTTGGAGATTATGTGATGAGAAACACAGACAGAAGACTTTTAATATGGAGTGACTCATTTATAAGGCTCGTCAGTCCTATGACTGCCTGCCTCCCTGGCATTGCAAATCAGGCTGCTGTGGCTACTGGCTCTGCCCACGACCTAACCCACAGGCCTGCACATTGGCTGGCTCAATCCTCCTGGAAGCTTGTGTCCTATGTTTGCCACCTTCGCTAGCCATCCTTTACAGACTCCTCCCTAGAACTGTGCCAAAAGTTTCTCAATTTGGGAAGTCCAGTGAATCTCTGGAGACTCCCCTCTAATTTGGAAAATCCAGTCCTGTCGGTACAGTGCTTTAAGCCAAGTCTCCAAGGAAACCATCAGAGTTTGTGACTCTGTTTGGAACTCAAGAAGTAATGCTTACCTGCTTTATCAAGACTGACAGAGTCATGACAGCTTCCAGAGGCTGTCGTTTCCACTACGAGAGATTCTGTAAATCGATTATTAATGAAGCACTGCCATATTTTAAGTGGCTCTGTACTTTTGAGAAAGCATGTTTATATTTAATTATTGAAATGTGAGCCATGCAATGGCACAACAGCACAAAAGTCAGCTATTATCCCCCCAAAACAGTTCAAAAATCAATCTTCATTCCAAAACCCATAATAAAAAAATAAAAAATAGCAATTTCTCGAAAAAAACTAAAGACATCCTGTGTCAGAAAAGCTATCATTAGTTGTGCTGAAACTAATATGTACATATTTTTAAAGAGAGATGTGCGTAATTATGCAAAAGAATTTTAAGTACTTAGTGAATGGAGGACACACTGAATTGTCACTATCATTGGTAGTTTGACATTTGCCCTGCTTCTGCCTGTCACTCCAACTATGGGGGCAGCTGTTATTAGAGATGTGTATGAATGGTTAAAAAAATATCTACCCGGGGTTGCCTTGCCCCCACCCTTTCTGGAGTGTGATCAGCCTTTTCTAACAAAGTTTCAACCTCTTCTAGAATCAAGAATTTTGCCTATACAACTGCTTCTGAAATTCTATGATGATAGGGAGACGCTGAGTAGAGGGTAGGAGAATAGTACAGGAAAACCTTCTGAGTTGACAGCAGTGGCCTTAGAATTCTTCTGTAAAAGGAACTGGGGCAGCAATCTGAATAGAGGGTGGGTGGGGGACATGAAGTGGTATTCACATAACATTTTATTCAAAGGTGAAAAACACTGATTGTCCTTGTTAAAGAAAGGATGGGCACTGTGGAAGATTATGGAGAGGCTAAAAGCCTCCAACCCACACACCATGCTGTCACTGGATCCTCAGTACTTGGTTCCGATGTTGTAGGAGAATGGTGGGGCCACTGAGGCCTTGTGAGTAGTGCGTGATGTGATCAGATCTGTGTTTTATAGAGATGCCTCTGAGACTGAGCAGGAGACATATCACTGTTGCCCAGGAAAGAGAGCCATTACACAAACCATTACTGGTTTGGACTTGGTTACAGTGGGAAGAAGAGAGAGCAAAGTCTACAACAGTAGCCACAACTGTCACTTACTATGAGAAGCATTTTAAATGCTCTTCAGAATAACAGTGCATGATAGTAAAATTGTGCCCATTCTACAGAATCTTAGAGACGTGCAGTTAGTGATACAGTGACATAGCTCATTGAGGGTGGGGCTGCAATTTGAACTGAGATGCACTTGAGTTTAAAGCCGTGATGTTTCAAAAGTTAAGAGCAGCACTAGACAAGTAGGCAGTTGTTAGCATGAAATGGAGGAGTAATCCAGGTTGACTCTGAGGTTTCCAGCTTTGTTTATGGATGAATAATGATAGTGATAAATACCATTTAGAGACAGAGAGGAAAGAAGAGGAACAACAGATTTGGAAGGGAAGATAATGAGTTTGTTCAGTAGGTACTCACATTTAAGTCAATGTGAAAATTCACAGGGAGATACCCAATGAGAGGTTGGAAATGCAGTTCTGGAAATGAAGTTTGGGGATAACTAGAGGTTATAGGCAAAACTTATGCTATGGGAGTTGATAAAACTGCCCACAGATGTTAGGGAAAATTAGAAGAGGAGAAGTCGGGCTAGAATCTTGGGAAACCAAGTGGGTGGTTTATAAGAAACAGCTGCCTTGGATTGTCCCCCAGATCAATTAAATCAGAATTTCTAAGGTGGAGCCCAGGTATAAAAGGAGCAAGTTATAATAGCTCCTATTTTGATGATTCCGTTGTGCAGCACAGCCTGAAATGATGGTCTAAGTGGTGGGCAGAGTGAAGGGAGAGTGAAGAGAGATTTGAGGACCATCAGAACAGAGAAGCAGCTTGTCATAAGATAAAGGGGGTCAGGTAAAATGGGGCCCCCAAAGAGGCTGCTTTCAGGAACTGTTTTAATGAGGTCATGAAGGAGGAAGGCAACCTCCTGGGTAAAGAACCAGAATAGAAACAGGGAGTGTGGCTTCTCCTCTCAAGGATTTAGATCATAAATCAAAGTAGAGATGTAGAAATATCTGTGTGTATGTAGGAGTGGCGTGGCTGGGAGAGACTTTGTCATGTTTCCAGGCTGTGCAGAGCCACCCGATGGAGATGGAAAGATTAAGGAAGAGAGAAGAGGCTATGGAGACCCTGGAGGAGGCAAGTGTGTGACAATTAAGAAGATCAAAGGTTGGTCTTGAAAACAAGGAGGCACATTCTTATTAGTAAAATGAAAATAAGTGAAGATGGATGGAGATCATTAAGAAAACGGGGGGAAGGCAAGTTCAGAGTTGACACCCAACCATCTTTATTTTCTTGAAGTAGAGGCATGTGGGTCTCTCTCCCCAAAGAGGTGCACTCAGAGGTGTCCCAGTGCAGCCCAGGCTGGGCTGGGTCCTGTGCTGTAGATTTGGGGCCCCTCTAGCCTTATAATTATGGTCTGTGCAAGTAAGGACAAATTCTGGAAGTCAAGATTTAAGGGACAGCAGGCTTAAAGCCAAGAAGTCTAGATAGAAAGAGGAAAACAAGACATGGCACTGAAACAGCTTGAGAAGCCAGGAGACCCGATTAGATAAATGTTTACAGCAGACGAAGGGCATCCTAGCCATGGACATCCTGTGGCAGGTGCCCGCAGTGGCTGTTTGTGCCATCCCTGCAGCTGCCTGTGTGCCCTGCTGCTGCATTCCCACAGAACACGGAGGTTAAGCCATCTCTGCCACCATTCATCAGCACAGCAACCCAGGGCCCATTGCTTTAAGCAGCACATACGTGAGCGCAATAATCCCTCCCATCTTACATTTTGCAATGTGACTTTACCATTTCCCCAGTCAAGAGGACAATCTATTTCTCCCTTTGAATCTGGGCTGTACCTGTGATCTGCTTTAACCAATAGAATATGGTGGAAGTGATGCTGTGTGACTTCTGAGCCTGGGCCTTAAGAAACCTTGCAGCTTCTGCTTCTTACCCTTTGGGAAGCCAGCCAGCTGCTGTAGAAAATAGCTCTGAATAGGGAGAGACCATAGCAACAGAGAGGGGTAATGTAGAGCAGAAGTGAAGTGCCCTAGTCAACGGCCAGCACCAAGACCCCTGATATGTGAGGAAGGTCATCTTGATACCGTAGCACAAGTTGAGCTGACCCAGACTTCCTCAGACACAGTTTCTATCAAATGGGGCATTCTTTTGCATTTCTTTACATGTCTCATCATTTTTACCAAAAATTGCACATTGTATAATTGCCACAATATAATGTGGCAACTCTGGAAATCAGATTCTTCCCTCTCCCTGAGTTTATTGCTGTTGCTGTTTGTTATTGTTATTCCCTTGCTAAAGGATTGTTGTGTGACTTTCTTGAGCCAACTTGGTGAAGTCTGCATATTCTTTGTTAAGTGTGGGCAGTGAATTCTCTGTTCAGTTAGCCTAATTGTCTGCTGATGATTGAATAGGGGTTTCCTCAAATATTTGGAACGAATAAGTTTACCTGTCTTGGCTGAGGGTGTTTGTGTGAGTGTTGAAATATACCAACATTTAGGCAGTTTACGGCTCTGCCTTAACCTTTACTTGCCACTGTGTAGAGCTTCAATGTGATCCAGAGGTGAGAGTTTACGGCCTCCTTGGGTCCTTCCTGAGCATGCACACAGCTCTCGGCATGCCCCTAGTCCCATGCATATGCATGATCTCCTAGATTCCCGGGTAATGTGAGATATTTTCAGATATCCTCCAAGTTCATCTCATTTCCCAGATTTTCCTTTTAAGTTTTCTAGCTAGCTTGTCATCATTTCCTCAGGCAGCTGTGATGTTAAACAATTACCATTGGTTGGTTTTGAGAAATGCCGCCAGGGAAAAGTCTGTTTGTACTAGGTGAACTCAAGACAAATGAAAACAAGTGGGGCTGCCAGACAGGTCTGAGAATGACAGTTCTCAGGGGATGGGATAGGGGGGAGACCCACCATTTTCTTCCCCCTCTTGGGGCTGTTGGGCTGTTGGTTTTCACCATGATTCTCAGTTGTTGGTTTTTAAGGCTACCACCATGCTAGGGGAATGGGAACAGTGCCAGTTAAAATACCATAAAGCTCCCAGTTCTTACCAAGATTCCACCATTTTTCTTGTTCCCCAGATTGAAATTAAGCCTTTGGTTAATTTTGAGGTCTGAAAATGTTTATTTTGGCATTTTTTCCCCCAGTATTCTAGTTGCTTTTATGGAGAGAAAGATTTTCAGAGATCTTTATGCCACCTTTCCTGTTGATGTCACTCTCTTATGACCTTGGGCAATTTGTATGACCTCTTTAAGACACAGAAGTCCGAATTAAATATTTTGGAGTAAGTTAAATATGGTAAAGTGCCTGCAATATAGGAGAAGCTTAACAAGTGATGTTTCATGAGTAGGTTGTTGAAATGGAATGAACACTGATGTTCATGTTGTAGAGAGGTCAAAGAATGTGCCTGAATCCGTCCAAGCCAAACTTTACTCTCTTGTATGATCTTGGGAAGGAAGAGATGAGCTGGCCTAGCCAGGGCAAGCCAGACCCATGTTTACTGTGGAATCCCTAGGACTTGAGATGTAAAACTGTTAAACTGATGTTAAACTGTGCCACGAACTATTCAATTGGCAAAAAGGCTAAAATCAAGATCTCAATGCAGGTTGTGTGGGACTTATGGGAAGATTTTGTTTTTCAACTGCTGTTTCAATCTTTCAATTAAAAGAAAGGACTTTTCATATACTCTCTTTGCGTATTTATTTCAAAATAAAATGTTAAAAATATATGGAAGTAAATATTTTTAAAAGTTAGCATGTGACGACTGGGGTGGCAGGTGTGTGGGTGTTTGCTGTAGCATCTGTTGCACATCTCAATATTAATGGCCAACAGCCATTGCAACCAAAAGTCACCAGACTAGAAGCTTGAGTCCCAAACCAGCAGGTTTGAGAGTCCATCTGAAGAGATTCTGGTCTGAGATCCTCTAAATCCAGAATTTAAAAAGCATCCTGAGTGGATTCAGATAAGCAGCCAAATTTGAAAACTGGACTAGAGGATGGTGAAGTCCTCCTCCTAAACATAAAGTAACAAGGTGCCCTAGAATCCACGTGTAGGACTTGATTTTGATTCAGCCGAACTTGCGATTCTTCTGAGATGAAGTATGTGGAGTATGTGTGACCACTCCGGCCTTATTTGTTTTCCTCTCCTGCTCACGTGCATGACTCAGCCATGACTTCTCACCTTATTTCCACTTGGTGCACTTACTGCTCCCTTGGGGACAAATGCACTATAATCCTTTCCTGTGGTTCTTTCCCGATACTTTCACTATTAGGTGTGTACTGCCGGGTGACTCTTTGTAATTCACAGTTAACATTTTGATGATTAAACACTTACATTTTATGACTTAATTTACATCTGTCATCAGTAAGAAAATATATTCTAATTCAAAAGTCTTCATTAATATTATAGGTTACTGTAGTAGATGATAGTTTTGAAGTCTTTCACGAATCGGTTGGGTTATTCTAAAGGACTCTTGAGTTGAAGTTACTGGTTGTTTGGTTTGAAACGTGGTTGCTTGGATGATAACCTCACAGGCAGTGGAGAGAGATCATGACCTGGACTACCTTTTACTGGAAGATGGGGCAATAACTTAGGCTTGTCTTCAGCGATTGGAGAAGTCCATAGTGCTCATGTTTTATGCTTCATCACCATGTCTTCTTTTTTCTTTCTTGGGACTTCTCTGTCCCTTTCCCTTTTGCTTCATAAGCCCAATATTTGTCTGATTTGGGCTTTCATCTGCCTACCAAGTAGATTTTGGTAAGGTCTCAACCTAAGGTGATATCTGACAATGTTGAAGGCATGATTCCATCCCGAGGTATCTGTATGCCAATGGGGTGTCATTTTGGCCTGCTCCCAGGATGGAGGAGGGAGAGGGATTATCTGCCTTGATTATCATGGCTGCCTTTCCTGCTTTTGCTCTGCTACTGGGATTGTAAAGGTCAGGAATGTTTGAGCCATGGTAACTTCTAGGAAGTGGCCTCTTAAATCCTTGTATCTATTCCTTTGATAAAGTGAATACATTTGTAAGAGGTATTGTCTCAGAAATGTTGAGAATGACTGAAACCACAGCATGGAATAAGAATTATATTCATTTTCCATACTGTTAACAAAACCACAATTTTATTCAACAAGGTGCAAAAGCTATTCAATGGAATTTCCTGTATCAGTGCTAAGTATTTAATAGAAACCCTTAACAGTGTGAGTGAGAGAATAGCTTTGGTCTAGTTCAATACATAATCATCTTTTATCCCATTTTTGAAATAATGCTGATCCTTTTCTGTGTGTCCAGTGCCTTTCTTGCTCCCTGACAGTCTGCTGAGATGTTATTTTTGGTCTCTGCTCTCTTATTCTTCTCAACCTTAAAAATAACTCACAGTTATTTTTCAAGTACTGCTCATATATGGTCTCATTTAACCCTTAAGCAACCCAAATGAAATTGTTTTATACATTTAATTTATACTTGCATATATTTTATAGATGTTGATGTACAAAACATTTAAGTAATTTATCCAAAGTAAGAGTTAGAAGAAAGCAAGCACTTAATCAGAGTTTTCAATACAAGAGATAAAAGCTATAATAGAGTCACAAATGCTTGGTAATAGTATTGTAAGAATGCTATAACTCTCAATTCTGTAACCTGACATGTTCAATCATGTTATTAATCAATATCATTTGTAGTGATGAACAACTGGATACAGCTATAGTAGCTATATTAATTTCTTATTGCTGCTATAACGAATTATTAATACTATGAATTTAGTGGTTTATAGCAACACAAGTTTATTGCATTGTAGGTCTGGAGGTCAAAACTCCAAAATGGGTTTCACTGGGCCAAAATCAATTTGTCAGCACAGCCACAGAGGCACTAGGGTAGAATTAGTTTTCTTGCCTTTTCCAGCTTCTAGAAGTCCCCAGCATGAGACTCATGCTCACGCTCCTCAAAGCCAGTAGCACAGCATCAGATTTGTCTCGCTGTACCTGCTTCTATCGTCACAACTCCTTCTCTGGCTCCCCTGTTGCCTTCTTTTTCTTACAAGGGTCCTTGTGAATACTTTGGACCTGCCCAGATAGTTCAGGGCAATCTCACCATCATTAATCAAATCTACAAAACCCCTTTTACCATGTAAACTATTAATGACATATTCATAGATTATGAGAATTAGGATGTGGAGATCTTTAGGGATCATTATTTTTTCTACCACAGTAGCATTTTTAAAAAACCCCAAACTTAGCCTTAATGTTACAAGATTTGCTTTCAAACCCTTTCTCTAACATTTATTTGCATTACCTTGGGTGAGCCATTTAACGTCAATCACATCCTCATTTTACACATCTAGATGTGTGCTTACGATGAAAGGTGAGACTATCTGTAGAGACATGGAATGGATATTTTCATCAGTACCCCTTTGTTGTCTACTGGACAACTTTAGCACACCAGGAACCACTCTGTAACTGGCCGACGTCATAGCCTTCAGTTGCACCTTATCAACTGCTCTCATGTAAACGGCCCAGAATTTCCCTTTGGCACTCATAGTGTCATTATTCTCTTTCATTTTCTATTTCACTTTCCTCCATTTCCTTGAATATTTGCTTGTTTTGACTTGTTTGACGTGCACAACCATCAGTGGATCATAGACATTCAATGTTTCTACCTGCTGTTCTTTCCTTATGATGTTTCGTTCGGTTCCAGCCATCAAGATCCAAAGTAGCAAGCTTGTTAAGTGATTAAACTTATTTCTTTTTCATTTACCATGGTGCCAGATTTCTAACTTCTTTTTAAAAACTGGTTCAGTCACGTGGAAGTTTCACCTAGAGATTCCAGATACAGATCATTTTCTCTACCACAAATTTTCTCAGTCTTACTCAGAGTTTGAACCATAAAGTTGGCAGAAAACTATGTTTTTGTAACTTGTTCCATTATAGTGGCCTGTAAAATAAAAAGATTGAAAAAAAAGCCTAGTGATTTTTATTCTTGGAATACAGGCAAATAATATAGTTTTCTTCACAAACTGAATATTTGCATAGCACTAAATAAGTTTTCTATATGCTCTTTTCTATGTCTATTAATCTTCAGAATCCCAGGCCAGATTTCTAAGAGGGACAATATGTGGAACTTTTTTTCATTTTTTCAGTTTTTCTGAATGTTTTTCCTCATGTTCAAATACTCATTTTTGTAATTTTAAAATCCAATTCTGTTTACAATTATTGAATTTTCATATACTAAGAAAAAACTGGCACTAAATGTATGTGCTTAAAGAAAAATGGCTAATTTATAAATAGGATGATAATTTGATATTTATGAAGTGCCAGCTTTACCTATTAAATGAGAATTCTGTAATTATTACTGAACTGTTCTTTGAAATTTTAGAACATAGTAAAAAAGAAGGCTACTAAATTTCACAATTAAAGTTCAAGAATGAAAAATCATTTTGCATAAATAATTATTCACATACATGTTCCTCTGTATTGACAAAACTACTGGAATTATGGTTGTTCACATTCAAACAAAATATCCTGTTCAAATATCAAATTATCAAGCAATGAATATTTATGATATAGACTGTTACATGTAGCAGACACTGTATTTATTGAATAAATGAAGTTGTGTAATCAGTTGGAAGATACTTTGAAAAGGAAACAAAGAAATTGGATAAACATTAAGGAAGTGGTTTTACATTATCTATGTTAAGGAAAATATGAGACAATGTAGAGAAAATGACATTAATGCCTTCTCATTTGTTCTGGTTCTTACTACTATATAATAAAGTGCCCCCAAACATAATGTTTTTTAAAAAATAACCATTTATTTTGCTCACAAATCTGCAATTTGAGTGAGGAGAGCTCCTCTCTGCTCCATACGGTATAAAGTAGGTGAGTCTCCCGGGGGCTACAGGATTTACTTTCAAGAGGGCTTTCTCAGAAGGCTGACACATTTGTGCTGGCCATTGGCTTCCACATGGGCTTCACTCTGCAGACTACGCATGGGCTTTTTGGTCTTCCTCACAACATGGTGGCTAGGTTTGACAGACACAAAATAGACATCGCAAATTTCTTAAAGCCTGAGCCCAGAAATTCACATATTAAAGCCCTATATTCTACTGGCTATCTGTTGCAACTTCTTAACTCTACTATTATAGTGAGAAAACAACCATCATGATATGTAAACAAATGGGCATGTCCGTGTTCCACTAAAATCTTATTTACCAAAGCGTGTGTCAGGCCAGACTCACCTCCCAGCCTGCAGTGTGCAACCCCTGCTATAAATGACCTGCTCCTGCTTACTTTTCTTTTCTCTCCTCTCCGCTGCGTACTAAGCTCCAATCATGCAGCTTCCTGTCAGCGCCTCCAAGATAAAAAGCTTGTTTTCTCTTGGGGTCTGTGCATACCCTATTCCTAATGGCATTTGTCTTAGCCTAAATGTCACTTCCGCAGCAAGTTCTTCACTAACTGTACTTTAACACATTTCTTTATTTTCTTCAGCGTTCCACCACTGTTTGAGGGTCTCCTGTGATCCAGGTATATTTTAGACACTAGGGTGAAATTGACAATCATGCCTTGTAAGACTCCTGTGCACATGGGACAAACATTCTTTTAGGAGAGACTGACAATAAACAAGGAGGCGAAAAAACAAGAAAATATCTGATAGTTATTAGCACTATCAAGAAAATAAGACAGGACTATGTGGGACAGGTCAAGGAAGGCCTCAGTGGCAAAGTGATATTTGCTGAACACTAAACTATTAATGTAGGAAACCAGCCGAGCAAAAATTTGGAGGAGGAGATTGTCATGCAAGAAGAAAAGCTTATGGGGCCTGTGGGCCCAGGGGAGAACTTGGCATGATGGAGGAAGCAGAGACGAGCCAGTATGGCTGGAGCAAAGCACGTGAAGGGAAAGATGATAAGAGGTAAGACCAGAAAGGCAGGAGTTGCAGGGTCCTACAGACCAAAATAAGAAATTTTGATTTTATCCTATGTGTCAGCTTGCATTAATCTTCAGCCAACACTTGCGGAGCATGTGCATTGTGCTGGGCCCTGTGTTAAGTCTTAAGACAGAAGAGTGAATACATGTGTCTCCCATTAAACTACATGCTCCACAAGGGCAGCGTTTGGTTCTATTTTTTTCAGTATTCCTAAGGCCTGGCACTTAAGAGGCACTTGATAAATATTTGATGAAGAAAAGAATGAATGAATGGAAAATTGTAGTTTACATCAGCGGTCCCCAACCTTTTTGGCACCAGGGACCCTTGACATGGAAGACAATTTTTCACAGACCAGGGAGAGGGGGGATGGTTTGGGGATGATTCAAGCACATTACATTTATTGTTCACTTTATTATTATTACATTGTAATATACAATGAAATAATTATACAACTCACCATAGGTTGGGGACCTCTGTCCTCCATGATGTCTATTTTAGGCTGGGTTCCACAGAAGCAGATTCTGAGATAATGATCCTTGTGAAAGTAATATATTAGGAATGTCTCCAAAAGTAGGAAGATGTGGAAGGGAAGAAAGCCACAGAAGGGTGCAATGTTGAGAACAATCCTAGAAAGAGTAATTTTGGTTCAGCTTTACAGAGGAGACCTAGAGTCAGAGAGAGTAGACCTCAGAGTTTTTCCTATCCAGAGGCAGGGAGCTGGGACATTTATACTTTCTCACTGGTCAGTCCCAAGGAGACATAATTTTCCAGAAACTCTGGTTCCCTGTCACACGAGACATAAGGGCAGTCCTCCTCCATCAAAGAATCAAGATTTCTGGCTATGAGGAGCTGACATGTACCAAATGGCAGAGCCTGAGAACATTTCCTACAGTATCATAAGGTTTCATGTATAAATGTTAACTACGTTAATACAAGAAGCACTTCAAGAAAATGTCCTGTGTTCCCAATATGTAGGCTAGGTAGAATTCTTACAAAGAGCCTCCAACCAACAAGCTTTGTCCTACATAAATAATATTCCCACTTATGTTCTATTTATTTTTAAAATGTATGTAGATACTATTGTGCTTGATAAAATGCAAGTGAATTTACAAAGTGTTATTGGATTAATAACAGCTTTTTATATTATTTTAGAAACTAGGGATATAAAAGGCATAAATATTACCATT
This sequence comes from Cheirogaleus medius, assembly GCA_008086735.1. Taxonomy (NCBI): domain Eukaryota; kingdom Metazoa; phylum Chordata; class Mammalia; order Primates; family Cheirogaleidae; genus Cheirogaleus; species Cheirogaleus medius. The sequence goes on along the minus strand of VBSM01002217.1, from coordinate 28,902,554 downwards.
TGGAAGACCTTGACTTTTTTTGGCATTGTAAAACTACCTTCAAGCTCAGAAATGTGGGAGTCCTAATGTAAATCTTCACAAATTGTTTATCACTAAAATATAACTTTTTTTCACAACTGAGATGGGGAAAAAAAATGAAATGAAGGAAGCAATATGATATTTTTTAGAGCAAATGGTTATTCAAGTTGGACAAAGCATAGTGGGAAATTTTCTTGGGTCTTGAGACAAGAGCCCTGGCTCTGAACAAGTCACACCCTCAATTTCTATGTATTTCTTGAATAACATATTATTTTCCTGCTTTGAGCCATGGATACCAGGGGAAAGGCAGCTGTAAGATGTTTTAGTGAACATAATACACTGTCACTATAAAAAGTGTTTGCTGTTATAAAACATTGTTTCTCACTTCATTTCACATAATCATAACCCATTAGGCATCTCTGTCTTTGACCTTCAATAAATATCTGAGGACACAAAGAAAGCTACACATGATATAATGGATTTCTCCACTTCCAATTTGTTGGAGAAAAAAAAACTTCCCTTAGGTTCTTTGATTCTCATTTCCATTTCTTTCTTTCTAGAGTGGTTACTCTTTTCAAGTACACACTATTTTTATATCTGCAGTCTAATTCTGTCAGGTCCAATGTAAATGATTATATTAATACAAATATGGTATTTAACACATGATTTCTTAGCAACTGGCCAAATTACCAGCATCTCATGGAACTTTTCCTTTTCCCTGTGGATGGCCCTAGAGAGATCATTCCACAAACGCTTTCAACCCTCTCTCTAAAACACTTCCAAAACTCATAATCTTTTACATTTGAACTGATTATTTTTTTCCTTTTTCTGCAAATAAAGGTAGGTTTGCCCTCTTTAATGTCATGACGTTTATTAACATGTTTTTTACAGGCTTGATCAGACGTTTTCAGCCAAGGGTGATTTTGCCCTGCAGGACACATTTGATTATCACAACTGAGGGGTGGGGTAGGATTCTGGCATCTGGAGGGTGGGGGCCAGGGATGCTGCTAAGCATCCTACAATGCACAGGACAGCCCCTCACAACAAAGAATTACCCAGCCCCAAGTGCCAATAGTGCCAAGACTGAGAAATCCTGACCTACATAAAGATTTTGTCTCCATGTTTTTCGATCAATGGATCCTGGCGATAGCTTATAAGCTGTAGAAGCTCAGTAATTAAAATCAGCCTTTAGGCTTCCACTCAGTGAGAAGGATATAAGATCAAAACAAACCCGTAGGACTTGGCTTCCTCACTCCTCTATCACGTGGAAGTCAGATACCTGTCCTTGAGCTTATGAGAAGCAGCCTAAATACCAGGGTTCTGTATGCTTAACACCCTGTGTCACTAGTCGGGTCACAATAAGGTGACTGAGCCTCTCATCACTTCCTCCAGGAGATGATTAATTATGAAGAAAGGTCTCTGCATGAACTCAAAATTTCAGCTGTCTCCCAAGGCAAGTTGTCTGTGTTCAGGAAACATCTCTTTTGATTCAAGCTACCAGAAACTGATTATGCTGAAACCACATACGCTCTTTGCAGAGCAAGCCTTCCCAGGCAGATAAAAGCCATGAAATTTCATAAGCACTGTAGAGTGCTAAAAATTTGGATGGCAAATGTACAAATGCTGCCATCAATATCCTCGGGCTTAGCGCTGCTATTAACATCAGGCATACATACTATGACTTTATTTCCTAAACTACATAGATAGTGCTTAAATGTATGGATTTATTATCACATTTGGCATATTTTATTTATAGCATAAGAAAGGTGAAACATTCTGCAGCATTGCATGTTAAGATTAGGATTTATTGTCCAGGAATCCTTGAACAATTTTATCAAAAGCCCATTTCTAGGTGGTGTTTTTCTGCAATAAATCATACAGCAAGAATCTATCAGTGGACACCAGGAAGAGATAAATGAGTGTAGAGGAAAGAGGGTCATCACAGATTTTTTTCTGTATCATGACCTGTCATTGGCAGAAATCCATTTGTTATGGTTCACAGATGATTTTTTTTACCTACTCGCTGTGTTTTCCGTTCGGGGTGTTAGCTAAGATAAAATGAAAACCAGGCTAAATGTGAGCCATCAAAATCCATGAAGATAGACATACCTTAAAAAGCAATAGGCACAAAGTGTATCAATTTTTTTCTCTTCCTATTTAGCTCCAAATTTTTTTGAAATGTATTTTTTGAATGTAAATATTTTAATTTTTAAAGTAACAGTTCCACCCAGGTAGGTGAGAGGACAGTTAATAGAAAAGCAGATTCTGTTGCAGACTAGAACTTTGTCCCAGAATGTTCTTTTAGCACAAAAGCAGAAGGAGTATCTAATAGTTGTTGAGTGGCTGTCAAGCATCCTTTCAGTAAGGTCTCTGTTCTTCTCTCACATGCTTTATCTCATTTAATCTGTAATCAGGACCCTAGAATTTGGAACAAGACCAGGTACATAAAGGAATACATGCAAAAAAAAAAAAAAAAGAAATACATGCTAAATGCCAGGCTAAATATAAGAATAATCTTTATGCAGTTGTCATCACCATTACAACTGAATTTATATTTAATTGAAAGAACTCATTAAAATTTAATATTTCATGTTTCTTCTTTATTATATTTATTTTTGTGCTACCTTTCCCCTCACAAGTTGTTTAGGCAAAGAAAAAACTTGTGAAATGAGTTTCTGAGTTCTTAAAATGACACACTAGCAAGTGTACGTTGAACGAATGCTATATTTCCACAAGAATTTTCAAAGGTTTTTTTTTTTTTTTTTTGGAGGGGAGCCTGGGGGCCCCTCTCTGCACACTCTGGGATGGAGGTCCATTAACTTGAGATACTGCTTCATGACACCCTAGAGAGTCACTCTTTCTCCACTAACCTCCACAATCCGAAAGAGTCTTCAAATGCACATTTAGTTTAAACATGATATAGATGAGCAATAGAGAAAACATAGCTGGACAATTTCTTTCCTAATGTGCGATTGCATAGATTTTTTTTCTTTTTTTTGTCACCGGTAAAGAATAAGGGACTAGAGGAGGCAAGTAAGGTACTTGCCTGGGGTATAAACTTTAAGAGGGAGTGGGAGGTACCCAAAAGCTCAGTAATCTAAATAAATACTATTTTAATGACATGTTAAAAAAATTAAAATTACTGCAAAAACTCCCTGATGAGCAAAATATCAAAATTCTAAAAGACAAGATCAGTATTACTGATTTTTCTTTTCCTCCATCATGGCTCAGCATGGTACTGCCCAGTACCCACTGAAATAAGTAGAAAGGGAAGTTATAGAGAGGCAATTATTGTCTCTGGAACTGTGGTGGCTCCGCCTGGAAAAGCTGGACATATTCTGGAAGCAGGAATTTGTCATGTGTTGTCAATGCTGTGGAAATTGTGCTTGGGAGCAGCACATGGCATATATTGGGGGCATTGATTCACAGGTTCTGGTCTGGTCTACAGTACACTAGCTGTGTGACCTTGAGGAAGTCACTTGACTTTTCTCATATCATTTTTCTGATTCTTAAAAGGATGTTGGAGAAAAATAAAGGTTTTGAGATATTTCTGAAATCTGTCATATCAACAAGAGACTTTGGTGGATTAAAATAAATTACTTGGTCATTGAGTTTTTATTCAAAGTTAATCTGCATTATTAATTATTTTGTTTACTCTCTTCATAATGTTTCATTAGATCAGCTTTTAATTCCTTAATCTGGACACCAGAGAGGCCCTGAAATCGACTCTGAGGGCTGGTGTTAAATTCCATTCCACCTCTGCCAAGACTGTATCTGTTTTGAAGATCCTCAAAAGACTTGAGTTTATCAATCCTATACCTTTAATTAACATTGTGCTTGTTTTAGTTCTTAAAATGTGTGATATCACATTACTCATTCCTTTCCAGCCAAACAGTCCTTTCCTGTGGTTATCCAGTTAGAACTCAACCTGGACAATGGCATAAGGGCATAAGAAACCCAGGTCCTTACTAGTCAGTTTTGGAGGGAAGCCCATGAAAAGTAGATTCATGAAGAAAGTAGTTTTTCTTTTTTTTGCAGACAGAGTCTTGCTCTATTGCCCGGGCTAGAGTGCCATGGCATCAGCCCAGCTCACAGCAACCTCAAACTCCTGGGCTCAAGCAATCCTTCTGCCTCAGCCTCCTGAATAGCTGGGACTACAGGCATGTGCCACCATGCCCGGCTAATTTTTTCTCTATATATTTTTAGTTGTCCAGCTAATTTCTTTCTATTTTTAGTAGAGACAGGGTCTTGCTCTTGCTCAGGCTGGTCTCAAACTCTTGAGCCCGAGCGATCCTCCCACCTCGGCCTCCCAGAGTGCTAGGATTATAGACGTGAGCCACTGGGCTGGCCTGAAAGTAGTTTTGTATAACATAATCATCTCAGGTTTTAGGCCATGTTAATCATATTGCACTCTGATATTAGTAACTTAAAATTTCATTTCAATCCTTTACCCAGTAATTATTTCATCTCTTCTTTTGGCATACTATTATACTTTATTTATAGAATATTAGACACTCGTTTTCTTTAGATGTTAGCTAATATCTTGAAAGAACTGTGCCCAGTGTTTTGGCATCAACGGAGTATTTTTTTAAAGGAGTACATAATTATTAATGATAAACAATAGAAAGCAGAAATATTTCATTGTTTTTCATTTGTGCTAAGAAAACTTGAAATAACAGACCAAATAATAGCACTTAAGGCATCTATTCTGCTGATATCATAGAGGAAAGTTTAAGAGTGTGTGTGTGTGTGTGTGTGTGTGTGCGAGACACAGAGAGAGAGAGAGAGAGACCACATGTGGGTGTGTAGAAATCTGAACTTACTTTTCCCTTGCTTCTCCAGGGACAACCGGTCCCAGCCTACTCTCCTGTAAACCTTATTAGCAACATAGGAGTAGCCAAACCTTTACACTCTTAAGTCTGAAAAGCAAGTTAAGGATACCCTGGAGCTGATAATCCATGTGGCGTTTGATTGTAAGGCCAATGGGAAGAATTTAAATACTTTACCATTTAAAATAACTTAGTTCAATTGTTACAAAGAGAGTGACTGATAGAAACAGAGGAGAAGACTGACTGGACTCTTAACCCATTGCAGGGTGTAAATTAAAGGCTGTCTTTGGCCATTTTAACTTAGTCCAGACATTTTACACAATTATTGTCTCAACAGGGTAGAAGAATAAAAGGAGCTTGCTTCCTTTGCCACATATTTTTTTTCTTACCGTCTCTGACATATGGGGAGGGAGGTTGGTAGGGGGAAAAGACAGAGAGAGAGAGAGAGAGAGAGAGAGAGAGAGAGATGCATTTCGGTTTATTAGTTTGGAGATTTAACCTGAAAAGGAATGTAATTTACATGGCTGTTTAAAGCATCCCTTATGTTAATTTATCCAGAAATCTTCTGTTGGCAATAAAACATGAATCTAGAGGCAAAAAAAAAAAAGTTTCTTTTGTTACCAGAGAAATGAAGTTGTGTCTGGGAAGGTGACAATAACAAAAAGAATGCCCTTTGGAAATGATGATTTGCTCATTTTGACCTGACCTAAGAGCTGTTTTTAAGATAAACAAAATTACCAGCCAAAGAGATATTGACGTATCTTGTTATATTTTCAGCCTCTTTTGCCGCCTTCTTGGGCTGCCGTTTAAAGGATTAGAATGAAGCTTACCTTCTGTGTGTTTTTGAAACTTCCCACAGATCAGCCTCTGAGAAAAATGCACTGGTGTATCATGTTTCTAACACTTAAAGATCTAATTGGGATATTGTTCTGTACATGCTGTTAGACACTGTAGTGACAAGAAGAGTCCTAGCCCACATTGGCCAGGAGCCAATACATACCTTCCCAGAACAAAGTGCAGGATAATTAAAGTGCAACTGCCGAGAGAGCACTGCAGAGCGTGTACAAAAATAGCCATCAATAATGTGTCCAAGAGCATGCTCCTTGGGAACGTCAGGAGTTCCTTCCTACATTCACTTTCCTTTTCAAATACGGTTCATCAGAGGTATTTTTCCTCCCCATTTATTGGCTATTTTGTGAGAAGTTCTAAATTTAAAAAAAATTAAATGTGCCCCTCGATCATCTATGCGAAATTACCTGAAGAGCACCGTTAGGGGATCAAACGTATATGATTTCATAAAATGTAAGGGAACTAAGGCATTTAGCAGCTTCATTTCCATTACAAATGGAGAACTAAGAACTAAATAAAATGCAGGGGGTATTTTTACATCAGTCACAATTCCTATTCAAACGGGCCTATTTAAATGTGCACAGGCCTTTCATGCAGAGCCACTCAAATGCCCTTGCATAGCAGGTTCTGCAAGTAAATCGGGAAGGCGTTGGGATTGTATAAAACTGCAACATGACCCCAGGTAAGATCGGTTACCTTGCTAGCATAACCATTTTAAAAATCGTTTTTCCATTCTTTTTTTTAAAACCATAATTTTGTGCAAATCATGAAGCATTGGGAACCTCTGAGTAGCTGGTTCCTACAGTGAACCCTAAAGGATTTACACCAGAACTTCCCAACACCACTAAAGGGAACAATGCATATAAATCCCTTTCGCAGTGATGGGGAAATGGGATCCTTAGAAAGCTCCTTCCCTATTCAATGAAACCTGCCAATTTTTTACTCTTAAAATATGATTCCATCCACAGGGCAACTTCAGAATGGTTTCCCCACATTTCTTTAGATCATGTGTAAATCAAGAGCTGTTCAGCAGATACCATGTATAAATCACCCATATTTTATCTCCTCTCTTTTTATAGAATGCATTTGCAAGATCAATTTCTGATTCCGCAGAGCTCCCTCGACCAGGTTAAACTAGAGATGGCTTGCTTTTTTATGTTGGTTTGCCTTTCCCTAAGTGACCCTCAGAAAACACAATGATAGTCTAAGTTCAGTGCACAATCGTCTGGCAAGGTCAAATGGAGAGTTATAACAGACAGGCGTCTGTTTATACAGGTTGCGGTGCTCTGCTGAGTTAGCCTGAGCACATTCGAGTTTTTAAATCATAGAACTTGCTTTCCAATCAACTTCCTCAAGACAGCTGAAGATTCAAGTCAGTAGATACTCTGATGTGTTTTTTTTAATTAAATCTCTTTATAGGGTCACTTAATGATATTGTGAGGATGCTCGATGCAGCCCCCAGGTAGAAGACTGTCTGCAAAGCATAAAGAATGAGCTGCTCTCCCACTGCCACAGCCTCTGCTGATTTACAACCACTTTGTGTTTGATGTTGGACAGGATAATTTCATCAGTCTCCAACCCTTGTGATCACGTCCCAAAATGACTCGTCAGGTGAAGCCCCGGCGGAAGATTGCTTGTCACCTGTAGGAAGTAGCTGTCTGCTCTGAGTACTCTTTCCTCATAAATGTAATCATCTGTTAGTTATTCATTGAGCTATACTTCATGGGCTCGTTGCAGTGCTGAGGGCAAAGGACCAACTCCTCGCTGGGAAACGCTCAGAAACAATGCTGGTACCCGTTGGATTTTTCTTTGCGTTCTCATCTCTTTCTAATGGTGGAGGAAGGAATGTGCATCTGGGTTCATTTTTAAAGGTTACTATGGAAAACATCCATTGCAGTACATTTAGAAATATTTAAAAGTTCTTTTACATTTTTGCAAGGAAAGGGACATGGAGATGGTAATTTGCAAGAGGTCAAACAGCTTGGCAAGTTTGCCTTAGTATTTAATGAGGACTGCTGGTATTCTATAGAAACCCATCAGCATTTATGGTCCTTCTATGTGTCAGGCTGACCTCCAGGAATTCTCACAAATTTGGGAAGAAATATTTATCCCAATGGAAGACTATGCTTTATTATTATGACCCGTTTCCCAGTGGTGAAGATGCTGTTCTAAAAGATTTGATTAATGGGAAATTTATAAAGACTAAGTAAGACAAGGGTGCAGTGTTTTCTTTGTAATTATTAGTAATTCTTGGGGTGGGATGCAGGGTTCCTGTAAAGAGACCGCTAGGGGTGGTGAGGGTTGTCTGTGCAGCAACAGGAACACCAGGGGATGAAGTGTTATCAATGTAATAGATGAATTCCTGCCAAGGACATTGTAACTGCATTTGAATTGTGACACATTTGATATTTTTATTTTAAGGTACATCAACTTTTTGTAGTCTATATTTTTAAATGATGCAGGCTAACTTCTGACATTTTTTTTTCAAACCAAGAGAAAATAAGAAATACTAAATAAATCTAAGTTTCTGTGACTGCTCTGCGTCCCAAATCCTGGTAGCCTTTTGTCCTCACGGACCTCATTGCTATACAATGAGAAAAAGATAGTGAGTCTTAACAAATCTAGTAATTTTCAAGGATTAACTTCAATTTTATATTTTGAGGTTATGTCTGTCCTCTTGCCTTATTTTTATGAATTGATAATAAAAGCAGATGTAACTATAGTTTTTTAATGTGTTCACTTTGCGAACTAAGGCTTGCAACTCTGTTCGCCTATGTCTTCCAAGTCTGGGAATACCCACATGGAGAAATGTTGTTCCATACTCGGGCCCACGGTAATGTCTACAGCACAACTGATTATTAAGTGATAACACCGAATATAAACGCCACTAATTTCTCTAGTAAGGAGAGAACTACTACAGAGAGAATGCTTGTCATTCAGTCTATGGCAGACTGTATAACCCACAGCAGCTATAGAGGTGAGACTGCAGTTCCAGTGGGTGTGGAAGGCAGAGCATTAAGCTAAAGGTGATTATTCTCGAGCTTTAAGATTTAGTGTTGTTTTTCCTGTTATGCCTTAAATTTACCTGGGACCTGACACTTTATTCATCTTTCCTATTTCTCCTTCTTGGAAGTCAAGTGTCTATCCTATGTGCCGGTCTTGTCTTTTGGAAGCACACCGGGTGTTTGATTTCACAGGTCCACAGCCGGGGAGGAATTTGCCTCAGAATGAATCGTACCTTGAATGTCACCCAAATCTGATTCAGATGATGTTTAGATGAGACTTTGGACTTAACACTTTTGAGTTGATGATGAAACAAGTGAAAACTTTTGGGGTTGTGGGTATGGAATGAATGTATTTTGCATATGAGAAAGACGTAAATGTTGGGGGGTTGGGGGTGAAATGCTATAGACTACTGAGTGTTTGTGCGCAGCCCCCAAAATTCATATGTTGAAATCATAACTCCTAATGTGAGGATATGGGGAGGTAGGGCCTTTGGGCATTGATCAGGTTAGAGCTCTCATGAATGGGATTAGTATCTTTATATAGAGATGCCAGAAATCTCCCTTGTCCCTTCTGCCACGTGAAGACTCAGTGAGCAGACCAGGAAGTGGGCACTCACCAGAATCCAAATCTGCTGGCACCTAAACCTTGGACTTCCAACCTTCAGAACTTTAAGAAATAAATTTCTGGTATTTATAAGCGACCCAGTCTTCAGTATTCTTTTGTAACAGCCTGAATAGTCTAAGGCAAGAGCATTTAACAAAAGAAAATTTATTATAGGTTTTGTTTTGCTTTTTAAAGAAATTTTTAAAGTTGCATAGTAGATAAATGCATGTTACTAATAATGACTATAAAGTATTTAAGATAAGCTGGGTATCCGTCTTAAGCATTTTATATATATTAATATTATACCATTTAACTTTCATATCATTCTCATAAGTTCTAGTATCTCCATTTTACAGGCAAAGAAATAGACTTATAGGTGGTAATTTTCCAAATGTCAAATAATTCATCAAATTTGCCTGATGTTCTACTCTTTATTTCTAACCAATTAGCAGTCAATCAATATTTCAATTAGGTGACATAATTGCCTCTCTTACAATTTTAAGCTTAATCTAGAATTAAATCATTTATACTGCATATTTAGGCATCATGTTTAATTCAATTCCTAATTGGCTACTTTATTCATTCATTTATTAATCCAACATCTATTAATATTAAGCTCCTACTATATTTCAGGCCCTGGGGATACAATGGTGAACAAAGTAAGTACAATACTTGCCTTTATGGTACTCACCCAAGTGGGCAAATCATAATATAAATTACTCAAATGATTGTATGATTACTGACTATAAGGGCCTCCAAGGAGAAATAAAGGGGCAATGAGCGTGTTTAGTCAGAGTGGCTGAAGAAAGCCTCTAAAGGAAGGGCCTCTTGAGTTGGGCCATAGATGATGTCTATGTCCCCCGATGCCACAGGGCTTCCCAGGGACTCAGCATGCAGCAGATGTATTCACCCAACAGTGCGATTTGTCCCAAATCACTGCACAATTTCTTTTTTTTTTTTT
>VBSM01002217.1:28780921-28892188 GCA_008086735.1 Cheirogaleus medius | reverse complement strand
AAAAAAAAAAAAAAAAACATCAATTAACAAAGGAAATTTGACAGTTTGAACGAAGTAAGTAGTGTAAGAATGTTTATTAAACAAATCCATGGGAAGTTTCTCTCATTTTATGATTTAGAATATATTCATGTTGCCTGCCAAGGCTCATCATTTGCTGGAATTGGGTTTTTACATAATTTAGGATGGTTCCTCTTCTCTTTGCCTAAAATATCCTAGTACGCTTTTTCTTTTCTTTTTTTTTTAACTTGGTTATTGTTTACAAGAGTTTCATTAGTAGATATGTACAGGTATCTTGATTTAAGTATTTAAAACACATACACTATATATAACACTTTAGCCCATTGAAGCATGATTGCTGAGATATGGATACCCCAAGACTGACTTCTATTTCTTTTTCACATTTGAGAAATACTGAGGTTTCAAAAAATATCTTTGGAATATGAAAGAATAGTCAGATTTCTTGAAAGAGTGCAAGGACCTCTAGACGTCAGGAAACAATTTGTTGAGTGTACCATCAAGGAAACAACTAGGTAGGTGGAAAGAGGAACTATCCAATTTCTTTAAGCATTTGGGCCCAATGCAGTACTGGGGGTGAGAGGTGGGCAAGAGCCCCTGCCTTGCATTTCTCAACACTGGTCCTCTCTCATAGTTAAGGCTGTCTCCACAGCTAACATTTTTTTTCATCATATCTTGGAACAATTTGGCAGAGAGGCTTTTGGGACCTCAGCCTTGGCATCTTGGGGAGGGAGGAGAGCAGAGCCTGGGATAGACAATGAGCTTGGGGCTGGGCCCAGCAATCCCACTCATGATGTTGGGGGTGATTGGACACGAGCTGAAGCTTTCCCTGAGTCAGTCTTTTTATCTTAGAAGTGGTGGATGAGACACAGGTACAGGAGATTTGGGGCAGTGGCCATGCTTGAAGTTAGGATTCTTAGTGGGTTTGAAACAAGATATTAAACAGTCTGGTGGGTCATCATTCCGTTGATTCAGAGTCCTCAGAAGCATTCCAGGTCTAGGCACAGTCCTAGGAACAGATCTGCAGTGCATTCAAGATGTAGTAAGTAGGACTCTTGTTGGTTGCCTTGGTGGGGATTATAATGATCAGGGCCTGGGGAGGGGCTAAGCCTGCAGTTTAGAAGCTGCAGGTAGAAGACCTAAACATGGAAGTTTCCAGAGCTATTATCTATTCCTATGCTTAAAATAAACTTTGCCAATGCATGTATGATGATCCTTCTACCCTGCTGAGCTTGCCCAGAATATTTCTCCCATCCATTGTTTTGTATTAATAATCGAATTCCAGAAGCAAAAATTTTCTTTCCAGATCAGCAAATACATCTTTATCAGGGCCCACCCTTGGCCCCCAGCACTGTAGGCCCTTTGTTGGCATTTTACTCAAACTCTTATCTATAAAAGATGGCTGTTCCTCATTAGTGAGGCATTTTGATATTCTCTGGGGAATGAAGACTTTTTGCATAAAACGGTATAATGCAAGGTCTTATCCCATTTTCTGCTGCTAGAACAGAATACCTGGATTTACAAACAGTAAAAGTTTCTCAGGTTCACAGCTCTGAGGGCTGGGAAGTCCAAGAGCCTGGTACTGGAACCTGGCTAGGGCCATCCCATGGTGGGAGGGCAAGCAAGTGCATGAGACAGAGAGAAAAAGGGGATGCCAAACTCCCAAGATATCTAACCCATTTTTGTGATAATGGCGTTAATCCATTCATGAGAGCAAAGCCCCCATGACGTAATTACTTTTTAAAGTTTCCACCTCTTAACACAGTCACAATAGCAATTAAATTTCAACATGAGTTTTGGAGGGGACATTCAAACCATAGCAGGCAATAAATATAGTAAATAACTGTAACTAAGTAAAAATAGCTTGTAACTGTATTAGTCAAGGTTATCCAGAGAAACAGAATTAATAGGATATATGTGTGTGTATGTGTATGTGTGTGTGTGTGTGAGCAAGAGAGAGAGAGAGATGCTTAAGAAATTTGCTCACAGAATTGTGGGGGCTGGCAAGGCTGAAATCTGTAGGATTTTTAGAAATTCCACTAAGACTTGAGGCTGCAGCCTTCAGTCTGAAGACTGAAAAATCAGATAGAATTTATGTTAGAATCTGAAGGCAGAATTTCTTCCTCTTTGAGGACTTCTGTCTTTTCTCTTACCACCTTCCACTGATTAGATGAGGCCCATTCATACTATAGAAACTAAACTGCTTTACTCAAAGTCTACTGATTTAAATGTTAATTATATCTAAAAAGTACCTTCACTACAACATCTAGACTGGTGTTTGAACAAACAACTGGTCACTATAACCCAGCCAAGCAGACACATAAAATTAACCGTCACAGAAAATTAGCAAGCAAGCTCAGAATTCAACCTGGCTTGGTTTTCACCTTTTAGGCATCACATTTTAAATGACCTATGTGAATTACTGTCTCCTATTCTAGTTTAATAATTGTCATATCACATTGTCTTATGCCTATAATAGCAGAATCAGAAATAATATGAACTAAGATCTTCAGAATTCTTTGTAATTGATATCAAATATCAGTTTGATAAAAAAATCATAGAGATCATATTTAAGAATGTGACAATTATGACAAGTTACATATTTCTACAGCTGGATTTGGTTGTTCATTTAGTGGTATGAATAGATGTATTGAAATGAGAGTATAGATAGTATGAGTTATATGAGCTGGAGTAACCTACTGTATACAATGTTACCTCAAATGTCAAGAAGGGGTCTTTCTCCTAAACAAACGACTCAAAGCATAGCAAAGCAATGACATTTAGACATAGCAGGTTCTCAATAATTTTTTGTATTGATACACAATAGGTGAACACATGTTTGGGGTACATGTGATAAATGGATACATTCATATAATGTGTAAAGATCAAACCAGGGTAATTGGGGTATCCAGCACCTTAAATATTTATCTCAATAATATTTGATTGGAAAAAAGGAATAAATGTATGGATGAAACAGAGGATCCACATTCTCTTAAATATAATATAAAAAGTAGAAGGCTGATGTTCTCTTTTCCTATAATATTCAGATTAAATAAATAGAAAGTCCCTGTGTCATGGAATTCTCATGAACATGTGAACAAATTTCTCTTTCTGCCAACTAGGATAGTGCTATTATCCAGATATGCCCTCCTGGCAGAGCCTATTCAACATCTACATAGTCACTGGTGTTCAAAAGAAAAGGAGTTGACCCTTTATGAAGTATACCATAAAAATAGACTGGTTGGCTATGAAGCTGCCTACAAAAGGCTACAATTACAGTGTTGGAGAGAAAATACTTTATACTATAGTGTTGGGAGTAGGGGTAAGAGTAAACAATGGGGAGAGGAGAAACAACGGAAGAAGCAAGAAAAAGGTCTTGTTTTATAAACTAGGGTAGCAAATGGGAAGGTGAAGACAATAAGGGATGTGGCATTTCTTCCTCAAAGGCCAATTTACTTAAAAAAAATTGGTAGAGGTGTGGGAAAATAATTTTTTATTAAAACAATTTTACCTATGTTATCATAGAATGTAAAATTTATGTGAATTTTTAAGAGTAAAATATTTGTTTTCTAGAAAATTGTGACTATGCTGAGTGCTGTTTCAAGGTAATGAAAATGGCAACAGCAGTTAGTTGAGCACTGTGTGAGGGGGTATTTCATCCAAGCCTTGTAAGGCAGTGGTCCCCAACCTTTTCTCACCAGGGACTGTTTCCACGGAAGACAATTTTTCCACGGACTGGGGCCGGGGCTGGTTTCAAGATGATTCAAGTGCATTACATTTATTGTGTACTTTATTTCTATTTTTATTACATTGAATATAATAATAAAATAATATAAAAATAAAATAATTATACAACTCACCATAGGTTGAGGACCCCTGTTGTAAGGAATCTGTAAGTTTGGAGCTCCTATTGTCATTTCGAGAATGAGGCAACTGAGGCATAGACCAGTTAATTTACTTGCCGATGCTTAGATAGCTGGTAAGCGGAGGGCACCACCCAGACTTTCTAATCCAAAACTCAAGCTCTTAATGACCATCCTATCCTATCACTCATTCCCAGACTCCCTTGATTGCCATTCTCATCTTCCACCATCAGGGGTGCTCTGCTGGAAGACTTAGAGGAGAACAAATTTGATCACCTAATCAGAATCTTAGTGACTGCACTAATTGGAGCTGACTATTAAGGAAATGTTATGAATCAGACACAAACACACCATTGGGGAAAGAGACCTGCTGGTGGCTGTGGTTAGTTATTATTTTTTTTACCCTAAGTCTGCAAAAGAAAAACCTAAAAATATGTGACAAGGAATTGACAGTTCAAGATTGATGTGCTTTTTCTTGTTAAGGCTAAATATCAAAAATTTTAAAAAAATAAGAAGAAAATACCAGTAACCTTTTAAGTACTGTCATTCTGGAATATGAGTAGAAAAACAGAGATGTTATTTTTCCTAAGTAAAGGAGTTATGATATAATTACATAATGTATTATAATATAAAATTCATGAGAAAAAGAATTTTTTTGACTTGCCCACCCTGCATCTCCAAGACCTAGAATAATTCTGGGTACACAGTGGTTGCTCAATAAATACTCAGAAAATGAATGAATGAATGAGATATGATATAATTGGCAATTGAATAGTTGAAATAGTGAGATCTGACCTGTGCATAATGATTTTTGTTTCTCTTGAATATTATTTCTGTAGTATTTCTTTTTTGTTCAAGAAATAAAAACATTGTTATTTAATGCTACTATTTAAAAGTATTCTTTTAAATATTTGGCCTAACTTGACTGCTCTAACCTGATAATGAATATCAGAATTACAAACCTAAAGGCAAGAAACAGCCTTAGGTGATTGGATTTAGCAAATTCAACCAATTTCTGTGACAGGACCACAAAATAAAGAAAAAAAGTCCCAGATGTAGTACATCTTCTCCAGCATGGCTTATTATTTAAAAGGTAAAAATTAACCTCATTTTAGTTTGCATTTGTTCAAAGATTAATAAGGTTGAACATGTTATCATATATGCACTAGCTTTTTTCTTTCTTTCTTTTGCTCATTTTGAATTTTACTAGGTTATCTATGAGGGACTTACTGTCTTTCTTATTAATCTGGATGAGCTTTTTAATATTTTTTTTGTGTAACATTTTTGTACATATGCTTCCCCAATCTACTGTCTGCCTTTACAACAATATCTTTTCAAATAGAAAATTCTCAAAATGACAATATTAAATCCATAAAAGAAGCATAGAGTACAATAAGGAATATGTAGAATATTAGCAATTCCAAGAGAAAATTTTCTTAAGAAAATTTTTTTTCACTTAGCTAAATTCTTAAAGTCATTTGCTCTAGTAATTCATCAGTCACAATTAGAGAGTAAATCACAAATGCAATGCATTCTGCTTTAATGAAAACATTAGTGACTGCTTATTGAAAAGGAATGTATGTTTTAGAATGAATTTAGTCATTGACATAAATCTAAATATTTTTATATTTCTCTAATGTTCATGTCTTTAGAACAAAGTAAGTTCAGTTTACTTGTATAAAATGATAACACCCTCTTAAATCAAGGTGGAATTGGTTTGCTAATATGCTTTAGGAATCTGTACAACGATTTGGGGAGCAAGACAGCCCATTAGTATGTCATCCCCCATAGACCAAATGCCTTCCACTTAAATTGACTCCCTCCCAAGAGAGCAATGTCCCTTCTCCGATTCATTAACCTCATAGGATTTGGTGGGCAGCTTCCAATTTACAACCATGTCCTTCCCAAACAATGAGTACAAACTTTATAGAAACTTAACCGTTTGGATTTTATTTCTCTGGTTTTAACTGCAGTGGCACTGAGGTGAAAAACAGTGGAATAAAAGAAAATTCTGTGTCCAGCGCAGTGGATTAACATTGGGAAAGTGGACAGCAAAGATACAACTGGGAAAGGCAACACACCTGCGTGTCAGACCAAGAGCCTCACCTGCCCACTTCATGTATTGAGATCATTCTGTCTCAGCAAGCAGTTTGTCAGGGCCTCTGAATGATGACAGAAAAGACATTTAATTATGGAAAGAGGGATATGGGTTTCACATTGAAGACTAACTTCTAGATCACACCTCCACATCAATAGACAGTTGTGGAGCACCTAGAACTTACTGGAACTTTTTTCCCCGTATGGACCCAAATATGCCTTTGTGTGATTTGATGTTATTCACTTTGTAGTACAAGAATGCAAAATAAATTACTTTTAATTATTGGGTTCTGAGGCACCAAAAATTGGTACTTTGTCACCAAAGACAGCAATGGAAAGA
Source organism: Cheirogaleus medius (assembly GCA_008086735.1). NCBI lineage: Eukaryota > Metazoa > Chordata > Mammalia > Primates > Cheirogaleidae > Cheirogaleus > Cheirogaleus medius. The sequence goes on along the minus strand of VBSM01002217.1, from coordinate 28,885,873 downwards.
GGAAGAATGGCACCCGGGTAAATAATTTCCACTTATTTAATGTTCATTAGCAATTGCCAAGTGGACTCATTTGTTTACTCAAAAAAGAAAAGTGCTCCCAAGCTGGGAGGTGTCATGTTCAGCTAAGAGAAAATATTTTTTATGACCAAATTGAAACACACAACCCTGGGAACAAGGTTTATTATGGATGTTGTGATGACTGACTCCCAACCATAATGTTCTTACTGAGCACCAGCATGATGTGGGTTTCCTTTTGACAAGGTCGTTTCTCTTTAACAAAGCCATATCAAATGAAGATAGAGAGAAAGAAAAAATAATGTTTGTGGCAATGAAACAGGATTTTGTGGCATGGCCACAGCAGAAAGTAGAGAGTCTGGCATCAGGGAACACCTAACTGCAGCCCTAGAAGGCATAGCCTGGCCACATGCCAAATCGTGGACTCCAGAATTGCCTTCTATAGTTGTAAGAAAAGTAACTTACCTGCTTCCTCCATTTGGAAAGCTCATGACTCTTTGAATCATGGCAAGTGTCCCAACCATCCCTGAATGAAGATGGGCTGGTCCCCTGGGAAATGGTCTCCTAGAAGGCAAATATTAAGGGCTGCAAGACAGAGGGAAGACAGTCTTTACAAAATAAACCAAATGTTAAGAGTTCATGGGAAATCACTTTTTAATATAAAATCATGATCCTTTTCTAAACAATTATAACAAATGCAGAGAAGAAAGTAATTTAGACACTCCTCCCAACTACCACAAAAGGAGATGGAGGGCCTTCTTCACTCTTTAATAAAGCTCCATTGTTTTCTCATGATTTTGCTTTATAGGGTTTAAATTAAAGGGAAGCTACTCTACTTGAGCCAAATCTTTGTTTTCAAGCATGTACATAGCACCTGTCTCGGTGTACTCCCTTGTGGGCTAGAGCTTGTTCTGAGATGAATTTTTCTAATTGAAAATATTTCAAATCATTACCATGAAAAAACAACTACAAGGCAAGAAGTAATTACCTAAAGGGTGTCCCAAAAGTCCTAGTACAATCTCCTAAGACATTCAATAAATGTCTTGAATTAATTTCTCTTTTACATACCTAGGACATACTAGATACCATCATTGGGAGAAGAGAGAAATGATCACTCAAATCATCCTGCAGCATGCTAGAAGGAGTTAGCCTATTCCAAAATCTTGAAGGCCTATTTGGCCCTATTGTTCTACTGAGTCTAGAGAAACCTTACGTCAAAGGTTGCCTTCTCTGGTGGGAATTGTAACCTGGTACTTTCGAAGTTATTAATATTTCATTAAGTTTACTACGTAATTATAATTGAAAAAAATACATGATTCATTTTAAAATTCATTATTATAAAATCCCTCCATTCAAAAGCTGTTATTAAAAAACAAAAAGTAGGATTTCAGCAAAAAACTACCTTTGGAAAGCACCATAAACATATAGAACATACACAGGACTTTTTAACTTACTTTGTTATAGGAAAGACAAATGAGACTTTTAGTCTTTTAAGAAATACTTCTGGGTATCTCTATTTTGATTTCCATGGAATTTCATAAGGACACTGAGAATATCATGGTGGCTCTGAGCCACTATTTTAGCAATGTGTGGACTGTTTATCTTTTTCCTTTTTGCTCTTTTTTTATAAAAAAAAAGTATATTAAATGCAAAAATAATCAATTTTATTAGTCAATTTTTTAAATGCTTAAAAACATAAGGTCATTAGAATTAGTTTATCCAAAATTGTATGTACTCTTTAGAGTAAAATTTAGTCCAAATGAAAGTGGTAAGTGCCTATAAACACAAGATATAGGAGCTTAAAACAAAAGCTCAAGGAAAGCCTCCTTAGAAAGGTGAATTTAAGTTGAATGATAAGGATTTATCCCAGAGAACTGGGAGATAAAATGTTCCAGGCAAAGAAAATAGCATGCTCCAGAATCCAGAAGTAAGATTTAGCATGGAGTATTAGGAGTTTTGGAGCTATAGAGTGCTAGGAGAACAGCAAAGAAAAGGCTAGAGAGACAAACAGTGCAGAATATGAACTTTATCCCAAGGACAAGCACTAAGGGGTATTAAGCATGGGATTGGCAAGATCAGATTTACATTTATTAAGGCCATTTCCAGAGGATGGATTGCTGTAGATTATTTGAATAACCAGGCAGGAAAAAAAATGCAAGGTATTTGATCCAAAGTGTAGATTAATGTGAGAGAAAAGTTACAAAAATGTGGACAGAGTCCAGATTCTCCTGGCTTTGCTATCATACTCAGGAGTTGAATTCTTTCTTTCAGAAGAAAAAGCAGTGAAAGGTTTCAAGCACAGAGAAACATGATTGTTGTATTGTTACTGTGCTGTTGCTGTTATTCTTGTTGCTAAGATCAGCCTGGCAGTAACTAAATTTTTTTCCAATTATCTATTGCAACATGAACAATCGGTCAGTATAGCTTAAAATTGCTATTCACTTTATTAAGCTCACAATCTATAAATTAGGAATTAGAATAAGGTTCGGTTGGGAGATTCTACTGCCTCCTGTGGCATCAACTGGGATCACCTGATGATACTGACTTGGTGACTAGTCTTGTGTGAGGGTCCTAGAAAGGCTTCACACACGTTTGGTGTCTTGGCCAGAATGGCCAGAGGGCTGCATTTAGCTGGGCCCTTGTCTCTCTCTGTATAGTTTCAGGACTTCTCCACATGGTCTCACCAGCAGGATGTACAAACTTCTTACATGGTGGCTCAGGGCTCTAGTAGTAAGTGTGCTCTTTTCATTTTGACCATTCAGTCCAAGCTGACATAATTCCTTTAAAAACTTTGTGGGATACTTGTACATCAAATTATATTTCACTCCACAAAATCTTTCAAAAAATATTAAAGGCCCATCCTTAAGGTCTTTAGAAGGCTTTTTTTTCCTAGCTGAAAGTGTCTACAAATATTACATTTCTGAGGCCTTAACAGTTTTATGATCTCATCCTTGACTTCACAACTTTAACCTGAAACAACCTCTTACTACCCTAGATTCAATCTTTGCCCTGAAGCCATTTCTTACTTTGAGAATCTTTCGCTGTCTCAAGAGACTCTCCTGGACTCACTATATTTCTTCTAAATTCTGCTTAAACACAGAACAGTTCCTTTGATAGCTCATTTTTATCTTCTTATATTTTATTATAGGGGGTTAAAAGAAGCCAATTGGAAACATCCTGCTTGGAAATCTCCCAAACCTGGTCCATAATCACAGTAAGTTCTTTCTGTCTTTCAAGTAACCACAGGTGACTGGGTAGCCAGACCTTCCACCACTATATAAATCAAAGTCCCCTATGCACCAGCCTCCAATGGTATTTTCCTTGCTGTCTTTCCAGCCTTCACAAACAGTTTTCCTGAGGTCTTTCCAGTGTTTACTTCCAGATTCCTCAAGTCCCTGCAGCTCCTGCCAGCCACCCAGTTCTAAAAGTAAAGCTCCACATTTCAGGATTTTGTTACAAGAACACCCAACTTCTAGGTAACAAATACTGTAAAAGTAAAAGGTCAGATAGAAGTAAGAATAGAGATCAAGACCTGTAAAAAGTTATTTTATATAACAAGAAGAGAGTGTTGAAGTAAACCTGTGGTGCATACAGTGTACCATGGGGTACTGTGCATTTTATATTAATAACTGACATCTATCTATTAATATATAGTATTTCTAAGTGCCAGGTGCTATTTTAAGTACTTTTCACATAGAAGCTAAATGAGTTCTTGTTGCAATAGTTGGGCCTATGATTTCTTCCAGTTTATAGGTGAGGAAACTTGAGCTTTGTAGACCTGTGGAAAGTCACAGTGGTGGTAAGTGGCAGAGCTGGATTCGGACCCAGGCTGTCTGGCTCCAGAGTTCGTGCTCTTAACTATTGCTGTAGTGACTCATGAAAGGATCTTATTGCAGGATCATTTCACAACACGAAAAGATGTTAACAATAGTTAAGTGAGTAGGGCAGCTTATAAGATAGCACTGTTATGGTTCGGAATGATATACATCAAAATGTTAAAAGCACTTATTTCTAAGTGTTGGGGTCATGGGTGATTTTTAGTTGTTTTTTTTGTTGTTGTTGTTGTTGTCTTTTGGACTACTTTTTAAATAATAAGTATGGGATACTTTTGCAGTCAGATTAAACAATAAGGCCCATGTCTATTTTGGAAAAAAAAATTTAAGAATTGGTCTTTGTAGTATGAATGAAAGATGAGGGCCTGTGCCAGGGCAGTGCCTGTGGGGAGAGAAAAGAGTAGATGCATTGGGAAAATATTAAGGAGGCAGAATTTCTAGGAGTTGACTTATTGGAATAGGCTAGAAGGGGCAGAAGGTATTCTGGGAAGCAAAGAGGTATTGTAGTTAGGAAAGATTTTGTATTTGGGAGCTTGAACAATAGGGTGATGGTGATGTTACATATAGCTTGGATTCTATTCCATCTCTTCTTGTCTTCTTAGAGACCCTTGGTATCTATGATTCCACTATAATTGCTCTTATTAAAGTCATCAGTGGCCTCCCAATCACTGATTCCAGTGCAGTTTTGGTCCATATCTTACTAGTCATCTCAATAGCAATTGACAGTTTGTCGTCTCCTGCTTCTGCAAAGCTGCTCCTGCCTGGGTCTTCTCCTACCATCCTGACAACTTCTATTCCTTGTCTTTTCACCATAGCTGTTGCTGTCATCAGAGCTCATCCATCAGAGACACGCGTCCTATTCAACAGATCCATTCACCTGTGCTCTTACCTCAATGATCCTCAAATGTTTACCTCTTACTCCAGTGTTCGTGTCCAACCACCCACTAGAAAGTCCCCATTGGAGGCTCTACTTGTAATCTAAAATCTTTTGATATTCCTTAAGTCAGAAAATGGCATAATCATTCATTCAGTCATTAAGTCTAAAAACCTGGGAGTCACTCTATATTGCTTCTTCTCCCTCACCACCTCCCCCATCATCCTATTCAATTATTAAATCCCATGGATTCTACCTCCTGTCTCTATCACCCTCATGGATTCTTGCCCCTCAAGCTCACCTGCCACTGCGTTTCTTCATGCTTTACCTGGATTACTGCAATATTCTCACTCAGCCCGCTCTATTCTAATCCACTAACAGCACTGTGCGAGAGAGCATCCTCATGTGCAAATCTGAATACAGGTCTCCACCACCAGCAAAAGTAAAAATCAATGCCCCTTTTCTTCTTCATATTACTAGCACTTTGCCCAGTGCCTAGCATGTAGTAGGCACTTCGTGGAGATTTGCTGAATAAATGAGCGAATGAATAGGGGTTGAGATTATTTTTTGTAACCAGCATTGGAAGTCAGATGCTCCTGTGTCTGAGTCTTAGTCACAGCCAATGTTGTGTAAGTGATCCTGCATATTCCATTCCACTGCTGCCACCAGCTAGCAAATAAACCGGCTAACTAGCTAAAGGATTAACAGCAACATCTCCATTTTATAATTGTGTAATTGTCAAAGCAATGGTACTACTATGAGAATCGAATCCACAATATGTGTAGGAAATGTAAAATATGTATTCAATATGATCATTTTCATTTATATGTGATAAATAATTTTTAAAAATAGCTGCTCCTATTGCTTTTAGAAACAGCAGTTTTCTTAGGATAAAAAAGATTGAAAATTTTAGTGTGGAAAAAAATTTCTTTTTTTTTTTAACACGAAAGCAAGGAAAAACAAATCAGTGCAAGGGAATCAACCTGCCATCTCAGAAGTAGTGTGTAAACGGGCATTCTAGGGCAGAAACAGGCAAGGCCATAGCTGCTGGCCTCCAAGGTGGGATTGCTACTCTACACCTGCTGAACTGTATCTGAAGACAGATAGACAGATTTCTATCTTAAACTCCTTTTTCTTTGCCTTGGCTGTTGTGTATACAACATATTTTTAGTGCATCCATCTTTTAAATGTGCACCCTTGGATCTTATTATCCCCTATTTTCTCTTTGTTATGATCGCATTGTCTATTTCCTCTTACTGCATTGTATGGATTTCTATATCTCACCTCAAGTCCTTTTAGAATTGAATCTGGATACAAACAAATAAACCAATAAAATAGAAATAATTCCAGACATATATTTATTATGACATTTAGAAACAAAAGATGTTGAGACAGAGAGTTGTATTCTTGTTTATTTTCTTTCTTTTGAAATTACTGCAGTTAAAAACAATCATCTCCAAACCAAAATACAGAGCATAGCCTTGTGAGCGCTACCCTAGGAAATATAGTATTCAGCCTTAAGTTTATGGGTTTGCACTGTGCCTCTCCAGATTGGGCTAGGATGGATTTGGAACTTTATTTATTTATTCATTCATTTATTTATTTGAGACAGGGTCTCACTCTATTGCCTGGGCCACAGTGTAGTGGTGTCATCATAGCTCACTGCAACCTCCAACTCCTGGGCTCAAGCAGTGCTCCTGCCTCAGCCTCCTGAGTAGCTGGGACTACAGGTGCACACCACCACGCCCGGCTAATTTTTCTATTTTTTTTGTAGAGACAGGGTCTCACTCTTGCTCAGGCTATGGATTTGAAATTTGATCCCCAAATTTAAGTGGTAGCCAGAGGGGAAACATGTCTGAAAACAAAGGAAAGAAATAGGGAAAATATAATGCTATACTTTTTAAACTGGCTTTGAAGAAGGAGTGAAGAAGTGCCAGTCATTCAGAAAAAGGCGTTGAAGGCCCGGATTCCAGCTGTGTTTCTGCCATCAGAGGCTAGGTGTCCTCAGCAGTCACATAGCCTGTGACAAAGAAGTTCTTCTTTCCTGCATAGGCCACACCCTCTAAGCCTCGCTCAGGACCCCTTCTCAAGCTCTCAGTGCTTCCATTTTGCCTTCCTTGCAATGTGTTTACCAGTGGGGTTCCCACGGTATGTTCATGTGCCTCCTCCCTACAAGTCAGCTTCTTCTGAGTGTGAGTGTTTTTTACTCAGATCTTTATTGCTTGAGCCCAGTGTAGTAGATGGCTCATAGTAGGTGCTCAATAAAAACATGTTGAATAAATTAAAATCAATTGTCACTTTATCTTTCTGGGCTTCAATCTTATTTATAAAATAAAGGAATGAACTCAGTGGGTTCCAAATTTCCTTCCTAATTGTATATTCTTTGATTTTTGTACACAAGACACCTAACACCTTCTTAGACCATAAAATAAGCAGCCCTTACAGTATTTTCTTAAAGGTAGAAGCCATGTGACTTTTTGAGTGCTAAGATAACTAATAAGTCATTAAGTAGCTTGATCTGAGAGATCACCTGGGGAGAAAAAGAAAGTGGACACAGCCCTTTCACTTTCCAGGATAGACCAATGCTACCCATATGTCCTTATACTTCATTATGCCCTTGAAAAAATAATAATAATGGGAGAAAGCAAAACAAGAAGGCTAGCATTTTAAAAGGAACATGGTAAAGGCTGAAGACAAAGGATAAGAAATAAATGGAGAGAAGAGTGGGTCTAAGAGAACAGAGGTCTGGTCAAGGACACTGCTCTGAAAATGGACAGAGGCTTTAAGAGGCTTTTGATCCGCACTTTTACTCAGAAAGCAAATTCTGAAAACATCTGAGGCTTTTTGCCTTTTTGTCACCAATACTTTATGGGCGCTGCTTCAAAATGAGAGTTTTAACAGAAGCACTTTAAAAAAGATTGAGACAAAAATGTAATAATTGCACACTCAGGCTTGTAATTTCAGAAATTCATGATGTTAAGGGCTCCAAACATGCTACTTCAAATTTGGATTCCTTTTCACTCGTCACGAAAGATGAGTCTAGTCAGATTGAAGCTGATCGCTGTTTTTTGAGTCATGCCAGTAAATGGTCGGAGTCCATTGTCAGGGTGGGAAAACTATTTTTTCCATAATTCAAAAATAATTGAAAGAATGTAGCTTGGCAATTTTGAAATAATGAATTTTTTTAAGATAATAGTGAAGTTCAGTCCAATCTTAGAAAATTCCAGCCCCAAAGGATTTTTCTCTTTTTGAGAAACTAAAGAGAAAGGAATCGATGAGCAAAAATGGCGTGTTCGAGCAAAAACCATCATTTTTAGCTGCTATCTGTCACGTGCCCTAAAGGAACATAGAATAATACATTTTTAAAAGATATCTCTGTTGACAAAAGTCAAGAGAAAAATGTACTCTCTTGAGTCAAAAGGAGTCACCAATGAATTGTGTTCTGTTTAATTGCTCGGGGTGGATGAGAAGTACATGAGGAGGAGGGTAGGGGAGAGAGGGAGATGTATTCCTCCTACAGCACTGAGGGTGCTTTATTTTCTTGTATTTTACAAGTGTTTCTTGCCAGCTAAAACATAGTGCAGGCTCTTACCTTGTCTTCTCTGGAGGAAAAGAAGGGAAAGGGAATGCAAAAAAAAAAAAAAAATCATCTGGATGGTAAATAGAAGAGGCACTTGTGCAGCCCTGGCCCCCTGTCATTGTCTTCATTGTACGTGGTGTCAGAGCCATCACATTAGGTTGCCACCACAGGGTGCATGCAAATGGGAGAGCCAGCGAGGCAGACAGCCTGCGCAGCCACCACCTGCACATTTCAGATTGTTGGCAGGTACATTGCAGTGGACTAAAACAGAATAATTACTGGAGATAGAGTTGGCAAGTATCGTGTACGGGAGAGGCATTCAATTGCACACGAGTATGATAGGTGAACTATAAAAAAAATAAAAATGGTGGGGAGGGAGGGGGAAAAATTCAACCCAGACAGCTGGCAATTCGGATCTTCCATTTTGTTTTCTAAGGAATAAGAAAGACTGACCTAGGGAGTCAGATGCTAGCGGATTTGGGACCACAGATGTGAGCAGGAGAGGAAGAGAGCACAATCTGGGTCTTGAGAGGGCCCCCGTGAGCACCAAATGGCAAAAACCCTCAAGGGCCAGGGAGATAGAGGGTAGACTATGCTTTGTAAACACTGAGATGTTTGTTTTATTTATCAAAATACTGTTCTCTGTTCCAAGCACTTTACATTTATTAACTCATTTAAGTCTCAGACTGACCTTATCATTGCTCTTCTTTTCATGGCTATTTTACATAAAGATAAGAAAACTAGGTCATGGTGAGTTAAATGACTTGCCTAAGACCACTGGTCTGTTAAGTGGCAGGGTGGGGACTTCAGCCCAGGTCACCAGTAGGTGACCAAGCTCAAACTTTAACCGCTACATTGAACTGTCTCCCAGTAAGAATGTATGGGCTTGTTAGATAGGATGTTGTCGGTGATTTACATAGAACAGCAAGTGACCATTTTATGTGAGTTATCTAAACTATTCAAAGTGAACAGCATTATCACCCTGAACATATAGTTATTGCATAAAAGCTTATTTTTTCTACATAAATCTCTGACAATCCCATTTATCAGAGTTTTATCAATGAAATGTCTAAAACATATTATAAGTCTGCCTTTAAGAAGCTGAATATGTGTACATATGTATGTTATATCCTTTCCTCAAATTATTGTTATAAGAGGGGGATCTCTCTCAAGATCACAGACTACTTGGGCTAGTCATAAGACCATTAGCAGCCACTTAATTTCTATCATTTGAGCCATTTCTCCTAACAACAGCACTTTAATGTTGCCCACCCAGAGTCCATCCTACCCCACCTTCCTAACACAACCCCTTGTCTTATATATCCACCCCAAATTAGTGCATGACTTTCGCTTAGTGATAATTATCAAGCCAGGAGTAGGTATGTGACTTAAGTTACCCTAATTAGAATGGAGGAAAGAAGTTATATCTCTTTTATTTTAAGGTTCCTTCCCCGTCCCCTGCCTACCTTCTTGCTACATGAGGCCAAGCAAAGATTCAGTCTCAATTGCCCTGGCAGGCATCTCACATCATCTACCAGGGAAATCAACTTAGTAGGAAGCCTGAGAACTGCAAAAGGGAGAGAAGAAAAGAACTAGGTCCTTGATGGCATCATTGGACAGCTGATTATACTGTGCCTGGAGCCTACTCGACCTCTGAATGTCCTGTCGTGTAAGACAAATTTATGTACTGTTTTCCTGTTACTTGTGGCCAAAAGCATCCTACCTGATACAAGCCCTAAGACCTGCATTCTGAAATGAAACACTTCCCTGTAAGCTCCATCTATGTCCCAAGCAGCTGGACACCAATCTTCAAATATTTCTGCATCTAGATTTTTTTTTTTTAGCTATGAGCCCCTTTGGATCTAGAAGCTTCTTAGAGGCTGTCCAAATTCTTGAGCAAATCAAGCTCTGAGACTCTCTTAATGTACTCTGACAGTAGCAATGTTATGGAAAGGAGTAGGGTGCATGTAGACATGGTGAGGATCAAATCGGCAGCAGAAATTTGTTAGAGAAAAGAATCTTCATCTTCCTATTGAAGGTGTTATTTTTCCCCCATACAACATTGATGTGGTAGGGAAAAAGGATAATTGTTTTCAGTAAGAACACTAATATCAAACACCGGCTTCAATACTTACCACCTATGTGACCTTATGCATGTTATTTAGCCTCACTAAACCTCAGTTTCCCCACTTACAAAAATAGGAGTGATAAATCTCTTGTCTCTACTCTTGTGAGGATTATAGATAATAGAGAGAGAGTCTACTTTGTTAGGAAAAAGATATACTAAAGTTCTAAGATGAATAGCAAGAGCTCTATGTGGGAAGAACCAGGAAAAGTTTATCCCCTTCTCCCTTGTAAAAATATGAGTTGAGGTGATCATCCTGATTCATTGCATTAAAGTTAACTTTTATCCCAAAGTTGAGGAGCCAACTTCCTCACATGCCAGAAGGAGCCACACGAGCTGTCCTTCGGGATGTTATAGTCACTGGGCAATTCCTAGCAATTCTCGACAGCTAGCATAAGAAAGTTGGCACATTCCTTTACATGCAGTAGGACCAGAAATGACCACCTAAGAAAAGAAGAATCTCTGAAGAATTCAAGAATTCATAGGGTAGATTAGGATTCTTGCCCACATGGAAATCCAGTCTTCACCTTCACCGAAAAGGGTGTGATTGACTGGGGAAAGAGTAGTTTATTTATGCTTGAGCTGGAGCTTTAAAGAGGGAGCAGTATTGCTGAGGCCATCATTAAAGAGATTTCCCAAGGGAATGGGGAATCTCTGAGTTTTAGGACCTTGGAATTTTTTGCCCGTCCCTTACTTGGTGATTTTTTCCCCTCCATTGCCAGCCCTGGAATCCTCGATGTTAGTTTGTTAGAGGACTCTGCAGCCTCATGCAAACTTAACCCAGGTGGATTCGCTCACCGAATTGTCCTCATTTCCCTCCAAATGGACAACACTCCTTTGGAGACTCTGAAGGAAGTTGGTATCATAAAAAAAAGTGGTAACACAAGGAGCCATCATCACCACTTCCTCTGTGTCTCCAACAAGGACAAGTAATGTGTAAGCCTTGTCAATGCCTGCTCTATGAGTTAAATAACTGACCACGTGCATATCCAGTCAGTTACCAGCATTGTGAAAGACGGCGCACTTCGATTTTCTGTTACTATTACTCTGTTAGTAGTGTTTCTATTACTATTACTCTTCTCTTGATTTCTGCATCCTTATAGTTTGTTTTTCACAACCATGGATCATCTGGTTCTTTAAAAAAAACTACCAAGATAAAAAGAAAATTAAAAACCACAATCTTGACAAAGCTCCCATTTTACTCTAAGCTGTAGAGATTAGAAAGGAGTGTAACTTGTGGTCCCTGACTCCAGTTTGCATCAGAAGTAATAAATAAGTCAGATAAGGTTAAATAGAAACGAAGGGGTAGGAGAGGATGGCTTTTTACACAACTGTGGAGGAATGCACGTCTCAAGACCTCTGTCCGCTGGAGTGATTAAGGCCTGAGTTGTGAGGAGACCTTGAGAAGCGGTGGGTTACACAGAATGACAAATGAGAGAAGGGGCATTCTAGGCAGGAAAGACGAGTGTAAATGAAGTGTCCATGGTGAATGCTCAGCTTTATTGGACCAAAGGAAGTCTGGGCTGGTAAACTGGAGCCAGTCAGTTTAGCTTTGAGTATGAAATTCAGGTGTTTAAATTGTGTCTTGCAAGCAGTAGGGAGATAGACATTGGAGACTGCACAGGTGAATGTTAGGCAGAATGTGGGATTTTATGACTATTAATCCGGCAAGTATGGGAGGGAGGAATTAGAAGGCGAAAGACAGCAAATGCTTGCAGAGCCAAACGGTCCTAAATCAGGATGGTAGCCATAGAGAGAACAAGAAGGGAATAGAGAGATGGTGACTTTCAAGTATTTTCCCTGTGGAAATGCATAGATGTTTTCATATTTCTTCACTACATTTCATAGGGAAAAATTATAATATTGTCTTCAGCAAGCTCAAAATGCAGAGCATGATAACGTTCTGATTTTTTTCAAACCTGAAGAGTAATATTAAAAGCTTATGAGTTATATATTCAGTATAATCTAGAATCCATTCTCTTCATTGCATGTAATATGGATAAATAAAATATGCATCCTGTGTATGATTTGTGTATAAGTATATCAATAATAATGTATAAAGAAAACATATCTAAAATTTAATCAGGGTTTCTGATTATAAACTGTATGAATCAGTAAGATAACACACTTGGAGTAGAATCTTTACCATCACAAATCTCAATATTCAGATACCAGCCTTTAAATTAAATTTTAGTCATCAAATCAGGCCATAAAATGTCATAGCTTAATTCTCACCTCATGACTGAGAGGGTAACTAAGGAAAGAAAAGTGATTTCCCACCTCTCATACTTGCTTCTCCCTTCACCCATCTCTCAATTATGGCAAAAGCGATACTGTGAGCTACTTGGTGGCTGAGTGAGACTTTGTTAATCTTTTATTTATTCTCATACATAAAATCAGAATATGGCAAAAGGCATTTCAAAAGACATTACGAACTGCCAACTTTGTCCAACACACTTATTCCTTGCCCTGCTCCATGCTCTGGTTAGGGTCACAAAACCCAAAGAAATATGGGTTGTATGGAAAACCAACAAACTTAGCAGCTGGGCTTTCCCCATCTATAGGAAAAATTATATCAATTCTTTTAAACATTTTTTTTTTTACCTAGCTTCTCATTTTTAATTCTTAGGCTCAAAATTACTTTCTAGTTAAGGACATTATTAAACTAGTAGCTTCTTTTAGGCAGATATCATGATTTATTCATTATAAAAGCCTTTTTCTTTGCTCAGTCCCCATAATGCCGACCTCAGACCCTGGCAAACAGCAGATACTCGGTTAATATTTATTGACTTGAGTTTTTGAATCATACTTTCCTAAAGATTGAAAATACATAAATGAGAGAATTAATCAGGAGCCAAGATGATGTTAATGAATTAGACATTTTAGCTTTCAGGTTTATGGCCACTGTATATCCTTTCGAAGAGAGCACGAGGTCATGTGTCTTAGGCACTGGCTGATGCTGACATATCCTATATCCATTGCAACCTGACAAATGCAACCAAGAGTGAGTCCTTTATTGAATGGCCCTCAGATGGTTAATTTTGTTTCCTGATGGCAGATATGGAAGCTACAGAAAAGCTATCCTTGGTGTTCAAAGAACCCTTTCAATTTCTAATTTGACATGGAGAGTTACATGGTCTACGATACATGAGGACCGACAGTTATCTCTCATCATCAACTTCTTTGGTACATTTCAACCCATCTTGGCTGAAAGCAGCTCTATTGTAGGTACTTTTTCTGGCTCTAGCTTACATGTGTGGTTCAATGACAAGACTCCTGATAAACTGGAACAGAGAATGAGGAAAGAGGCTTTTAAAGGATCAACTGATCATTCACTTCTCTGTGTTTAGTTTCTGCCTGACAGACTTATTAAAGAAAAGAGTCACACAAAGACGACTCAGAATATGTCTCCCAGGTCCTGGTCAAATGAGAATTTCAGGCTTGTAGAGTCACAAGGCACCTTAGAGGTCATCTCACCTGGCTTTGTCATTTCAAGGTAAGGGAACTGATGCTCAAAGGAGTAAATGACTCACCCAAGGTCGTGCAGCCCATGTTCGAACCAGGACCAGAATTCAGCTTGTTCAGGCTCTTTCCTTGCTGACATTTTTGCTGACTGATGTTAGGGAAACCAAAAAGAAAAATATAGAGATGCCCTAGTTTTTCATGATCTTTTTCCAAGAATGCCATTATGAGGGATTATTATGAGGCTTCTTGGTTTCCTTAGCTAAGTCACCATGTTCAATGAGTGGGGTACTAGGAGGAGCACTGGCTGTGAATTCGGACTTGGGCTTGGGTTCAGTACATAACCATTGCTGCGATTTATTGAACACCAATTGCATGCTGGACCTTATGCATCCACTATTTTTCTCTTCACAATGAATCTGGAAGGAGCCTTATTTTGTGAAGAAAAGGCTGAGGCTTAGGGAATTTAAGTATCTTTACCAGGGTTATGCAGGTATTCAAATCCAGGGTCTGATTGATTCCCACAGCCCCATTCTTTCCCTTAGATCACACCGTACATAACTTAGGCAAGTTACTTAATGTCTCAAGACCACACTTTCCTCAATTGTAACATGAACACATTAATATTCTTCCTAGACTTGATGTAGGATAAAATGGGAAACCATGCATACACATGGAATACCTGGTTTGAGACTTGACACACAAAAGACACTCAACAAAGCCAGTTCCCTTCTACCCCTCTGTCTCCCTCCAATTTGAATTTTTCAGTAGGATTTCCATTTTGAACTATATTGACTTTGTTGAAAAGAGAAAGTTGAAACACTTTCAAGGTGTCAGGAAAAGTTAGAAGTGGATTAAATGTTTTACATCAGCAGTCCCCAACCTTTTTGGCACCAGGGACCAGTTTCATGGAAGACAATTTTGGGCACCACGGACCAGGGGTGGGAGGGTAGGGTGTCCATGGGGTTGGGAGGGGGGTGCGGAGCTCAGGCAGAGATGTGTGACCTGTTTCCTAACAGGCCATGGACTGGTACTGTGCCACCACCCAGGGGTTGGGGACCACAGTTCTGGATGATAATCCCAAACTGTCCAAATAACCTGATGGCAGCATTTAAATTTCAGAGAGTGGGGCTCCAAGCCTGTTCCCTGTGAGTGAAATCAACCACAGTCAGAGAAAGCACTACCTCTAATTCAGCATCCTATATTTGAAATGCAGGCAGGGTTTCAAAGTGTGCTCAATATTCAGGTAAAACATTACCTCTGTTAGAGAGTGGATTTTTTTCTAAGTCTGCTTTATTGATCCACCCTATATGGGTATACAAAGTGAAAAGATGCAGGCATGTTCATTTAATAATTGCAAACAGGCATCAGAAATTACTTGACCGTTTCTTGAAGCAATGTACATTCTTTTGTACTACACTTATGAAATTATAGTCTACATATAAATGTGATTTAGTTTACAAAAATTCAATTTGCATGCAGTGTTTCAGAAGTTCACCTATTGTACTCAGCCAGGAACACTTTTTACAGTTGATAGCAATCAAAGAGTGATATATTAAGAGGATAACAATGAAATAAAAATACAAATAAAAAGAATATCATGCTTCATGCAACCCCTGAAAGAGAGAGCAAGGGACTGAAAAGAAAAATCACAATGGTACAAGACAAGATCAGTAAGTTTTTAGATTTAGTAATTGACTCTAGGAAAAATCATTACACAAATTCCTGACTGAAAAGGTATGTGTTTATGACTGAAATATGAGAAGACAGTTTCATTTAAACATTTCATCACACAAAAATTGAGAAAAAGATGAGTTCCAAGCCAAAAGCTGCACCTGTCTAGAATATAAGTTGCAGGAAGCTGAGGGGTCAGCGTGTTTATCACTGATTGCTTTTTCAGTTACATTAGCATAGTGGTTTGCCCATAGCGAGTACTTAATAAATAATTCCTAAGTAAGTGAAAATAAGAAATAAGGTCTAATCTGTGGTAGAAGAAAAGTTTGCCAGAGAGCTACCAAATAAAGATTGATTTATTTGATCCAAATGTGTGTGGTATAAAGGTAGAATTCCAGAAGATGCTATGTAAGTTAGTGTCATTGTGCTATTTTTTCTATGGGTAAAACAAGATAGAAAAGTCTGCCTAATACATTTCATGCTATAACATCACCTTCCTAAAGCATAGCGTCCTTTTCCATTGCACATTATTTCAGAGTCTGCCTACCGTTCTTCCCGATGGCAGGAGATAAATGACAGCTACACCGTGTATTTGAAAATAAATTGTCTATAAAATATTCCAAGACCCTGTCTACAAGTTGCCAACCATGGAGTAAATTTTAGACATCTTGGACAAGTCACTTGACTAATAATAGAAGGTGCTCTAGAAAAGCATATGAGGTTCCAATTTTTGCTTAAACAATACTTTTCTGACATAAAAGACTTTCAAACTCCTCAATTGAATTAATCAGTGTACGTTCTGCAATTGAAAATACATTTTTATTATTGTAGAGCAATAACTGGGTTCATTAGCTAGTTATACAGGATCTGCCTTTAGGAGTCCTCTCGGTTCAGGGGGTGGAGCTACCCCACCAAGCAAGCACATAGATGCCCTTGGAATTCAGTGTCGTCTTCGCAGGGCCCGGGATAAGAATGTGATACAAAGCTTGAGAACTTTAAGGTGAACCTTTTTCCTTGTATGTCCCCACTCCTCTCTTTCGTCTTCACCACACAGGAATTTTCTCCATGTTCTGGGCACTTTGTGTTATGTCTCTGAAATGTTATAATCTTCCCTGGCCTGAGAGTAGAATTCTGATCCTGTCCCAAACATGCCTTCACCAAGTGTTGGATTCACCCTCTCTAGCGACAGCTGGCTCCTCGTTTCTCTGGGGGAACAGCGAGCAGACTCTTTTTTTCTGCCTGCACTTGAAATAACAGCCATAGAGAAGGTGCAGACCTAGAATCAGAGAAGACTGGTATTGTTCAGCTTCCTTTTAGAGAGTTGCATGGCCTGGGCACAAGAAAGAGGAAAGAGGACATTATTTCCGTTTTGAGTTATAAAATGGAGACATAATCTATTGCGCCAGCAGATATAATTTACCAAAAGTCACTGGTAGGACAAATGAGTAAATTATTTACTCACATGTGATTGCAAAATTGTCCCAGTGCTCTACAATGACTCCTTGGCTAATCCTTATGTGGATTGTTGAAAGCAGAGGGGCAGGAGAATGCCTTCCAGGAAGCCATGGGAATGTTTAGTTCTGTGTCTCAATGTTTCAGAAGGGTTAGTCTTGTTTCCCCAGCTAGAATGTAAACTCTTTGAAAGAAGGATCTACACCTGCAGGGTGGTGGGCAGAATTGTAAGGTAGCCTCTGACCGCTGCTCCCTTACGTGAGACCCAGATAATCCCCTCCCACTTGAGTGTGGGCAGGACTCCACACTTGCTTCTAGCCAATAGAACATGGCAAAGCTGATGGGACAGAGGGGGGGTGGGTGCTCATTCTTCTGGCCTTAATCAAGCAAATGGCTATGTTGTAAACTGCCCGTGAAGAGGGTCACGTGGCAGGGAACTGCAGGCTGCCTTTAGCTGCTCAGAGAAGTCCCTAGCCAACAGCCAGCCAGCAAAAATATGAGAATTCAGTCCTGTAATCTCAAGGAAGTAAATCCTCCTGACCACTGGAGAGATCTTTGGAAAGATCTTCCCTAGTCAAACCTCCAGATAAGAACGCGCCTTGGCCAACACCTTGATTGCAGTCTGGTGACACTCTGAGCAGAGAACACAGTTAAGCAGTGCCTAGACTCCTGACCTGCAAAAACCATGAGATAATAAACATGTGTTGTGTTACAGCACAGAATTGTGGTAATTTGTCTTGCAGCAATAGATGTGGGTAAGTCAGTCTCTCTTTCCAAAGGGCTCACCATTCCAACCCATGGTGGATAGTGACACCTGAGGGGCTTGCAGCCTCCATGCCAGGATGGGCTAGGTACCTGGATGGGGGGTGGGTGAGAGGCCTGCCCCATCAAAGGGCCTGCAAATGTACATGGTGGTGCCAGCTTGGAGCTGGGGCCCCACCATGCCCCACCTGGAAGATTCCATGAGGTGCACACACTGACCCTCTCTGTACCCTACTCCAGGCCCCCGGAAGGGAGGAGAGGGCAAGAGAAGCTGCTAGCAGACCAGAAGATGGAGGTGGGAGAGGCCCAGAACACCAGAATGCCTAAGAACCCATGGTAGGGAAGGCAGGAGGGGGCAGGAGGTGGGACCCTGCAGGGGTCAAGGCTCCATCCTCCTCTCAGGCTTCACTACGCACAAAATCAACATAAAAAGATTTTCTTTCATTTTGAAGTATTATGGGGATACAAATATTTTTGTTTACATGGATCACTTTTATAATGCTTGAGTAATGGTTGTAAGTGTGCCCGTCACCCAGATAGTGTTCTTTGTACCCGTTCGGTAGGTTTTTGCCCGTCCCCTCAGCCCCCCTTCCCCTGCTTGATTTCCGTTGAGTATCACTTCTCCCTGTGCACATGTGTACTCATTGGTTAGTTAAAATCAACATAAAAAGAATTTTAAGACAATTGTTAAGCATGAAATCCTAAGTGTAGGGCCTTTCTCAGCACAGGGCGCTGTGTGACTGTACCGGTCACAAGCCCTTGGAGCTGGCTTAAGGGGAACACTAGTCAACGGGGCTCAGTGGGGGATGTTCTCTGTACTGATTCTGCTCCTCTCCACATAGTCCCTCTGGGTCCAATATCCGCATTTAATTTCTCTACACTCCCTCTATCTCATGAATTTTTTTTTTTTTTTTGAGACAGGGTCTTTCTCTGTCACCTAGGCTGGAGTACAGTGGCATTGTCATAGCTCACTGCAACCTCTAACTCCTGGGCTCAAGCGATCCTCCTGCCTCAGCCTTCTGATTAGCTGGGACTACAGGTGAGCACCACCACACCCAGCTAGTTTTTCTATTTTTTTTTTTTTAGAGATGGGGTCTTGCTCTTGCTCAGGCTGGTCTTGAACTCCTGGCCTCAAGCAATCCTCCCACCTTGGCCTCCCAAAGTGTTAGGATTACAGGTATGAACCATCACCTCCAGCTATCCCATGAATTTTTATATGCCCTAGGGGTTGAGCATGAATTTGTTAGGCAGAGGCTTCTTCTAAATTTGTGCTTTGAGTCTTCTTTTTAGTGCATCAAATGACTTCTATCTACTTTGCTGTGGTGAGACCCCTTTCCTGAGGACATGGGTTCTTCACAGTCTAGCTAAAATGGGAGAGAAACTCCAAGGACAAAAGGAAGTACTTGTAATGGAAAGCACAACTGCTTAGCATACAAAAATTATTTCCACTTGCAGGATTCCTAATACTTTACTGTGCAAATCTGTGTGTGTGCGTGCGTGTGTGCGCGCACATGTGCATGGCATGCATGCTTGTGTATGCAAATAAGGAGTTTTGCCGAGGAGACCACGGAACGCGTGATAAACACACATTAAATGCAGACTTTACTGTCACACAGAATAAATAGCCTTTATTGATAGTCACTGCTATTGGGGCAGTCTTGGGGCGAGCCCAATGAGCCACATTCTCCTCTCTAATTGGCTACAATAATATATTTCTTTAACAAACATCTAATCTTAACAGGACTGAATCCTGGCTCTCTCCCTACTGCTTCACTTCATGCAAAAAGGTTTGATACATAATCAAGGAACATGATTTGATTTTCAAAGGTCGTTAGGGAAGACAGTCCACAGAGTAATCCCGTTAATATTTCTGCTATTAAGACATCTGTTTCCTATACTTAGAATACCCAGAAAGAATGGAATCTAAATATTTAAATGTCTCACAGAAAAATATCTGACAACTGGAAGATGTCTTAAAAGCCTATAAAGCCTGGTGCTAGATAATCAGCATCAGCTAACAGAATTCACTTTTATTAAAGCATTTTCAAATGCTCAAGTCACTGATGCGTTTTAACACTATAATGGCATAATACCCTTTCCTCAACTCTTCAGAGGGAAAAAATGATCACAGATTAAGCAAGTTCAACTGCGCACCATGTTTTCATAAGCACGGGAAAATTACTCCATAAGAAATACTTCTGATACGAATGATGAGATTTTGAGAAAGTACCATTTTGGTATAAAATGTTCTGGTTGCCTGTGGTTATAAATTACTTCAGGCCCAGTCCTCTTTCCCTTCTTCTCCCCACGTTCTCCTTTCCCTGGTGACAAAGGGATTTCTGATCAGGAAAGAAATGAACCAAGTGATGAGGTGAATGAGAACTTGACCCTACCTAGTTTTTCCTTCTTCCTCCCTCACCCCCATTTTATTGTGTGTAATAATTAAGAGTGTGGCAGGAAGTAATCAACAGAGAGGCACAGACCCTTGAGGCAAAGAGAGAGCAACATTTGCTGCCAGAAAGTAATCTTCACTTTCAGCTTTCATCCTGGCCCTAACACTCATCTTTATAGGATAAAAGAAGAAGTGAACAGCGATGCTGTACTCTCTCCATAAGAACCAAGTTGTCCAAGGAGCCGATACAATGACCCTGCAGATAAGGGAAGCTGGGGCAATGGAATCATCATTATCCAGAACAGGCATCTGACTTCTGTGCACCCTATAGAGGGTCACATGATAAGAGTAACCTAACGTGGAACTGGGTGACCTGAAGACACTCATTTGCCCAGGAAATACCAGGAGAGCTACTGTCTACAGTTCGCTAGACTATAATCCCTTTATTATAAATCCTGAATATTAGCAGGTTCCAGGAACTTTTTCGAGTCCATGGAGGACTGACTCAACACACTCCCATGGAGAAAGGCAGTACAATGGAAGTTCAAAGCACAGCTTCTAAAATAAGACACAACCTAGTTTCCAATCTTGCCGCTACCTCATGCAAGTTGTAGGATATTGAGCAAATCACTTAACTCCTCTAGGATCAATTTACTGATTTGTAAAATGAGTCTCCCGACAATACTTTCCTTACGGGGTGCTGTGAGATTTTAAATCGAGAGTTTATGTAAAAGACCTAACTCAGTGCCCGGCACATAGGCAGGTCTCAATACATGTCGGCTCAATGGTCATGACCACAAATGATTTTTAAAATAGTTTATATGTTGCCCACAATTTTTCTTGCAAGCCTATAAACCCAGTGAGACAGGGCCCTGACCTTTTTAAATGTTTTGTAAATTGTCCTATATATCCCCGGTGATTTATAAATAACAAAAACAATACAAATGCATGTCTAATCCCTTGCAAGTGGACATATTAAAGTTTTCATAGCCTTGGAGTCATTACAAGCTAATTGGGATCTTGATGTTATCTAAATGCTCTCCAGCTGATCCTTCCAGCTGTTGTAGGTGCTCTCCTGATTTTTTTTTTCTTTCTTCTTTTTCACATTATTCTACCTCTAGGAACAGGAGTCAGCAGCTGGAGTCACCACAGGACCTGATTGTTGGCTGCAGGATCCAGATGGCAGAAGCTTGAAAATGTTTCTGGCAAATACTTCCACAAGCTGGAGTGTGTGTGTGTGTGTGTGTGCGCGCACAGGCATGCACTCCTCCCTTTTATTGGCACTTGAGCTAAATGCCCAGCAGCCGCTTCTTGGCTGGATTTCATTCAAACTACAGTTGGCGCCTGTAAAAATGGCTTTGGCTTCAATATCTTATATGTGACTGTCTATCATGAAGAATTTCCCCACTGCTGCTGATTTCTATTTTTATGAATACTTGAAAATACATGTCTCACACAAGAGTTTTGACCTCCTTTTATCTTTCCAGTGGAAATTCTTTCATAAAGAAGTGTCATCTCTTTTATACAATTATGCTTTGTGAGGGGCTATTTATAGCGCTGTGAAAATTTGAGAACGTAGTCTTCCTTTTGACTTTCAGAAAAATTGTTAAGCATCAAATTGCATGTCAGGGGAAAAATGATCTCATGAAAAAATTAACAGGCCTCACTATTTTCCACTGTCCCCTCAAAGCTCACACTCCCCAAACACACAGAGGATGAGTAGTCATTACTGTCCAATAAAATAAAACTAGCATAAAAAAATGAAATCATGCTTTATCTTGTTTGATGCAATTGATAGGCTGCTGAAGGGGGGACGTTTTAAATGCACTGGAAGAATGAGAGAGTTGCTTTCCAAATAGAAAAACCCCTGGTGAATGCTTTCTGAAAGAAATGATTCCGGAGGTAACTACCCAGAACCCAATATTCATGGGTTATTAATTGGGATTTTCTCATACTGCCATTCCTTAAAGTTGGGGTCACCTATATAATGGCTAGATATTACATGACTTCAAAAGCTCTCAGGTCACCCACGAGCACTCTTTGTAGACATTTACTCCCTCTTAGCTGACATGTATGTGATTTTCAAAAACAGTAAAATTTTCATCCTGCCTGGAAATTGAAAATATACTAAAGCAAAGAAAGAACTAAATGTCTCTCTCTGGGGCCATCCATTTAAATGTCAAGAGCATACTCCACGCTATACCAAATGTGAAAAAGGAAGAAAGACAAGCTCGTGGTGTAGGGATTCTCAACTAGTGAGGAAGAAGTTTCTTTTATTAATAAAATGTAGCTAAAGCAATGAGTAAAGATTACAGACTTGTTCATGCAGTGGGCTCCCCATATCCTTGGGTTCTGCATCCATGGATTCAGCCAACTTCAGATCAAAAATATTTGGAAAAAAATTGTGCCTGTACTGAACTTGTACTGACTTGTCAGTATTCCGTAAACAATACAGTGTGACAGCCATTTATATAGTATTTACACTGTATTAGGTATTATAAATAATCTAGAGATGATTTAAAGTATGCAGGAGGATGTGTGTAGGTGATATGCAAATACTATATGTAAATTATACCTGAATAAAAAAATTAAGAACCCATTCCATTAAAAAACCCAAAATGATAAGTAAGCTAATGATAACAAATTTGATTATTTATAAAGACCCCTTATAGATACTTTCAATATCTATATCTATATACACACACACACACACACATATATATATATATATTTTTTTTGAGACAGGTCTCACTCTGTTGCTCAGGCTGGAGGCAGTGGTGCCATCACAGCTCACCGAAACCTCAAACTCTCAGGCTCAAGTGATCCTCCTGCCTCAGCCTCCTGAGTAGCTGGAACTACAAGTGAGCACAACCACACCTGGCTAATTTTTCTATTTTTTGTGGACAGGGTCTCACTGTATTGCCCAGGCTGGTCTTGAACTTGGCCTTGGCCTTGGCCTCCCAAAGTGCTAGGATTACAGGATTGAACCACTATGCCTGGCCTTCAATATATTAATAAAAGAGAGAATGGGTGGCTTCAACAACAACAACAACAACAACAACAAAAATTCTGATTTAGACCTTAGTATCTGGCTTTTTTTCTGGCCAAGTATCTCATTCTGATGTCACTGGTGGTAACAACTCTAGACCTGTCACACTTTGTTGGGGATTAAACCACCAAGACACTTCTTATATTCTATGTAGTCATAGGAGCGGAGTTCTTCACAAGCCCAAGAATACCTAGGCAGAGTCTTGGAGACTACGAAGGGTTCCAGAAGACTGCTGGGATGCCCGATATTTTACATTTGAGGTGGTGAATCTGATCACTCAGGTTGGGGAACCACTGTTCTAATCAATTACTTTAATACTAATCCTAAAATATGAGATGCTCAGGAGACGCAAGAAGACTTTCTTTATCTAGGTGAAACGAGGTTAAAATAAACCTCAAGGGCAGCCCTGAATAGGAAAGGAGGACACAAGATAACATACTATCTTTGGAGTATGTCGAAAATCAGAGATGAAGTGTTATCCAGTCACTGATGGTGTCTGGTCAGGCCATGGGGGGATATAGGGAGACTTGTGTGCATTGTGTGATGTGTGTGCACATGCATAAGTGTGCGTATCACAGTCGAGCCACCTCTTAACTCCCGAGGGCTGCCTCCTTAAGTCACTGCCCTGACTTTTTATACACAGCTATGTATGCCCCTCTCTCACAACGTGATGGGCTAAATCAATTTTTCTGACTTTCCCACGTGTTTTGGGAACCACACTGTGACTTGAACCCCCATCTTAGGCCCTTATCTCTGAAAGGCCATGTGCATATGTCCCTGTCATGGTGTAAACCCATTCCCCTTTAACCTTGTTTGGAACCTCTGGGCATCCTTCTGCCAAGTATGCACACATTCAAGTAAGAGAGGTCCGTTGGTTACAAAAGTTTCTGTAAATTGATGAAATCAGGATTTTTCCTCAGTGCATATATAACTTAACTTCAGAAATCCAACTGGCAATGGTCACTGGCATTCTTCTTTCAAGAAATCTATCTTTCTAATATACCTAGCTATACAGGCCTCAACTTTTTTGTGAAGCTCCCAAGTCAACAACAGCAAGAACAACAAAAAGAATACATATTCTTCTGAAGATTTTGCCAGTGCTTCGATGAGTAGATCAGAATAATTTGTTATTAGTTTGGTAATTTGGGGCATGCCTGTAAAGTGGATGCTCCTAAAGTTATCTTTAAAGTACTTGAAAAACAGTTTGCCTTTCCCCTGAAGTAGGCTGAGTAGTTTTCTCTTCAGTCCTGTTGACACTACTAATCTGCTTTGCAACCTCTTCTGCCCCTCCTCTTTTTCTTCCATCACTGTTGCAAACAGGAGGAAAAGCAAGGCTTGGAGAGCTCTTGTAGAGAGAGCCATTTGCTCCGGTTCAAGTGAACGGCAAGGCCAATCAGTCTGAAATCTGAATTTTTCTGACACATAATAGACCCTTGGCTTATCAAAGCCTCTTATCTGATTGGAAAAAAATCAAAGGTAAACTTCAGGGCTCATGGAATTAAAAGACAAATGAGATGTCATAATTATCAAAGTGGCTAATTTAGAAAATTAAGCTGTTCACATAGGTGACATAATTGCTTGTCACAATCACTCTTTTTCTCATTAGCTTCTTCCATGCAGCACCTACACACTGCAGAACAATCTTTGGCCTTGCTTAACAGTATGAGTGTTCTTTTGTGGTTCAGCACCAGGTAATTCTCTCATCTCCTATGAGTAACACATAGATTTATTAGCAGGTTTATTCAAAGATCTGTTCCAGAAAATCCCCATCTTTCATAATTTGATATTTAGTCATATTTTAAATTTGTTTGAGACCAGTCTTTTGAAATACTTAGTTAATTATCAAGAGAAAATTTATAGAGTTGATATAGCATATTAATATTTCTTGGAAAACATTAAGGATTTTGGTATATAGTAATATTAAAAACCCTCAGAAGTTAGATAGAATTAGTTTTTAACTGTATTCCAAAATTCTGCATAGAAGGAAAAGAAATATACTTTCAAGACAGTTTGTTTTATTTGCCTAATATTTTATTATTTGATTTCTATAATCCAGCTTAATGTAAATAAATTCCCTTTAAGAGACTTTTTTGTAAGATTGGCCATAACAATGTTTATGTCAGTGAGTTCAGACATTATTAAGGATAATGTCCCAGAGGAGAAATGAGTCTTGTTTGCTATGTGCTTCTAAAGCATGCCGTTGTAAATGGGCAAGGTTAAACATTTTGGGTTAAACATTTTGGATTAAAATCATGAGTATGAGATTGACTCGAGGTCCTACTTTATCTTGTAAAGTTGTGGAACATGGCTGAACTGACTTATAGAGGGACTACATTAGTGTTATTCATTTGAAGGGATAGTTCATCCTGAATGCATACAATGAAACTGTCATCTGTGGTCTGGAATATTATGTAAATACAATGTTTTGATTTCATTAACATTTAATTGGTGAAATAATTGTGTTGCAAGAGCTATTATGGTCACATAGTAAAAGCCAAAAGCCTAGAAAGAAAAAGAGAAATCCCATCAAATCAGTAAATGCATGGCGGGTTCTATAAACTTTGCCTCTACTCACAAGTGAACTTGAAGTGGTAGTTAAACTCTAAGAACTTATTGACAGAATTATTAATACATAGAGTTTATGCCCCAAAGAAATAGATACAAGCCCAATTATGTTGATGTTATATTTATTCCCTTGATACTCACAGGTGCGATCTTTGGCAGGAGAAATGGCACACTGGATGCTGTAACCCAACAGGGCTGAAGACTAAGACAGAAAAGAGACAGAGGATGAACAACTTGTCTAGGCTTTCTTTATCCACTACACCTGCAGTCTCCAATAATACGCAGACCCTTGAAGTTAAGCTTGTTATGGGTTTTTAAATAAGAATGACAGTGTGCTGGTTTATGGCAGAGGAGATGTTAGAGTAGAATTTTCAGAGACAAAGAAAGGGACCAAAAAAGCCTGAGAGAAGATAGTCTTCTGCAGGTAAATCTGCAGTAGGATGTAGTAATGCAGGATCAACATATGGCAAAATCTGGGAGATAACTCAGTAGAGAAGCAAGAGCTAAGGGAACACCTGCCAATTATAGATGAGAACTAGGCTATTTTCAGCACTTCGATGGTTTGACTCATCAGCTGGACTATCCCTGGAATTCAGTAGTGTTTTAGTGCAGTGGTTTCAAATTGTGTTCTGTTGAGTCCTAGGCATCTTGAGCCAGGAAGGCAAAATAGACAATACTGTAAGTCTTCCACTCCTGCTGTGTCAACCTGCATGACTGTACTTTCACCTGTTTAATACAGTGGGATTACAGTGAGTAGGCCAACGTGTGGCTAGAAGATAGTATGCTTGAGATAGCAAAATAATAATGGTATTGCACAGGAAGTAACACATCACCTATGTTTCCACCCATAGACAAATCTGTTGTCAAGTCGGGAAGTTACTCTTCCCAACATTTATTCATCAAATATTTATTGAGTTTGCCATTATTCATTATCTTCTCCTCAGGTCAGCCTAAATTGCTCATTTAGCTATCTGTAAATAGGCTATAGTTAGGCAGTTTTTCCTATCTCCCAACTAGAAACCAGCTTGTAAACTTTCCCAGGGTGAATTGTTAATAGGCCTCAGCCTTATTAGTATCGATGATGAATTAAAATGATATCTTAACATAAATGGGGAAAACTAGAGTGTATCTGTCTTCTGATGATAATTTCAGGTGGCAGCAAAAAAGAAAGAAATATAGGGATGTCTCAGCATTTTCACATTTACAAAATGGATCTTGTATATAATACTAATAATACTAGGAAATATGCACTGATTCTGTGTTTTATCCTCTTATACATCATTACTTAAATAAGTAACTTTCTCAGGTTACACAGAGAAGTGACAAATGGGGTCTAAACATAAGTCTGTCCAAAACCACAGTTTACCCACCACACCAGTTAACCTTCAAAGTGTGGTCTGTGGACCCTTGCTGGTCTGCAAGGCGGTGGGTCCAAGAATTGGGAGTAAAGGTTTTAAACACTTTCAGAGTAACTTGGCAGAATATTTTTACACCTGTTGAATGTAATAGTAAAAAATGGAGGCTTATAAATTGTATGTCTTCTCTTTTTCATTTTGTATTTTAGTAATACATTTGTATCACATTTTATGACAGTATTGATCCATGACAGATTGGAAAACAAAATCCAAGTCAAAAACTAGTCTGCTAGACAGATCATTTGAGGAGCATCACATTGCACCAAACTGCCCCTAAATTTTTAGCTCGCCAAATAAAATGGATGCAGTCCCCCCCAAAAAAGTGGCACCACTCTTAACCCACACATCCTTATCTTCTCATATAAAGGATAACATGAATTCTCAATGGTGCGGTTCACCTGGTTTCCCTGTTGAGTCATTTCATGTCCAAGCATAAAGACTTTCCCACAACCTTCTCCCCACTGGAAGGTGGAAACATCACAGTGTTTCAGTCCTTGTCTCCATGCTCCAAGATCTTCTTCCAGTTTAATCAACTTTACCTGGATGCAGGTTTAATTGGTTTCCTCTCAGATTGGGCTGAATTAAAGAGAGGCTTAAATGGCCAATGCAGGGGCACCCAATGAAGAAAGAGCAACTTTATTTGTGATGCCCCTTGGCTAGGTGTTTGATTTCCTTGACAAAACATCAGTTAAGCCTTTAAAGACCTGAAGCCAAGTTCTCTTAAAGAATGATCAAAGGTGCAGACAATACAAAGTCTGTCAGTAGAAAGTGTGTTCTCAGTCAAACATA
Organism: Cheirogaleus medius; assembly: GCA_008086735.1. NCBI lineage: Eukaryota > Metazoa > Chordata > Mammalia > Primates > Cheirogaleidae > Cheirogaleus > Cheirogaleus medius. The sequence goes on along the minus strand of VBSM01002217.1, from coordinate 28,857,886 downwards.
TTGCTTGGTAAGGCCTGTTTAGTTTTTCAGGTTTTAAAGGGTCAGGACCATGTATTGGAGACAGTTACAAACAATTCTACTGAACTGTAATGATGTGCATTTTATGTTGTCCCTCTTGTTTTATCTCTTGAGACTCAGAACTGTCATGACTCAAATATATGTGCTTATTTATTTAAATAACATACATTAGGAGTTTGGGTAGCATATATAGTAAGATATATTGTTAAAATAAAAAGGTAGCTACATCATAATTATATCCCCAAATTTCAAACCATAGGCCGGGCGTGGTGGCTCACGCCTGTAATCCTAGCACTCTGGGAGGCTGAGGCGGGAGGATCGCTCAAGGTCAGGAGTTTGAAACCAGCCTGAGCAAGAGCGAGACCCTGTCTCTACTAAAAATGGAAAGAAATTAATTGGCCAACTAAAAATATATAGAAAAAATAAGCCGGGCATGGTGGCACATGCCTGTAGTCCCAGCTACTCGGGAGGCTGAGGCAGAAGGACTGCTTGAGCCCAGGAGTTTGAGGTTGCTGTGAGCTAGGCTGATGCCACGGCACTCTAGCCCGGGCAACAGAGCGAGACTCTATCTCAAAAAAAAAAAAAATTTCAAACCATAATTCATAAGTCTGTTGTTTAATAGGGATGGTCATGTTAAAGACAGGTGTCTTGGCAACTAGAAATGTCCCTGTGTCTATTGTGAAACTCTTATATTTTGGAGAAAATTGTTAAATTGTCTCTTAGGTTCCCTTTTAAGGTGATGTCACTGTAAAGTCTAAAAGGATCACAACAAGTGATTGTTTTCAAAGCAGCATTGCTAAAACACATTTAGTTGCTATCAGATGTCATATTGTTATGACCAGAAGTAGACTTACCATTTTAAAAGAATCAATTACTCCTGCAAAATTAAATCCATCTTGAGCAGCATTTTCTCAGCTGTGGCTTGTTCTTGGTGTATACTTAGTTCTGCCAAGGCAGCGGCCTCTATGTTGTTTTCAAAATAAAGTACTCAAGGTCCTGACAGAGACTGTCTTATCATCTCTCTACCGGAAATATGGACTTTTTGTTTTTTGTCAACAGTGATTATACAAACCAATGAGAGTTGCTTGTGATATAATTTTAACCTGATAACTGGTACCAGGCCTTCCTTATCAGAGCTTTTGATAGAATCAAGGGTGTTCTGTCATACACTTCAGAGCAAAATTGCACATCACTACATCCAAGGGGCCAAAGTATAGGCTACCGGTTATCCAACAGATAATTTCTTATTAGATCAATTTTTGAGATTTTAAAAATTAATTAAAGGAAACATTCCTCAGGTACCAATGAAAGCAATAGAATTCACTCAAAAATAAACAAAAGCACTCATTGGACAATTTATTTAAAATTTTTTTACAAACTGAGATAAGAAGATTGTATTTGATGAGTCTATATGGAAATAATGCCTTGGTCCAAAGCTATTTCTTTTATGAAGTGAAAGCTTAAGAATAAATTACCTGGAAATATCGAAGCCAGGGAAACTTACCTGTTTAAGCACCTGATATGGAATTGGTGTCAATGAAAAAGAAAACCTAGCAAGCTCAACAAAACGTGACCAGATTTCCAATTGGATTTACACATAGTCCTCATAGATAAAGATAAAATGTTTTTAATTCAGGACTAGTGGTAGTTAAGTAAATACAAGTTGACAGAGTAGTTGACTAAGTTCACATTTTTGTTAATAATATATACCTAACCCCTCTTGTAAACCCTCTGAAACTGACCTTTTTCCCTGAATCCAAAAGTGACTGTGCTTAAAATCTCTAGTCTTTTTTGCATAGTTAGTTCTTTGATTCTATCCTGATGTCATGGGAATAAGTGACTCCTATGGTAGTGATGTCTCTTGAAGTGTGGGAGCCGTAGTACTAGACTCTCACACTCACTTAGGTTCCAATTTCTACTGGACAAGACTTACCATCCTCTGTTCTTTGCCACTGACCTGCGCTTGCAGGGCGTTTGCTATTATTGTCCTTCCACTTGCATTTCTCTCTCTCCCTCTGTGCTTGCACTCCCTTGAGTGCTCTGTAGTCCAGAGCTGAAGGGCAAGTAATGTTCTATGCCTTCTTTTTAACCTCTTGTCCCTTTCCTTGTGCTTGTCTCTTGAACCCATTGCTAGCTAACCCCTAAGCAATGGTAAGCCAGGCTGCTTATTAATATTTATTGCTCCGAAATTAGAATTCATTTCTTGAGGTCATCATTTTTCTCTAGAGTCATCTGTCTTGCTAAGATTAGGTCTCATGCATTGAGCACTGTGACAGGCAGCATAATGACTTCCTCACCCAAAGATGTCTGTGTCCTAATTCTGGGGACCTATGACTATGGCTACCTTATATGGCAAAAGACACTTTGCAGATGTGATTAAGTTAAAGGCTTTGAGATGGGGAGATTGTCCTGGGTTATCTGGGTCCTTAAAAGTAGAAAAGGGAGACAGAGAGGTCAGGGAGTTGGCATGTGAAGGTGACTCAACTCACCTCTGTTAGCTTTATAGGTGGAGGGAGGGAGTCTAGAGCAAGACATGCTGGTGGCCTGAAGAAGGCAAGAAAATAGATCCTGCTCAGAGCATCCAGTCCTGCTGATGCTTTGACTTTAGGCTGCTGAAACCTGTGCCAGACTTTTGACATAGAGAATTGTAAGATAATGAATTTGTATTGTTTTAAGCCACCTAGTTTGTAGTGATTTGCTACAGCAGTGATAGAAAACAAACCCTTTAACACTTTCCATCAGGGGCAGTAGCTTGCCATCGGGGCTGCACCGTGGCCTCCCTGGCCAAGGCAACAACTCAACCCCTTGATCATTAGATCTATTTTTTGCCTTGACCTTTTGGCTTCAGGTGGGAAAGGACCACTTCCCAGCAAGAGTCTATCTCCCTGAATGAAACGGATCTCTTTCTATATAAGCTTTCTTTATTTTCTCCCATTAAAAACTCACCCCTTCTCTCCTTTCCAGCACTGGACAAATGCTTGGGTTTGATCCACAAAAGCTGCGGCACGTATTTGAATTGTCACTGGCCTCGCAGAGAATATCTGTCAAGACTTTTAAATCATTTATTAATACTTCCTTCTTGCTCCCTGAAGTATATGTTATATAAGCCAAATGATTTGTTGAAAATATTAAAACATAGAATTGTGTGCATTGGTGTTATTAAAAATGGAATTTAGGCTGGGCATAGCGGCTCACACCTGTAATCCCATCTACTCAGGAGGCTGAGGCAGGAGGATTGCTTGAGCTCAGGAGTTTGAGATTTCCATGAGCTTGGCAGAAACTATATCTTGAAAAAATGAGAACATGTTCACGTTTGCTTAATTTTTTTCATTAAAAGACGAATATAGGCTGGGTGCTGTGACTCACGCCTATAATCAATCCTAGCACCTATAATCCTCAGGAGGCTGAAGCGGGAGGATTGCTTGAGCTGAGGAGTTTGAGACCAGCCTGAGCAAGAGCAAGACCTCATCTCTACTAAAAATAGAAAAATTAGCCGGGCATGGTGGCACACACCTGTGGTCCCGGCTACTTGGGAGGCTGAGGCAGGAGAATCACTTGAGCTCAGGAGTTTGAGGTTGCTGTGAGCTGTGATGACACCACTGCACTCTATCTGGGGCAACAGAGTGAGACTCTGTCTCAAAAAAAATAATAATAATTCTTTGTGCAAATAAACTATGTTAAATTAAAACAAAAAGAATATAAAGTCTTTAATATTTATTACCATATCATACTGAGGTATATGTGTACATTTATTAAATATTTAGCAAGTATTTTTAAGTACTTTGTGCAGAACTTGCTTTAAGTGTGGAAATACGAAGGCATACAAGATAGGTCCTGCCACTCCCTAAGAAGGCTTATAACCCAGGACTCCTTCCTGAAATCTCATATATAGCCAAGATTTTTAAGTTTTCCTCTGCCACAAACTCTGTTGACAGTTTAGTGCTGCCTATGGACCGCTTTTCCAAATGTTTTTAAATACGTAAAGTCAAATACATAGGACTGCAAAGGAAAACAATAGTAAAAATATATTATTGTAATATAGAAGGTTCATGTCTCTTTCCCATCCCATTTTATTAACATAAGATCTAACGAGGTTTTGACCAGTGACATCACAGATACTGTAAATAACTACTCTGATTCGTCACCTACATTTATTATTGAAGAAAAGGGTAAATTTCATTAGCAGGTAGTGAAAATACAGGTGTAGTTCTTTTCCCATCTATGTTTAAGGACTCCCAAGATCCCAATTTTAGTTAAGTATCCCTGGTCTAAGTTAATGTCAAAGAACAGTTTCAAAAGAAGAGGGTCTTAAAATGTTAGTCCTAAACCAGGACATACTTATGTTTATCATAATTGTTAATTTTAATTTTGATGGATCACCCACAGATTCACCACATTTTCCTCTAGAAGGGGGAAAAAAGGAATCTTTAAAGGAAAGAAATCATATCAACAAAAGGAACAATCTGCTGTTGTCTGTTTATTTATTTATTTATATCCTGCCTCGTTCCAGGAAGGATTTAAGGCGGCTTGTTTCTAAGTTCCTATAACTTGGTTAATTAAATCTTCTGAAAATGTAAATTAAAATGCAGTAATGTTATTTGACAAATGGGACCAAATTATTATCATCTTTTAAATAATTATGTGATTGGGAATGTCTACATCATATTTATCTAATCTGCAATTAAATCATTTATATATGCAATTAAATCATTTATATCTGCAATACATAAATTCGCATCATCAATAACAGGAAACGTGGCCAATGGCCAAGTATGTTGCAAGAACAAAATGGCCTGTGTCAGAAGGAAGGGTCACCAATGATGTTCTAATTGAAATGCTGACAAATTAAACAAGGGCATAACTCATCCTTTCAGCTAGCAAGTGACACAAAGATCCTCACACTGAACTGGCACTATTTTGTTTACCCTTTTCTACATATTTTGTATGGCACACTTGCCTTGTGGCAACATCATTGTTAATCACTGATATAATGGCTTTCTAGATACTTTCTGATCTCTGTTAAAGGGAGTGTGTCCTTCGTTGTGTAAACCTCAATTAGCATTGCTACCATAAATTTCCAGGTGCAATTTCACACCAGTTCAAAAAATATTTACTAAACACCTAACATGTGCAAAGTATCATGCTAAGGCATGCATAACAGTAGGACTACTAGTCTACACACTGCCGGGTCTGCAAGGCAAATCTCTCTGTTTACATTATCTTAATAAACTCAAACCTGACACTGAACCCTTTACCTTAAAAAGCAACATTAGGGCTCCATCTCCATCCTTCTTTAGGTCATATAAAAAGCCACAAGATTTACATCATGTGTAAAACATCAGAAACGTCTGGACTATTAAGCCACCACACATTTCTAAGTCAATGCAGACTTTGAATTCTGGTAGCAATCTGTTTTCATGGTTTTTGTGATATACAGAAATCTTTGCAGAGGATACAAGCCCCAGTTTGATGCCTGCATCTGGTCTTCTGAAATGCACACACACAGCCATTGTCTTAGAGAACTTGCCACCTCCCGGGGGTGATGACACAGAGCAGGGTATGGATGGGGGCTGAGGATGGTATGCTATTCCTGCCACCTGTGGACCTTCTCCTTGTTCTTAGACTGGAATTCTGTTCTCTTTTTTCCCCTTTTGCAACTGAAGAGACACCTTCCTCTCTCTTCTTGCCCTCCAAGACAAATAGTATTACTGACGAGTTTAGACTTGTTCAAAACAGAATCACTGTCACCTCCCAGTAGCTTCAGTTTTCTCTACCTAGAGCAATAACTCCTGTTCCCAAATAGTTCTCTTTTTGACCCTCTGGAAAAAGAAACACAAAACATGCTTGAAGGGGGAGGAGTATAAAAATTATAGTCACAGCAAATTCAAATCAGTATCTCAATAAATTAGTTTGCCCTCATAGAATATGTGACTTTAAACTTTAAGGAACCAGAAGACTAGACTTAAAAAGTCCAGACATTTCTGTCTGGTGCCTGGTGCTTATTAAATTCTCAGTTAACTATGTAGGTGTTTAATAAATGTTCCTTGATGCTAATAATGAAAAATTAATAAATATAAATCTATAAAACTGTAATTTTATTACTATGGTTAATGACATTTAATGTTTAAGCCTGTTTAAGTGAATTAAAATGCTGAGATAATTTTTATTTATCAAACTATATTTTAAAGTAATTATTTTTCTACTTTTTAATTAGGGACACATAAGAAATGTCACTATATAACACCAGCAAAGGCAAAGAAACATTTTTTTCCCCAGAATATTATGGGGGCACAAACATTTTGGTTACATAAATTGCTTTTGTGCTGTTTGAGTCAAAGTTTTAAGTGTGCCCATCCCTCAGATAGTGTGCATTGTACCTGTTAGGTATGAATTTACCCATCCCCTCCTCCCCTCCCACCTGCTTGATTTCTAATGAATGTTATTTCCATATGTGCCTATAAGTGTTGATCAATTAGTTCCAATTTAATGGTGAGTACATGTGGTGCTGGTTTTTCCATTCTTGTGATACTTCACTTTGAAGAATGGTCTCCAGTTCCACCCAGGTTAACACTAGAGGTATTAGTTCACCATTTTTCGTGGCTGAGTAGCACTCCATGATATACATATACCACATTTTATTAATCCACTCATGTATTAATGGGCACTTGGATTGTTTCCATTTCTTTGCAATTGTGAATTGTACTACTATAAACATTCGAGTGCAGGTATGTTTTTTTATAGAATGTCTTTTTTCCCTTTGGGTAAATACCCAGTAGTGGGATGGCTGGTTCAAATGGTAGTTCTACATTTAGTTCTTTGAGGTATCTCCATACTTCCTTCCAAGAGGTTGTACTAGTTTGCAGTTCTAACAACAGTGTTTCTCTCTCTCCACATCCATGCCAGCATTTGCTGTTTGGGGACTTTTTAATAAAAGCTATTCTCACCGGAGTTAAGTGATATCTCACTGTGGTTGTGATTTGCATTTCCCTGATGATTAGAGATGTTGAGCATTTTTTCATGTTTCTTGGCCATTAATCTATCTTCTTTTGAAAAGTTTCTGTTCATGCCTTTTCCCCACTTTTTAATGGGATTGTTTGATTTTTTTTTTCTTGTTTATTTGCTTGAGTTCTTTGTAGATTCTGGTTATTAACCCTTTATCAGATGTATAGCATGCAAATATTTTCTCCCATTCTGTAGGTTGTCTGTTCGCTCTAGTGATTGTTTCCTTGGCTGTACAGAAGCTTTTTAATTTGATCTGGCCCCATTTATTTGTTTTTGTTGTTGCTGTGATTGCTTTTGAGGTCTTCATCATAAGTTCTTTGCCAAGGCCAATATCTATAAGAATTTTTCCAACATTTTTTTCTGGAATTCTTATCGTGAGTTGATTTTTGTGAGAGGTGAAAGGTGAGGATCCTATTTTAGTCTTCTACATGTGGCTATCCAATTTTCCCATCACCATTTATTGAATAGGGATTCTTTTCCCCAGTGTATGTTTTTGTCTGCTTTGGCAAAGATCAGATGGCAATGTGAGGATGGTTTTATATCTGGGTTCTCTGTTCTGATCCATAAAAGCAATGAAACTTAATGTTTCAGTCTACGAAGTCTTCCTGAGAGTGAATCTGAAATTTCCAGTGATTTGTTTAAAATATTGATCATTATTTGTGAATCCTGACTGTTCCCCTTTTTTCACCCTATCAAAGGCAAACCAGATTGAATAGTGTTTGCTGAGTGTTTGCTAGGGATCCTAAGTGATTTACATATTGATTTTATTACATCCTTGCTGCAATTCCCACTTTTCAGATGTGGAAGCTGAGAGTGAGATAGGTCACAAAACTTGCTCATCATTAGTGTTGAATGCGGTTGCAGAATATTGACATACAAAGGACTTGGCCAAGGCAATTTTGTTGGAAGAGGTGTTGGGGATTGGTGGATGCCAGGAGAGTCATCCTAAAGCTGCACTTGCAGGCAGGAATTGTGTTTCTACTGTAGAAGATAAGCTCATTTAGGGTGTCAATGGCTGATGGAGTTTCTAGGGCTACAGCCACCACCGCTGCCCAAGTTACCCATTGGTACCACCATGATCCACAGTCAGAATTTACATCCAAGGGAGTGTGGTTCTGGAGCACATGCACTTAACCATTGAGGTGTGCTGACAGTCAAGGCCCATCAGAGATCACAGGTCCAGTACATCATTTCACCTCAGCTCCATACCGCAGGGTGCTAGTAATTCTCTCTACTGTTCCAGGCACTGTGCTAGGCTAGGGACACAGAAAAGGAGAATGTGGCCTGGGAGATAGACCTAGAGTGAAGCCCTCTGGGAACTCCCAACTCCCTGGATGTGATTCAACCAAGTCTTGCCTTGTCCTAGATTCTGGGCCATGCTGAGATGTATTATAGCATAAGCACTTTGAATGATTTATTTTTCCTTGTTGAGACAGGACTATATGGTGGCTAAACTAGAAATTCTGGAGTCAGATTGTCTGGCTTCCAATTCTAGCTCATTACTGGCTAGTTGTATGACCATGGGTGGCCAGAGTATTATCTATCTCACAGGGCTTTGAGTAACTTAGTAGAAATAGAACTCAACTTAGTAAGTATTATATGCTTATTAAAGAGCAAGGAAGAAAAAGAAAACCAAGCAAACACACAAACTCAAGTGCTAGATTTATCTAAGACAGATGATATTAGAGTCCAGCACGAGGAGTACACATCTCAAAGTCTTAGTTATTTACCAATCAACACATTGCAATCACCAAGTCAGATACAACAGTGTGAGACCTTTTCCTCACTTTAGTGTAGCAGCACCAAGAGCCTCCTCATACATCTGCTTTTATTCCTTTGAATAATATATTTTTCATGAAAATGTTTTAAAGCAATGTGTTTAGATCAAAGTAGCAGAAAGAGAATATAAATCAAAAGAATTCATGTATAAAAAAATAACATTTGTGATTTTTTTCTGCCATTACTGTTTTGCTTAAAAGATTTGCTTAAAACATGCTTTTATCACCTAAGGGAATTTTGTTAACTTTGTGCACTAAGATATGTTTTATATGTTTTCATAAATTTATCCATTTCTCAGATTTTAACAGAATTAGCATTTATTTTTATTTAATTATGCCTGACATATTTATTTGCTGGTATTTAATGAGTTTTAAATTTTTTTTCTCTGACAAAAATTATGTTGTCTGAATTCAAGTTTTCAGAAGAGATGTAACTGGCAGAAAATTTGACATAATTAATAAATCTGAATATAGCCAAAGTTTTTACAAAAAGAATAATATATTTTTCATAGCTCTTAGCAGTTATATGAACAATCATATAAACCTAAGTGACTTGAGCAGTTACATATCTATACTTATTTTTACAAGTAGAAAATAACATCCTCCTCATTGACATATGTTGAAAATGTTGGCACAAACTTAGGAGGCTACATGAGCCAAGCCACAGACCAGAGAAGAATATCTCTGGGGAAGAAAGGCATTCCTTAGCTTTCAACAAAACTAACCCAGTGTGGAACAATAATTTGCCAACAGTCATGGGAAACCAAAAGTGAAACTGGAGCTGCAGCCAAGGCAATGCCATCATTGCTAAATCCATTCATTCATTTATTCATTCTGTGCTCAGAACCTACAGCTGCTTCCCACAGTCATCTTTGATTTTGGTTCAACATTCAACATCCTAAATTCATTTTTAAAGTGGAGGTCAACTTTTTCACCGTCTTGCTAACTATATCCAATCCCATGGGCATTTTTAAACAGGAATTGGAATATTACAAATAAAAAAGCTCATAGTTGTTACCATATTTATGTATATTTATATGTTTTAAATTTTAGAAGTAATTGCATTTAAAATAATTAAAAGAATTAATTGCATTTAAAATAGCAATTCAGGCAGCTTGCTGGGAAATACCTGATCTATTCTCACACATGGTGGAGTAGAGAGGGGCAGGTCGGATCTGGGGAGGAGCATTACCACCTCTTGGGGGAACCAAAGGGTCACAGAGTAATAGCTCAAAGCCACTAGGAGAACGTACAGCCAGAATATGAGTGAGAACTCATGACCAATGTAGAGCAGCCAAGGTCAGCATAAATATATTGTCAGTTTCAAGTATCAGACAAAGGTAAGTCAGAGATAAGGAGTTGAATAAATAGAGAAACTGACCAGGAGGCAAGAGGCAAAGTGGGAACAAGGAGAAAGGCTACCGAACACTTTCCATAAAAGATCAGGGTTGAGCTGTGATCAAAAAGAGATGGCAGGAAGAGAAAATTATCCTCGCACAGTTTTGATCACATAATTTGCAATGCTCGAAATCAGCCAATATCAGGTCTGGTCTGAGGAAGGACTATCCAAAGAACAAAGATGAGCCTGAACACCGAGCTCCCTTCATATTATATATAATATGATGGTGGAAAAGATCAGAATTCATAAGCCCAGGAGGTTATGGGTGGATGGCATTGTAAGAACGTCCTGAAGGAGGCATTGGCCCAGAATCTGACAGAGTCAAGAGAGCTAAGAAAGGAAGAGTATAGAGGGGGGAGTTGTATAAATATGATAATCTAAGCATGAGTATTTGAGAACTTCTAAGGTGCTTCCCTCTATGACATTGCCCAGGCAAGTGCAAGGTGACTAATTCACAGTGGTTGGTCCTAGAAATTGAGACCAACATAACTCCCTGGATTAAGCAATGCTAAGACACAATATAAAAAGCTTAGCTACTTGTTTTCAGGAAATACTTTCTCTTGGAAGATAATATTGTGATCTAACCAAAGCAATGTGCTAGCCAAAACTCACTTCAAGACCCTCTCCTAGCTATGTTCATCAGTACAAAGCTAGCGTGTCATAAACTGTTGCCAATGCCAATCAGTTCCTGACTTTGCAAGATCCACCTGGAAACCACGGGGTTCAGACCCTAAAATCTTGTAAATAGACTTCCCTTAGCTTTGCTTGATTAAAAACAAATCAGGGCTGGGTTGTGGCAAGCTTTGTGTGATTGGGTGCTCTCTCTTGGCATTGGATCATCAGTCTGAGTGAGGGGTTCAGAGAGCAGACAAAACCATGGGACTGACACCTATCAGCGTGGCCATTGGTGGGAGGGCAACGGATTTGATGATGGAAGAACAGACAACATGGTTTTGCACTTACTGTGGAACTTAAAGACAGCCCAGGTTTTACTTTTAATTATTCAGTATTATTGAATATTTGTCATAATTAATATTGGTGGATATGACACTTGATCTCCTCAGTTATGACTTTGTATCAGAATGGTTGCATCAGAATGTCACATGTCCTATTGGGACAGACAGAAGTGTCTGTACGTCTGCATGTTGTTCTAGCTGCCAGTGATTTTTCTTACAAAGGGTTTGTAGAGTTTTCAAAACATAATCATGTTCTGATAGTGGAGCCCACAATGTAGCACATTAGATTTAAACCCTCTATGGGGAACCCTTTGAGCTTCCTACCACTGGAACTGGAAATCAAATTCCAATTAAGGGACAGGGGTCTCTACTGACCTGCATATATACATCTCTAGCAAGTCAGCAGCTTTGGCTAAATCTTTATTTAAATTTGCCAAGAGTCATTTTTCTTTTGATTTTCTCAATATTTACTTAAATTCCTTTCATGCACCATGGGGCACCGTATGCCTTAGAAAGGACAGCCTTATGGGATCACTTTCCTCTTAAGAGGTTAAAAAGAAAAGTTAACTTCCCAAGTTAAAAAGAAAAAATGGTTCAGGTAGGGAAGAAGGAAGGTGCTTTCTCATAGTAAAATAGAGAAGCTGTGCAGAGGCCAGCAGGAAGGGAGGCATCAGGCTGTCAACCAGGTGGCCCAGCAGGCAGGTGAGCTGTGTGCCTTGCTATGCTAATTGATAGGAATTACACCTGTTGTTTCCATAGTTTTAGGAACAGTTGATTTTAAAAGGGTAGGAACCTGCATTCATATTAGGATAATTCAATGAGAAATTTGGAATTGAAACTTTGGCCATATGATAACCATACTTCACTGCCTTTTGAGACTCTTTCTCTGGAGAACCAAGGGCATGACAAAGGCACAAACTTGAGGGCATGAGTGTTCCATTGCCCACGAAGGAAACACTTACATGTTATTTTTAAATACATGCATCAATACACAAGATAATAAGAGGCTTTTGTTAAAAATTAAAAGTTACCTATATAGCCAGTAACTTATATATTCCTTGAGGCAAAAGACAATGTCTATTCTAATGCCTAGCATACTAAATGGCCCATGGCAGCTCTTCAGTATATTCCTGTTGAATAATATAGTTTGTATTTGCAACTTGATCTCCTTCTTAATGGACTGATAAAACTTTAAGGAAAAAAATTACTGTAAAACAATTCCCTGTGACTCAGTGGAGGTACATCTATCAGGCATGGATTGCCTGGAATGTTTTCAACTGGGCTTGTTAAGATATAACCAACAGCTACAGAAACATTCCAATTAAGGAGTATTAATAACCTGGGCACATTAACTGGTAATGTCTGGCATGACGTGGGGGTGTGTAGAGGGTTTGTAGAACTGTCAGTTAATCAGAGTCAGACCTCACCTGTCATTTAACTTTAGCCAAGAGTTCTGTGACAAGTAGACCATGGTTACAGACAATATCATGAATGGTAGACAAGCAAAAGGTAGGAGATATCATCTGGCCACTGAACAAGTGGATTCTCCAGTGTCGGGCTCAGGATGGTGAGGGGAGGGAGGAGTCATGTTCTATACAAACAGACAGATGGGAATACTTGAGTGATAAATTCAATGAATTGAATGTGACATATTCCCATAATTATGACCACAGTAATCCTTTTAAGGTTCTAATTCTGTAGGATAACAGTGTTAGGCTTAATTAGAAAGAGTCTTTCTTTAAAATTAAAAAATCCTGGAGAGAGAAACCAAAAAAGAGAAAGAGTGAGAGTATTAATGCAAATGTTAAAAGAAAGCAAAATGTTAAGAATGACAGATGTTTAAAGCTGGAAGTAGTTTTAAAGATCTAGGATGGAGTCCTCTTCTTGGAGATTGACCAGCAAGCCAGCAACACAGGGAGCTGATTTGTCCAAGGTATTCCTGGTTAGTGACCTGTAGTTCTGAGAGCTAGGTCAGGGGCTACACAGACCAAGGGATACTGGAAGAAATAGCCAAAAATAGGGTATTTGGATGGAAAATAGCCGTGTGAGTTTAGCTCTGTAGGGTTTTAAATTTGGGAAACTTCAACTTTTTAGAATAACTCCTTATCCTCCTGCCTGTTTAAAATGTGAGTGACTTTTTTTTTTATGTAACACTGATTCTGGTGTGCCTGACAATGAACTATTTCTTTTTCATGATAAACTCCTAGAGAGTTGAGATCTATCGAGCCTTCTTTGTCATAGCCTAGTAGCATACCACCCCCATACAGATCCATGCTAAAAAAAAGCCCATGTTTTGACAAAAAAGGTACCTGATGAAGAAGCTTAAATGAGTATGGGCGCAGATATTTGGGGACATTTTGGTTGGTGCTTTTACTTTAAGACATTTCTATTGATGAGTTATGAAGAGATATTAATCTCTCCTGAGCACACAGGACACAATGCCCAGCACCAGAGCACCACTTTACAAATCATTTTACCATTAGCCTGAGCAGCTCTAACACATCAACAACCAGTGCAAGTGCATTTGCTTTATTTTAAGGTAGAATATTTATTTTGGATAATGGATTATTAAATAGATATGTATCATTTATCTCCGCAAGTCGTTTTATTGAGAATGATTTATAGCACATCAACAGCCATTGCAAATGCATTTGCTCTCTTTTGAGGGCTGCTCATTTTATTATGAATGGCTTACTGAGCAGGGAGAAGCCAGTTGCAGAGAAACTGCTTTCTCCAGGCTGTGATATTTTACAAGGGTGGCCTTATAAATATTTTGTAAATGACGTATAAATCTTTTCTTGGCAAAATATTCTGAAGCCCAATTAATGCTCCAATTCCAAGTGGCCATTCTGGGAAAGAGGATGCCCATGAAAAGGGGTGCTGGAATCTGGCCTCCTTTACATTAAATGGTAGCAGTGTACCACGATACAATTATAACAGGAAGACTTTGACTTCTCATCTGAAATGTCAGTATAAATTAGACTATTTGTTTATTAGAATTTGAGTGACATTAGAGAAGTTTCACCATTGAAAATGTGAAGAAAAGAACACGTCTAGCTAATCTCTAACTTTTCTGTTATTGCTGCCCGAAAAAGTCTTATTGTTTGCATTCAAGTAGATGAGGGTTCATTGTGTGTGCAAAATACAGAAATGGGTGTGAAATGCAACCTTGATGATAATTATTTGCATTGGCTTTTCAAAAAACTTGACCGTTAAGTGTATCTTTCATACCCTAATGCAGATGAAAAATACAGATACTTGGCTGCAGTATAGTACTGTCAGATTTTTAATTTCAGAAAGGGTAAACATTGCCAAGTTTTGAAGGTCTGCATCAAGGATACTGACATAATTTTCAAAGTCACGGGTAATACCGCAGCACCTCCCCTTAACATAAAACCCAGGGGGTTGACACCAGCCCATCTCTCCCTAATCTATCCCATGCATAACAATGTTGCCACGGAGCCTTCCTGAATATTTGCAACTGCACAGGCAGAAGTGGGTTTTGCAAATGAGATGGGGGTGATGTATTTTATTGCTGATACTGTTTCACCTGTATTTAGTTCCACTGACATGGCAAACCCCACGGCCAATTGTCCTTATTATAGCCCCTGTGTATTTCTCCCCAGCACACTTGCACAGGGGGAAGATGTGGGCATGGAGTGTACTTAACTGCCAAGCTGAATGGCTCTGTAATGTAGCTTCAGTGTGGCATAAATTAAGCTGTCATTTTTTTGGCAGCAAGTGCAGAGAGGCGATTTTCCTGTACTGTAACATTTGAAACAACAATTTTCTGGCTCCAGTACTGACTGACAGTTCTGTGTGATACATTCTCAACATGTGTGCTTCAGGGCTGCAGCTGGAAACTGCCTTCGGGGCAAGGTATTGTCTCTATTAGCAAATCCTGGCTGTGGTTGCCCTCATGCAGACGTTTTCTGACTCCTGCTGCTGCCAGTCAGCCCAAGGAGGCTGCCATCAGGCCAGCAAAAATGGCACTGGGGATCTATCAGCCTGAACAAGGTTTTTAAGCATGTTTTTGCGTTATACAAAATGGTCTTTTATCATGAAAATCAGATTGTATGTTCTTGGATGCTCGTTCTAACGGTGCAAAGCCTTTTGCAATTAAAGAGATTTCTCAGAGTTGGGCTGAGGTTTTGTGGGTAGGAAACACTGTTGGATGCCCCGAGGGGCTTCCTGGTATAGACTGCGAGTGCTACTATGTCTGTCTCCTGTGCTGGAGGTTAGCTACAGTGGAGAGGCAGAATGTTGGTAAAGGTAATGAGGGGTGTCGGCAGAAGGGTCTCTGGAGGGAGCACAGCAAACTGTTCTTTCTTTAAATGTCCTCTACCCCTCCCCTTCCTCTCTCCTGCCCCCACAGGTGACTACAAAGCAATATGGGCAATATTCGCCAACTATCTTGAATGCACATAAAGGGCAGAAAAGGTTACCTTGAAAGCAGTCAAAATAATAAAACTGTAATCACATCCATCAGGATGCAACAGGGAGAAATAAGTTATGTTAACCCTGAACTTCCATCTGGAGCTGTTGCTGGTGTCCTGGTAGGATGAGGTTGCCGAGGCTTTAATAGATCAAAGCCAAGGCTTTAACCAGTACACGGTTAGGCAAGACTACACCTAAACCTACTCCAGCACGGGGCATGATCATATTTCAAGAGTTCTTCAAGGAACAATCGATGACTTCCCTGAGTTTGAATAATCAAGCTATTTACTGAGTAACTTGTTCACAGCCAGCAGGCGCACACTTGTATAGAACTTAAGTCTTTTTCTGTGTTTGTTTCCCCTTATTCTTTTGGATACTGTCATCAGGGAAAATAGACAGCATGTCTTAAACAGTCTTCATAAAATGACATTTAGAGGCTGTGTGTTCTCAGATTCAAATCCCTTGGTTTCTATAATTTTTCCACATGGTTTTGTGAAGCATTCATTTATTTGTCCAACCAATGCTTGCCAATGGGTTGAGTACTATCTTAGAGACACCAAGGTAAACTGACCGGAGGTGGGGATCAGAGTAACCACTACTACAGGTAGTTCAAAGTCTAAAATCTCTTACATCTACAATCCCCAAAATCAAAATCCCAAAAGGTTAAAATCTCAAATGTTGAAATCCTGAAAGCCAAATTCTGGGGAAGGAATTAGTGTATATTCAGTTGTACACAGGATAGTTGCATAATCTTAGACACAACTGTTACCTTGTTATTGCCTTTATTTGCATTTGGCAGAAAATTCAGATGAGTGGATTGGTCACTCCATAGGACAGTGACAAAAACTTCAATTTAAAAATGCATCATTTGTCTGCATTGACATTCCTTCTAGCTGATACAATTCCAGGAGATTTTAATGAACTAAATAAAGCCAAACTTGCCTAGAGAAGCCAGCAAAGTAACTGTTTCTAAAATAATTATGTGCAAAGTAGGATAAGAAGACACTTACACAACAGTGTTACTGTTTGATCACCAATATTGTTTCTCCTAAATTTATAGTCTGTATAAATCTATTTTGCATGCCTTAATATACAGACTATAAATTTAGGAGAAACAATACTGGTGATCAAACAGCAACACTGTTGCATAACATGCAAAATAGATTTTCTGAGTACTACAAACAACATAGAAACATGGCACAGATGATGGGAAAACTTTATAGGGAATGCTCATATTAGTGTACATCAAATCATAGAAGAATTTCAAAAAGAACAGTATTCTCTGAGAAAAGCCATGCCCTAAAGAAAAAAAAGCAGATATGCATCACGATGCAAGACCTCAAAATACAGTTCACCCTTGAAGAACACAGATTTAAACTGCAAAGGCCCACTTATACATGTTTTTTTACATAAATATATTACAACATATTTTGGAGATTTGCGACAATTTGAACACTCACAGACAAACTACGTAGCCTAGAAATAACGAAAAAATTAAGAAAAAGTTACTTGATGAATGCATAAAATATATGTAGATACTAGTCTATATCATTTACCACCATAAAATCGACACAAATCTATTATAAAAAGTTAAAATTTATCAAAACTTGCACAAACACAGACTTTACATGGCACCATTCGAAGTCAAAAGAAATGTAAACAAATGTAAAGGTGCAAGTTAAGATGTAAATCTTAACTGCCTAAAATTAACTGTAGTACATACTGTACTACTGTAATATTTCATACCATCTCCTGTTGCTATTGCAGTGAGCTCAAGTGTTGTGAGTATCCACTTAAAACACCTTGTGATGCTAATTATCTCTGCACGAGCAGTTCCTCTCTCCAATAAATTGTGTATCACAGTAAAAAGTGACCTCTTGAGATTACCATATTTTTTTTGTGCTTCGTGTAATACCATAAACCTTGAATAGCACCATGGGACCCATACAAAGTGTCACTAGTGATGCTGGAAGTGCTTTCAAGATGACGTTGAAAGAAAAAGTTGAATTGCTTGATATGTACCATAGATTGAGGTCTACAGCTGCGGTTGCCCACCATTTCAAGATAAATAAATCCAGTGTAAGGACCACTGTGAAAAAATAAATAAATAAAAGGAAATATGTGAAGCTGTCACTGCAGCTATACCAGTTGTTGTGAAAACTTGGCATGTTTTCTGAAATACCTTTTTATCTCATATTGAAAACGCAGTTTTTATGTGGGTGCAGGATTGCTATGATAAAGGCATACCTATACACTCTAATATGATTCAAGAAAAAGCAAAATACAACAACGTAAAGCAAAAAAGGAAGGTAAAGGATCTGAAGGTGGAGAATTTAATGTCAGCAAAGGATGGTTTGATACTATTAGAAAGAGATGTCAAGATAACAGAAGCAGCTTCTGCCAACGAAGAGGCAGCAGAGCAGTTCCTAGTGTCTCTTTCATCCATCATGTGTCACACAAGTCTCTAATGACATAAAGCCAAACTATCTTATTTCTTAGGCCCCAAAAGACATATATGGAGATTGCTTCTCTATCACTTACTTTCAGATATTTTGACACTTTCTCATACCTTTTTTTAAATTTTCTTTTTAGGTAAAACATTTATTGGGAGGCTACTCTGTGCCAGCTAGCTTCTGAGACTATGTTTAACAGGCTAGATGTGTTCTCTGCTCTCAAAGAGCTTACAGTCTAGTGGAGGATCTAGGAGAAATTTAAGATGGTTGTGAGACTGGTTTTCTTTTATCCTTTAACTATGGCCAATAACTTGCAAAAATTCTCTAGCACTCCTGAAATCTCTCTTCAATTCTTTCCATTGCGTTATTGGCCCAAAACTCCCTTATTGGCCAAAAACCTTTGCCTTGTCTATTCCTCTAGTTTATTAGATAGACTTTATTCCATCATGAACTTTTCATAATTTTATAATTTGATAAAAACATGCATATGCATATACTATATTGTGTAAACAATATCTTGGGTCATTGACAGTCCCTTCATCTCATACCTTTATTGCCTGCTAAATGAACTACTGCAATTA
This sequence comes from Cheirogaleus medius, assembly GCA_008086735.1. NCBI lineage: Eukaryota > Metazoa > Chordata > Mammalia > Primates > Cheirogaleidae > Cheirogaleus > Cheirogaleus medius. Next base: position 28,839,262 of record VBSM01002217.1, on the reverse strand, counting down.
CCTTATAACTGGTCCTCTGCAAACTTCTATCAGCAGGTGTTACTGTATTCAATTTGCTACTGCCAATCAGACAGCAGCATCTATTCCAGTGGCACTCAAATCACCCTCTTGGAAAGGTATTGGCTTTCATTTAGGACTGGTATTGATTTTTGACCAATGGAAGATACAATTAAGACTCAATGCTGCTGAGGGATGTCTTCCTGCTTTGCTGTTTGTATGGAAGACTCCATGTCATGGAACTGGAATCTGGGAGGCATTCTTCCTTCTTATTTGCTTTTAAAGAAAACTCAAAAGACATGGCTATTTGGTGACTGTTCATGTTACTCACAGGTTTCCAGGCTGCAAAAAGGTGTTTTATGAACTAGCTCTGCACTTTTATTATATCCACACTGAATAGCATCATTATAATTAAACGGCTGTCACAATTTCCATTACACACCCCTGTTTTAAGGGACCTAACTCACAGCCATAAAATTTACTTTTGACTGAAACTTGGCATGCCTGACTCTAGTGCCTAATCAGTATTTTTCATAAACAGCATAGAATTATATTATGCTACCCAAATGCTAGTTTCCCCCAAAGACTTTTATGATCAGAAGAACAAAGATGCTACCTCTCCACCTCAAAATGTTTGTTCGTGTTTTTCTAAATTTAAAATATGGATGTGATAAACATCAACCTAATTGTACTATAGGTTATAAGAAATTGCATAACATATGATTGATTTATAAACCTGATATTATATATTCAAGAATTATATTAAATGTTATTAATCACATACTCATGTAATTATATGTAAATAGCTTAAAGATTAGTATAATACATTTTGAGGCAACTAGTTCCAGTGCCTTATCATATTTATGACTTTTTCTTAGTTTCACTTTGGGTGAGGTGGAGGTGGAGAGAGAGAGAGAGAGAGAGAGAACAGGAACATGTCACATTAATGACTGAATTTCCCAATAGGTAAATATATTATTAAAAAACCTGAATGTGAGAAAAAAGCCACAAAGAACCCTATATGTAATGAGAAGTATTCCTCAGGATAAAACCCTGTGGTGGATTGAATAATGGCCTCCAATGATGTTCATGTCTTAATCTCTGGAACCTCTCTATATATTATGTATTTATATGGCTAAAGGGGCTTTGCAAATGTGATTAAATTAAGGATCTTGAGATGAGGAGATTATCCTGCATTATCCAATGGACCCAATGTAATTACAAGGGTCCTTATCAGAGCGAAGCAGAGGGTCAGAGCCAGAGTAGGAGATGAGACAATAGAAGCAGAGGTCCAAGAGTCATTGGTCAAGGAATCATCAGCTTCTAGAAGGTGGGAAGTCACGGAAACAGGCTCCCCTAGAGCCTCCAGAAGGCAGGCAGCCCTACTTACGGCATGATTTTAGAGCTTCTAGTCTCCAGAACTGTACAGGAATAAATCCATGTTGCTTTACACCACTACATTGGTGGCAGTGTGTTACAGCAGCAATGGGTAATACAAATGCTTTTAGAAATTAAAAATACCAGGAAGAAGAACACAGCTGAGTCCATTATTTTTAAACTCTTAGGAACTGCTATTGTCTTTCAGATATTAAAAAAAAATAAATGCTTTGGGAAAGCTATTTCTTAAAAATATTTGAACTGTTTTTTATCAATGTTTAATCTTTTAAATATTTCATTATTATTACTGATAAAACTTTTTCCAATGCTCTGGTTCAGGAATTGAGTAACAGTTCTATCAAGTACCTGAGATCTTCACCTAAAAGTAGCAGATGCTGTTTTGTACATCATAATCCATGGCTATTCAGGTTGACTTATGGCTAAGTACAGTCTCCTTTATTGATTGGGAGGATGTTGGAAGCATTTTTTTAAAGTAATCAGTAGGAAGGTTTGATCTTTACACTCATGTGAAACCATAGTGCTGGCTCTCATATACCTTTTTAGTAAGCTGCTTCTGGAAATGCATGTATGACTAAGCACATATATTCATCTCTACCCTCCTACCAGGTGTATGTTAGACCTAGAAGCCCAATCTCTGTAACTATCTCTTTTAGACAAGGAAAATTCCCAGACCTCTGCTCACCTGCATAAGAAGAAGAAGAATGGATGATGGATGCACCAGCTCCTTACAAAACACTAGTGCATAGATCATCCTGGGTATGAGACCTTGGCATGTTCACTTTCTCTATCAAATAGTGTTCACAAATAATAAACTAGGTGTTCAGCTACACTAGATCATAAAATTGATGAGTCTGCAAATTAACTTAACTTGTCTTAGATCCCCAGCACTCTTTACTTTGCATTTTGCACTGGCAATAATACCACATGGGTAGCAGTAAACTATATCCCTGTACAGCCTGGTCCCTTGTGCCCTAGCTGCAGCAGGGAGGCATGCGGCCAGTACCGATGCTCCTCTGAAGGGTGCCAGTGCCTCTGGAGGGAGGGAGCAATTGTCCTGGAGGCTGCTCCCGGAAGCCTGCATCCTGAGCCATGTGCCGTGATGGAGATCCAGATAACAGCCTATATGCAGGTAAATAAAGGACCCAGCAAGAGCACAGCCCTGCCCCCCCAATAACAAACACCATGCACTCAAAAATTAGATCTACTGCTTTATGGCTTTAAATTATGTAAGTGTTTTTAAATTCTGTAAGTGACCAAATGGGATTCAACAATTCTTTCATACCATAATGGGGCCATTAGATTATTTTTACCTGGCTTTATACTAAATGGATCCCTAGGTAGCTGAAAAAGAGCTGAAAATTGACCTGAATGCACATGGGGGCCTTGTATTTGAAAACCTTTGGCACAGTTTAGACATTATGTATGGCTCTTATTCCTTTTGACCTTGTAATAGTGTTACTTATGCATGTTTCTACTCTCTACTCCTAGATTGGAAGCATCTAGAATCTAGGTTCAAGTAGGTACCTAATCACTGTACTATAAATATTTATTGGAAGAGAGAGAGAAAAGGGAAGGGAGAGGGAGTGAAGTAGGCTAGACTCTTCCATTTGCCTTGTATATTTCCAAAGATAAAAATAGGAAATATACTTTATATTTGGCTGCAGGGGCCAGTACTCCCAGCTTTTCTGTTATTGGCTTCATAGGTCACCAGGATGTTGGCACCAAGAGCACTAAAAAAAGAAGCCTGGGCAGCGGTGAGTTTGTGGTTTCACTGATCATCCTGATGGATGTGTTGTACCCCCCACTACACACACAAACACACACACACACACACACACACACACACACAGAGGTTCAGAAGAATCTCGGTGGAGCATTGCTCCCGAAGGCGGAAGCTGGTGGAGAACACAAGGCTGGTTTGCCTGTTTGCACCCACCCCTGCCCTCTGTGTGGCTTCTCCTATGAGTAATTGTTATTTAATGTAATTAACCTGAAAGCCCGAATTTCAAGCTTCTTACCTCCCCGTGGGTAACTGCAGGGCTTCAGCCCTCTGTCTTTCAGGGTAACTGTCTCCACTCAAAATTCTGTGGGGCTGACTTCCATGTTTATGAATCAGATGAAGCCAATGCTCCCTTGAGCCAAGGCTCCCCCACTTCTAGGGAAGTTGAGCCCCTCTGGAGGGCAGTCCACTCTGGTACCTCCACCCTCAGCTCTTCTCTGATCACAGTTTGATGCTCCGAGGTGACCATTGTCCTGGGCAAAGTTTCTGATGGTTCCAGGGAAGTTCCTTCATAACTCAGGGTAACCTGGTTTTGCTAAGGCAGAAGGTCAGAGACTGAAGTTGGGCAAGAGGGGCAAGCTGATTCCACAGCCCGTATCTCCAGCTTCATCTTCTTGTCTTTCAATGAGCTTCATCGCTGGGCCTCCTCCACACAGCCCGAGATAGTGGCTCCTGTGCTCATTTGGAGCATCCCCTCCCCCTATTCCTTATGGTGGGAGCCAGGATGTTGAGGAAAAATTTCAAATCAGGTCTGATTTTTGGTGCTAGGTTATGGCAGTTGTCCTGCTCTCTTTCCTCCTCCTTTTGTTCCATGGCTGTCTTGGGTATTTTAGACTCTCCTTCAAGAAGTTTTTTTCCAGAGTTACTTGAACCATTTGGGAGGGAAGGTAGCCCATGCTGCAATTCTGCTTGTATCCTTCACCCCTGCCAGGGAGCCCCTAAGGCTGATGCTTGGCAATGCTACACTCTTTGATGCAACAAAAACAAAATGACAGCAGGCCTGTCCACTGGGTCTCAACACTTTTTGCCTTTGAGGGCTAGGAGGTGCTTCCTTCAAGTGCAGTGGCCTCCAATCACTGAACCATGTCCTGAAGGGCAGAGTGGCTATTCTCTGTAAACACCGAAGGACTGGAAGAGACTTTGGAGCCTCTTTCAGATGGCTTATGGTTTTCTTTTAAACCCCTGAAGGTTGCCTCCTTTTCCTCTAAAATACTGGAAGCCTGATCCCAGGCAGTTTACTGAAGATAGACCAAGCAGGCCTTCATCAAGGCTGGCACAGTCTGACTGCATTTTGTTGCAGGGCTCTTTCTCAAACAGGCTCCTTAACCATGTATCATGCTCCCCTGCCTGCTGCTAAGTCTGAGGAGAGCACCTGCAAAGCTGGCCATTCTTCTAAACACCTGCCTAACCTGTCCCTTCTTGCACCAGTCTGCCTGGTACACCTGCACAGGCACTAGGCTGTCCTACCACCTCCTTACCCTCCTGAGGCCTAACATGCTAGCCCCTCTGTGTGGCCTGTGACAGCCAGTGTCATAGTTCCTCCCTCATCTTCAGTTTGCTGAATATTCTTCTTCATCGCCTCGCCCCAGGGGTGGGCACACTCCAGCTTGGGCAAGAGAGAGACTGGCATGATGGACATGGATCCTGGCCACATCTGCCACCTGCCACCTTATCTTTCTCCAGAAAAGAGTCACTCATTTGGAAATTCTCTAACTAATGTAGGGGAATCAAAAATCACTTTTCTAGGGACCATCCTCTGTCCTTGTATCTTTCTAGGGATAGAAAGGCAATTGACATTCTCTGCAAGCTCTAGAAGACTACATTCATGTTTTCTTCTCTCCTGAACATTCTGATAAGCATTCTCTATGCCTGATTAAGAGTTTTAACAAACAAATCAATTGGCTCCGATCCCTGGGGCAGTAGTTAATCCCTGATGCAGAAGTGCACAATCTAGGATTCAAATAACCCCAGAGGAACCCTGCAACATGCAGCTCAAACACCCCCTGGGCCTCACAGTGAGTGGTTCCCATGTGCTCTGTTGTCACGGAATCACAAATTTAAGTAGATCTTTAGCCCACATCTGTGTTGTTTTAAACCTTGACCCAACTCCTTGCCCTCTGAGTTTCCTCCCCCACTGCTGCTTTTTTTTTTTTTTTTTTTTTTTTGGACATTCCAAGGAAAATCTTGCTTGCATTTGTGACGCCACTGCCATCTCTCATGCCCTTATCCCCTGCCCCTGCCACCACTATTCTGAGCCCTGAGTGTGGGGGCCACAGCTAGGCCACAGGTGGGCCATAGCACACTATTGCCATCACCACTGCCATCGGAAACCCACCCAGGATGTCCTCTACTTAGTGAGTTCAGGACAGTGTGCTGCCTCCCCAACCATGCTGTGATGACTTCAATCCCAAGTGGCGAGTGAGTGCTGAAGGCAGCCTGGCCTCAGTGACCTGATAACAAGGGGACTCACTCTCTTTGTATGTGTGTGTGTGTTTGCGCGGGTGTAATGGTCTGCTAGAAGGGGCCACGGCAGGAAGGCTCAGCACCCTGAAGTGTTAGGAAGTATGAGTTGGCTTCAACCCCTTTACCTACAACTTGTATTAGTAATAACTCCAGGGTAGTCATATTAATTGCTAACATTCATTGAAAGTTTACCTTCACAAAGGTCTTGTGAGGTAACGTCTCTTACTACCATGCCCATTTTATAGAAGAGGAAACTGAGGCACAGACCAGTAAAGAGTAGAGGATACAGAGCTAGCAAGGAGCAAAGCCAGCTTGGAGCCCAGGCAGTCTGGCTGTAGAATGTGTGTCCCTAACACCACACTATTCTGCCATCCACATGCATGTGCCAACTGGTGGAGTCATGGAAAGTTTCAGTGAAATCTGACATGCTCTCTTCTAGAACCAGGTTCTCCTCTGAGGAGTATGACTAAAAGTTGGGTTCTAGTCATCGTTCCTGTGCCTTTTTCCTTTGAATTCATTCTTAACCACCCCAGAGGCCCCCCTTGCAAGCTGCTCTATGCTTCCCCTCCCCAGCCTCTACCTCACTCTATGTCGTAAGACACACCTGCATTCTGGAACATCAAACACAGACACAGCTTGAGGATATTTCAGAGAAGCTCCTTGTTCTCTTGGTAAATTAGTGGATACATAAAAGTTGGGGGAGGAAATAGCTGCCTGCCCCTCCCAGCCAGGTGTACTTGAATTTCCACGCCAGCCAACCAGGACCTCTCTCATAAAAATATGCATCACTTCATCACTTTTCTCCATGAGCAGAAGGCAAATCTTTAAAATCAAACTTCTGATAAGCCTTTGTCACAGTGACCATTTTTCTTCTCCTACGAGCAGGTTTTTATTGGGGAAGGAAGTGAAAGAAGTTAAAGAGAAATCCAGAACTTTTAGGAGAAGTTGGCCGAAGCAAGCCATTTTCCCACTTTTGCACTCTTCTCATCAAACAGAGTAAAAAGATCAAGTAACTATAAAGGACTTGGCAGCACCGTGGTCCAGTGCAGCTGTTCACACAGAACTGCTCTAAAATTGAAATGGCTCTCCTATTGTTTGCTTATTACTCACTTCAGATAGAGAATACAAGAGCAAATGACATTCTCCTTGTCTGTAAGCGATTTTACTCCCAACAGCTTCCCCGCAGAGCCTCCTCCCTCCTCCACAGACATCCCCACCACTGTCTTGCTTTGCTTTTACCCTTATACCGTTTGGCATTCAAGCACATTAAATGCAGCCCATGCTATAAAGCCATTATTTATTCTCACATCGGAACACTGTAGGTCACTCACCACATGTTAAAGAGAGAAAACCCATCAACAAATAGGCCCTGTCCATGCAGCCAATTGACATTGCCATTGTCTTTAACTGAGGTCTCTGCTTAACAGTGTACACAAGGGAGGACGTGGCAAGAACCCCCATTGGCTGCTGCCTGGCCTCGCTTCTGTAACTGAGCTCGGTTAGACCAATGCCGAGGGGTTTTCTGGGCGTGTTTCCCTCCTTTGTCAATGTTAATGCAATGCCAAATGATAAAGATGCCCTTTGGCATTCAACACTCTTAGCCTTTAATAATAAACACTTTCTGCATCTCAAATTGCTGCTATACATGAACAGGTTTTAGTCAACCCCTGAAGCGAACATGTACCTTCTCATTACAGGGCAACAGTAGTGAGAAAGCAATTCACTAAGCCATAGGGTTGGCAATCACCCATATTTTCTGCTATGAGTAAATAACTTCAATTGATTTAATCATAAAAGAATAACAGGAAAACTACATTGATTTCCAAATCCCTAATGTGAACATCAGACTCTATTGACTAGGCTGCGTACAAGGAGGTTGTAGCCATTTGTATGAACTCAAGAAACATCAATACTTGATCATTACTTGAACAAAAAAAATGACAATTTGGACCTATTTCAAAATGGATTGAAGTAATATTATGCAGGGTGATTGGGCAATCTAGAGTAATATAAGTGATAATATGCTGCAGTGCTCATTAGGTTAAAAAGAACAAAATCCATAAATTCTGGCGAACAGTTTTCTTGTTAATTGTAATAAGTCATTCACCTTCTATAGTAACAGTAATAACACACTAGACTTCTATTTCTATTAAAGTATCCAAATGGGGTTGTTGAAAATTCATCTATTGCTCATGTAAATTTAGTTGCTAAGAAGATCTGTGCACACAGAAAATCTCTTTATAAATGGAAAAACTGCAGCTTTTGTCTCAAATCGCTTTTAAAGTAGTATTTGTTTCCCTGACAATGACTGGTCCATTGGAGTTTAAAAGTAAAGTCAAAAATCTTTAAGAAGAATATTTAATATAAAAAAATGCAAAAAGAAATAAATGTTTCGAAACCAGCCTGACCAAGAGCGAGACCCCATCTCTAAAAAAAAAAAAAAAAAAAAAAAAAAAAAAAAAAAAAAAAGAAATAAATGTGCTCTTTGTTTCAATGCAGGAGAAAAACACTGGACAGAGGAGTTAATTAGGTGAGTGTGTTGTATGTAAGTGGAGATCACCCAGACCAGGAGACTTGTCAGGGTCGGGAGAGGCATTATTAAGAGGAGGCTAGGACAACAGGCATAAACTAGGACGATTCCAGGCATCATTGAGGAGTTAGGGAGACTGACCATAAACTCTGCCTCTAAATTGCTTTGAAACTCCAAGCCACTCATCATCTACTAGTCTTGGGTTTCTTCGTTGCCTGCAAAATGAGATAATCTGTAATCTCAAAGATCTCTTCTAGTTATAAAAATCTGACTCTCACAGAAAATAGAATGGTGGTGGCCAGGGACTGGGGAAGAGGATAAGGGGGAGTTAACCATTTAATGAGTATAGAGTTTCAATTCTGCAAGATGAAAAGAGTCCTGGAGATGGTTGGTAGTGACAGCTGCACAGCAAAGTGCACGTACTTAATACTACCGAACTTAAAATGTACTTAATACTATTGTATTTAAAATGGTTAAGATAATACATTTTATGTTACATGTATTTTTACCACAATTGAAAAAATTATGACTCTAAACCAAATGATTTGAGAGTGATTGTAATGCCATCCTTCTTTTACTAGTTATATTTTACTGTGAATGTTTCATAACTATTGATTATCTCAATACCAATAGTTTCTTCTTTACCAAGCTTTACCGAGGCAAACAATGATTATTTTAATGTAAGTTCTTGTCTATTATAGAAAATATAACATGTAGGCTCTCTCTCGTTCAAAAGATGCAAAAGCTCTGATAATGTTTAAACATTCGAAATATTGGTAAGCCTCACATCGAGCACTCACCACCTGCTAAGACTTCTAAGCAACTCTGTAGTTGTAAGTAAACTGGTGTTGCATTTTGTGGGTGCCTGGCACAAAACTAGGTCTACTGGGACGTGAAATTCATATAAAAAAGAATATCTGTCCTCAAGTAGCTTACATTGTTATTAGGGAAATGAAATTAGCACACAAAATAATTACTGAGTCATACACAAGAGTGGGTAATTGACTCCAAAGTTGAGTTTGAAGAATATGCTGGGAATTTAGAAAAGGCTGAAATCAATGAGGATTGGGTGATTCAGAAGTGATTATGGAGTTTGTAAATGGAATGTGGACTAGGCTTTGAAAACTGGATGAAGTTTGGCCAGATGGGAAGGGGTCAGCAAGGTCTTCCGGGCAAGAGAATCAGTATGAGGATGAACAGGCCAAAAGGAGAATGTATTTTTGACATAGAGACATATGTTCACAGAGACTCAGGGAATACACTGGCTAGGAAAAATCAGGTGTAAAGAGCATCAGAAAATAAAATAGTTTAGGGGTTAGACAGAAGGAAATTCTATGAATTGCTGTGTCTTTCTGAGCATGAGAAGCTCATAGAATGTGGTATGGAAGATAATTTTAGGCATCACGGACACAGTATTGAGAAACATTGAATCATTTTATGAGAAAGTTATTCTCCTTTTAATTCTACTAGTGGATGTTGCCATCTCTCCATTATTTGTTAATTTCTCTTTGTAGAAAAAGAAAACCTTAGGAACAGAACCCTTGGCTGGCAAAACTATCCACCTATAAATTAATAACATTGTGTTTCTCTGCAGAAACTGACACAGGGAAAAAATAATAACGTTGTGTTTCCACTATATTAATTTTAAAGTTATCTTCTAATGCCATTAAGTGATAATGGTTTTCTTTTTCTGACTGTGATATAACATTTACTTTCACATTTTTAAGCAGAAAAATGAACAATTCATGAAATAGAAAGTGATCTAAGCAGCATGCAGATATGACAAAACTCCTGAAGGCGGTCTAGGAATGGAACTTGGGAAACAGTGTGGGAGTAGAAAGAGCACTGGAGCTCCAGGTGAAAGCCTGGCTTGGAATCCCACTTCTGGGGTTTATTAACACTGACCTTGAGTAAAACACTTACTCTCACTGAGCCTCAGTTTCCTCCTCTGTGAAATGAGGGGTTGGATGAGATGAACTCCGGGGTCTCCTTCCACTCACAGGTGTATGATTAAAGGGCTATTGAGCAGACAGTGACAAGATGAAAGTGGTGTTTAAAGAAGATTAGTCAGGCAGTGGCAGGAAGGTGAGATTGGAGAGGAGAAAGTTGGGGTCAGGGAGGCCAGTTAGGTGGCTGCTTTTGTAATCCAGGAATGAGCTGATAAGAGCCCTGGCTAGGATGATGGTCATGAGAATTCGAGAGATGAAGAGACATCGAAGACATTTCAAAGGAAGATCTGATAGGATCTGAGAGCTAAAGAGTAAGAGGAATTATAAAAATGACTTAGGGATTTTGAACTTGGTGAAGTCAAAAAGGGAACCTTTTGACAAAATCCATATGTTGGAAAGAAGAGCTTGTTTGGTTTTGAAAATCCTGAGTTTGTGCTGATTTCAAGGCATTGATACTGAAATGCTCATGGGACAGATGAAATACAGGACTGCCACCTAGATAAAAAAAAATAAAGTGGAAATATAGATTGAAGCATCTTCTGCTTGGAAATGATGAACAAGCTGCTTGACAAACTACAGAACAAGAACAGTAGAAAGCCCAAAAATTGAATTTCAGAGTACAATGCCTATTATTAAGGAGGCAAGAGAAGGAAAGACCAAGAAAAGAAACAAAAACAGATGCTCAGAGTATCAGCAAAATCAGAAAATAGAACGCTGAGAGTGTGAAAGAAACCAGAATGATGTGGGGTTCTGCAAACCAAGAAAGGGGCCAGTTTTCAAAAGATAAGTGGTAACAAAGTGCAGAAAATCATGTGGAGCTCTGAAGCCAAGGCAAAGTCTTGACTGATGTCATTAATGCCCTTCATTTGAGCAGAAAGCATGAGTGGTAGCATCTGATTAAGATTAAGAAGAGATTAAGACTAAGAAGCTAGTTGAGAGAGAAAAGATGAAGTACAAAAATCATAATATCACTTTGTATCCCATAAGTATATACAACTACAGTTTGTCAATATGCAATTCTTAAAAATAATTTTTTTTTAAATCAAGGTAAAAATACAGAAATTTTACAGGAAGAAGAAACAAAAAATTAAGATACTGGCAAGAGAAAAGCTACATATTCAAGGAAAATTAACTTTAAAAATACATGGGAGACTGTAATTTTGATAATAAAGGGTGATCAAAGACTCTTGGGAAGAGAAAGATGGATGGTTCCAGAAAGTGAAGTGAGATAAACTGTGAACTCTATACAGTGAGGTCCAAATTATGAACATGGCCCACCCTTGAGTTACCAAGGTGCCCTATAACTATCTCCAAAGAAAGAGGCTTCATGTATATATCCTGTATTCTAGCCAGATCAGGTACAAAAGATATGAAAAAAAAATTAGTGTTGAAGGTCAGAGTTTTCTAGGGTAGACTTTTATTGTACCATGTTTCCCTGAAAATAAGACCTACCCATAAAATAAGCCCTAGCAGGATTTCTAAGCATTTGCGCAATATAAGCCCTACCCCGAAAATAAGACCTAGTGATGGGCGTGGCTACGCAGGGCATCTGCACAACCCATGCATTTCGTCACCGAGTGGTAAAGAAGTTGAGCAGCCCTTCTCATCTGCCCCATGAGATCTCTATTGCTCGACATGAGATACTGGGGCCAATGGTTCTAAAGGAAATAGAGTCACAAGAAATTCAAGATAGAATTCAGGGTTTGGAGAGTTATGATGATGTTCCAGAAGAAGACGACTTAACTATATTTGAATAAATGTAGATTGTTGTACCATACTTGAAAAAAACAACACATCCTCTGAAAATAAGCCCTAGGATGTCTTCTTGAGGAAAAATAAATATAAGACCCTGTCTTATTTTCAGGGAAACACGATAGATTCACTTCTCCAAGACCTTCCAATCTAAATTGGCCTCGGGGGTTTGGATGGATATGCCCTTTTCTTACAGTAAATCTGGGACATCTTGGCTTCCTTGTTCTGGCAACTTAGGTGTGATATTGGGTCACTCATATTGCCAAGCCATGGATACCCTTACCACACTGGGCAAGATTAGAAAATGCTGTTTGGAGTAAGATGGTATCTCATTGTGGTTTTGATTTGCATTTCTCTGATGATTAGTGATGCTGAGCATTTTTCACATGCTGATTGTCCATTAGTCTATCTTCTTTTGAAAAATACGTGTTCATGCCATTTTCCCACTTTTTAATTTTTTTTTTCTTGCTGGGTTTGAGTTCCTTGTAGATTCTGGATATTAGTCCTTTATTGCATGCATAGTTTGTGAATATTTTCTCTCATTCTGTAGGTTGTCAGTTTACTCTGTTGAGTATTTCTTTTGCTATGCAAAAGCTTTTTAGTTTAATTAAGTCCTATCTGTTTGTTTTTGGTTTTGTTGCATTTGCTTTGGGGTTCTTAGTCATAAATTCTTTGCCTAGGCCAATGTCCACAGAGGTTTTCCTAGGTTTTCTTCTAGAATTTTTATGATTTCAGGTCTTACATTTAAGTCTTTAATTGATTTTGAGTTAATTTTTGTATATGGTGAGAGATTAGGATCCAGTTTCAATCTTTTGCGTATGGTTATACAATTTTTCCAGCACCATTTATTGAGTAGGGTGCCCTTTGCCCAGTGTATGTTTTTGTCTACTTCATTGAAGATCAGTTGGTTGTGGGTACATGGCTTTATTTCTAGGTTCTCTATTTTATTCCATTGATCTATGTATCTACTTTTATGAAGTCCATGATGTTTTGGTAACTACAGCCTTATAGTATAATTTGAAGTCAGGTAATGCAATGCTTCCAGTTTTGTTCTTTTTGCATAAGATTGTTTTGGCTATTCAGGCTCTTTTTTGATCCCATATGTTTAGGATTATTTTTTGTAATTCTCTGAAAAAAACGATGTTGGTATTTTGAAAGGAATTGCAATTGAATATATAGATTGCTTTGGGCAGTATGGTCATTTTAATGATATTGATTCTTCCAGTCTATGAGCATGCAATGGTTTTCTATTTGTTTGTGTCATCTATGATTTCTTTTATTAGTGTTTCGTAGTTTTACTTATAGAGATCTTTTATCTCCTTGGTTAAATATAGTTCTAAGTTGTTTTGTTCTGTTTTGTTTTGATTTGTTTGTAGCTATTGTAAATGGGATTGTGTTCCTGATTTGGTTGTCAGGTTGGTTGTTATTGGTATATAGAAATGCTACTGATTTGTGTATGTTAATTTTATAACCTGAGACTTTACTGAATTATTTTATCAAATTTAGGAGCATTTTGGAAGAGTCCTTAGGGTTTTCTAGGTATAAGATCATATCATCAGCAAACAGTTAATTTGACTTCCTGTTTTCCAATTTGGATGCTCTTTATTTCTTTCTCTTGACTAATTGCTCTGGCTAGGACTTCTAGTACTTAATAAAAGTGGTGAAAGTGGGCATCCTTGTCTTGTTGCAGTTCTTAGGGGGAATGCTTTCAATTTTTCCCCATTCAGTATAATGCTGGCTGTGGGTTTATCATGTATGGCTTTTATTATTTGAGGTATGTTCCTCCTATGCCTAGTTTGTTGAGGGCTTTATCATGAAGGGGTGCTGGATTTTATCAAATGTTTTCTATGCATCTATTGAGATGATCATATGATTTTGGTTTTTAATTCTGTTTATGTGGTGAATTACATTTACTGATTTGCATATGTTGAACCATTTTTGCATCCCTGGAATAAAACTCACTTAATCATTATATATTATCTTTTTGATGTGCTTTAGATTTGGTTTGCTAGTATTTTGTTGAGGATTTTTGCATTTATGTTTATCAGGGATATTGGCCTACTATTTCTTTTTTGTTGTTGCATTCTATCCTGGCTTTGGTATCAGGATGATACTGTCTTCCTAGAATGAGTTAGGAAGGAGTCCCTCCTTCTCAATCTTTTGGAACAGTTTCAGGAGGATTAAGACCAGTTCTTCTTTGTATATCTGGTAGAATTTGGCTGTGAATCTGTCTTGTCTTGGGCTTTTTATTGTTGGGAATTTTTTTTATTACTGATTCAATTTCACTACTCATTATTGTTCTGTTCAGGGTTTGTATTTCTTCCTGATTCAAGCTTGGGAGGTTGTATATTTCCAGGAATTTATCCATTTCCTCTAGATTTTCTAGTTTGTAGGTGTAGAGATGTTCATACTGATCTCAGATGATCTTTTGTATTTCTGTATTATCAGTTGTAATGTCTCCTTTTTCATTTTTGATATGGCTTATTTTCTCGCTTCTTTTCTTGGTTAATCTAGCTAGTGCTCTATGAATTTTGTTTATCTTTAAAAAGCCAAAAAAAAAAAAACCAACCCAATAGATGTTGGCACAGATGCAGTGAAAAGGGAACACTTATGCACTCTTGGTGGGAATGTAAATTAGTACAACCTCTATGGAAATCAATATGGAGATTTCTCAAAAAACTAAAAGTAGATCTACCATTTGGTCCAAGAAGCCCACTACTAGGTATATACTCAAAGGAAAAGAGGTCTTTATAACAAGAAGATATCTGTACTCAAATGTTTATCACATCACAATTCACAATCACAAAGATATGAAATCAACCTAAATTCCCATCAACCAATGAGGGGATCAAGAAAATTTGATATATATACACTATGGAATACTACTCAGTCATAAAAAAGAATGAAATTATGTCTTTTTCAGCAACTTAAATGGAACTGGAGGCCATTATCCTAGGGGAAGTATCTCAGGAGCAGAAAACCAAATACTATGTGTTTTCACTCATTAGTGGGAGCTAAGCTATGGGTACACATCGTCATACAGAGTGGTATAATGGACATTGGAGACTCAGAATGGGGGAGAGGTTTGGGGGATGAAAAAAATACCTATTGAGTACAAGGTACACTATTCGGACGATGAGTACACTAAAAGCTTAGACTTCACCACTGTACAATATATCCATGTAACAAAACTCCACTGTATCCCCTAAATCTATTTTAATAAAAAAAGAAAAGAAAATGCTCTTTGAGCATGTCACACATGCTCAGTGGTTATAGCAATTGCCTTTTATTATGTTGTAGTACTCTCCAGAAGACTACAAAACATTATAAACCAGGATCTCAACTTATATCAGAAAATAAATCAGGTTGCTCTGGGATAGGAGTTTTTCCCAGCTATAGAAGGATCTAAAAATACAGGGCCCAGATTGTTAAATATGTAACTCTAGTGGAATTCTCTGTATAAAAGCTGTATAATTCATTTACCTGAACAAGGAATCCCACTAGACATTGTGCCCAGATGCTCTGAAGCTTATAGGAAGGTTTTTTTTTTTTGACACATATTATCCCTGAAAACAGTGAAAGAATAGGAGAATGAATTGATTTTCCTTGTATCAATTAAAGTTATAATTCTGAATATATGATCTAAATTCAGTGTTAGGCAATATATCATTAAGAACACAAACTCTCCACGTCATAAAATTCTGAGTCCTCTACTTATTAGTGCCTAACTTTGGACAGGCTATTTAACTCTTTTTGTCCTAGTTCTTTCACCTAGAAGATGGGAAACCTCATCGATTTGTTGAGACGATTCAGCGAGTTGACATATATAAAGGCTTAGAACAGTGTTAACACATGGTAAGCTCTATGTAGCCATGTTAGCTACTTCTGATCTGATGGACAGGTGGATATAAACCCCACAGTGAAGTTGATATTGGGTCAGAAACAAAAATACTTTTCTGGTGATTGGTCTTAATGTTACTCCAAAACCCATTGTACTGATTTTTGCCTCCTTTCACTTCTTTCACTTAGGCAGCATTTGCTATCACTTCTTTACTCCTTGCTCCAGTCCTGTCTGTCAAGTATGGCAATAATTTTAAGCTAGGTAGAACTTTTTATCATTTTTGTGCATGTGTGTAATCAAAGATAAGAATGGAGAAGTGTTTCCAAATTTCAGTCAGATACTAATCTTTGGAATATAAGACCAAGAAATCAGAACTCCCAGTAATTTGGGGGAATTCTCCAAAGCATGTTGTTCAAAACTATTCCAACATTGATCATACCCTTTATTCATTATTATGGATATTTTTAAGAAGTTGTTTAATAAAAAATGTTAAGTTTAAAAATAGTATTGTTTGTAACTATCGAAGTATAAAAACTTTGTAAATAGGATTTACAAAGAACTGAATCCTCTACAGAATATTCAAACACTAGAAAACACCACCATGATTGTTATTAGGTAGGACATGCATAACATATCATTCAGATCTCCTGGTTAACAGCAAGAGGTTAACTGCACTACACAGACTCACGTTGTCAATGTAAGATCTTAGTTTTCTTCCAAACTTGTTATTTCTTGGATTTTCTTATTTCATAGATTTTGTAAAAAGTATGCTGTTCCTATAAATTTATTTAAGACTTAGTAGCAGACAGGGCCAGCATCACAGACATATAACAGCTAGAAGTAAGGCTGACAGATTATGTCATGCTGCTTATTTTCATTGATCTCTTGTCCCAGTTTCCAGAAATAGCCATCATAACCTTGTGTTCCCTCTGCCAGTGTTTCAAGGTCTGGTTTTTGACTTGAAGCCAATGGATTCCTTCAACCCAGTTACATATGTTGATTATTGTGCTGTAATTCTTAAAGGAAGAGTTATAATACTTTTATCCATTTTTCCACATTTTCCCAATTTCTCAATTGATTTTTCTCAAGATTCAACATATGGAAAAATATATATTTCCCAAAAAAATCCAGAAATTAATTTCCACATGGAAACTGTAGAATGAACTTAATTTGAAGGACAAAGCACAACACAGCTCATAGATGAAGGGTATCCACAGAAGGTGACTTACTAGAAAGTTAATTAAATCTGAAGCTACAGGCCCCTGATTTGCCCCAACCCTTTTTGAGGTCCTGGGGAGAAACCCCACACTGCATACAAGATCAAAATTTTTTGTACCAAAAATATATACAACTATATCAAAAAAAAATTTTTTTTGAGACAGAGTCTCGCTCTGTTGCCCAAGCTAGAGTGCCATGGTGTCAGCTCAGCTCACAGCAACCTCAAACTCTTGGGCTCAAGCCATCCTCCTGCCTCAGCCTCCCAAGTAGCTGGGACTACAGGCATGTGCAACCACCAACCAAGTCTGGCTAATTTTTCTATTTTTTTATTTATTTTTTTGTTGTTGAGACAGGGTCTCACTCTTGCTCAGGCTGGTCTTAGACTCCTGACCTCAAGCAATCCTCCTGCTTTGGTCTCCCAGAGTCCTAGAATTACAGACATGAATCACTGCACCCACACCAATAAAAATTTTTAAATAATTTTTTGTGCTATTTCAAAAGTAAAAAAATTTTGGTATTCTTTTGTTAAAGATGGCCCCCTAATAGTATAACTTCCAGCTCTATAATAATCCGAATCCATTTCTGGGTGCCATGGGAAGGCAGCTATAATACCAATATCAAGAAGAGTAACCCAGTTAATTGGAGCCTGTTGAAATAGGATGGTATAGTCCATGATTCACAAACTCAATTGCCTACAAGAATGAGGACGTTAAGGTAACTGACTAAATCAAGTCGACTATAAGGGAGAGGTGAGACCTGTGGTAAACTACACAGGGCGTGTCCTTCTGAGGTGAGCAGCCAGCTACTCCCCTCAAACCATTTGATACCACATCGCAATGAGGCCTCAGTGAAGTCAGACTTTGCCTTTCTTCAGGAGAATCTAGAAATCTTGATTTTTGTATAAATCTCTTAATTTTTAAAATCTTGGCAACTAATTAAAAAGTTTGAAATATTGTACTGGTCAAACAAAACATGTCAGTGAGACACAGTATTCTACAAACTGGTTGCCAGCTCACTGTGAGCCCTCTGAGATCTCATAACTCCAAGAATAAGTCCATTTACCCCAACTAGCTACTCTGAGCCCCATACTGAGGCTTTGCCCTTCCATAGGGGCTCCTGAGATCCAAAGCCACCCTCCATTTCCTGTCTATAACCCATCAAAACCTGCGTTCATCAGTGGTCCTGATCTCCCCAAAATGATAGGACAGATGCTATCTAACTAAAAAATTGGGTTGTGGATGGGAGTGCTTTCTAGAAGGATCTGTGTCTTAAAAGAGAACACTTGTGATTCACATCCACTTTTAAGTGGTCCAAGAAAATAAAATAAAATGTACTGCACAGACTTCCAAAAGATATACTGGGGAAGTCAGGAATATTCTTGGATCCTCTAAATTCCATCAGGGTCAAATATATGCTAAGTAGCGGGGCTGCCTCCACCTCATCCATTCATTATTTTATTCATTCAGAAAATGTTTGTTCAGCTTAGACTATGTGCTAGGCACAGAGCTGGGCTATAGGGGTAAAGGACAAACAAGCCTGGCAAGAACTTTATCCTCGAGGTTAGCACCAGTCTGTTGAAGAAGACAGATGATAGGCTGTTACACTGCCTCAAAGTCCCAGCATTGAGGCTCTTCAGAGGGGGCTATAGACCCCCTGTCCTGCCTTTTGTAGTTCTCTCTTCTTCCTTTCCACTATCCTAGAAGTCTTCACTCACTCCAGGCCCTGCCTACACTGTTCTCAGCTCTCAGGAGTAACCATCTTCCTGTCTCCATGACTGGGATCTCTAAGCAACCTGATTTCCACCAGGCTGGTGGATGTAGCAGCTGTCACCACGGCTCACTCTTGGCTCCATGGGAGCCAAACTGCCTTTGGCTTTCTCACCTGCAGACTTTGAGCCATGCTGCTCATCCGTTGTCCGGCAGCCTTTTCTGATCACCTCAGACTCAGAGGATGGCCTCTTCTTGCTCAGAACCTCTAGAGTTTAAAGTCTGAACCACTCTTGCTGCCCTCCTCATGCAGGGCTTGGTAGCGTAAGCATGGCGTGGAAGTGTCTCATCTCTACTAGGCTGTAATTTTTCTGAGGGCAGATGGAGTTTCTTCTAAATCTTCCCACCCTCCACAGTAAATAGCACACGGCAGCTCCCATAGTTGGATTTAAACAAGTGTATACGGAATTAGCGCGCTTGAACAAATGAATGAATTGAGTAAACGACTAAGGCGGGATTTGAGGAAGTAATCAGAGCATAATTCCATCCATTTATGCTTAGATTTCAGACTTTGATACATATTTTACATGGCTGTTTTTATGTCTCACAGCTGCCTATTAAAATAATGATTGTCATTAATTTAATTTCCCAAGTAAATAAGAACCACAAATCCTTTTGTGTCAAATCCTTATTGAAAAAAATCTTTATGATAAAAGGTATAGGGGGTTTCATGCGATGTCTAGATCATTATACAGACTATAAAACATTAACTCTTCAAGGGCTATGAAGGTGTTTAAAACTGTTTACTTTTACTGAATTTAAAACAAGTAGCTGTACTTTTTTATTTATGTCTTTTAAGTTTGTCTCTTTTCTCTTACATGTTGCTATTACTGTTGCTAGTGCTAGTTCCAGCAGCCTTCTCCCCCACTCCCCGCTCTCCTCAATTCACTTTACTTAATCAACAATTATTTATTGACTACCTATTATGTGGCTCTAAATCTGCTACGGAACTGAAAAGCAGACATCCCAGCCTGTTAGGGTTGCATTTTTTTTTAAAAAGAAAATATATTTGAGCGAGGAACCATTTATTAGTAAAACAAACACACTTCAGTGTGTGGATTTTAGAAACTATTTTGGATTCAGAGAGCAAGTAGACATTCCACTCTCAGCTGCATCCCAGAGAACAGAGTTGGGTTGAATAATTGAGTACGGGTGAGTATGACATGACCGGACCGATAGCCTCTGGAAGGGAATTAATAGCCAAAGAGATGAAGGGATTTACTCCACTCTGTAGTGAAACCAAGTCGCAGTTTAAAGTCCTGACTTCTCTCCTTTTGATTTTGCCATGAAAGCACATTATCTTCTCATGGTAAGTCACTGGAGAGGTTACTAGAATAATGGAGGAAAACAAGGTAGAGTGGAATCGGAGAAAGAACAAGGAAACCATAAAACCATACTTTGCAAAGACTAATAACATAATATAGTCAAGAAATTAACAAAGGTTTTTTTCATTCCTTTATGGCAAGGAAAAAAAAAAGAGAGAGTGGCCAGTAACACATTTTTCATGAATATTTTCATAGCCACAGAATAGACAATACCTCTAACAGTAATGGATTGGAGATCTATCTAAAATGTAACAATAGCTCACATATCAGTGTTTAGGGGAATAAATAACTACATCATTAATTTCTACCTCAGAATCATGAGTGATTACACTTTGTATTTGTAAAAGCCCACAGACTATTAGAAATGAAAATAATGTGCCATTGATTCGAACAGGCTTTTAGAATATAGCAATAATGATCTGAGAGATTTTTAATTACCTAAACTCCAGTAAGAGAGCTTTTCAAAAAAAAAGAACATGACCCCATAAAAAAAGTGCCTTGGAAAATAAGCTGTGCTTTGGGCAGATGTAGATTCTATAGGAAAGAGGCTATCATAAATGCTAAGAATTGAATCTCTGCTGTCTCAGAAGACGCTGGACAGAGAAACTTTCAAGAAAGGCAGATGAACACTCCTTGTAGAAAATTTTATACATGAGTAAATAGTAGCAGCCTTCTTCGGGTTACAATTTTATTATCTGCATATGCCTGAGGACTGTTGGAAGTCATAAACTCACACACCGAATGACACCAGAGACAAGCCTGCATGTTGGCTGCCTTTTCACCTTGTATCCATTTGTGTGTTAAATAGCTGATATGATGGGCTCTTTTCCCCCTCATACCTATAAGGCAAAGTCATCGTCCTGTCAGTATATAATGATTTTAGTATTTTGGAGTGCTAGCCACAGGCTTTTTCCATTGTGTGATGGGTGGGCAGCCATATCCCTAGTCAGACTTAATGTGTAAGGGAGGGGAGAAAGGAAGGAAATTGGGTTGAAGACAAAGGAGAGAAAAGAGGACATTTCTCCATTCAGAATGCTGGACTTGAGCCTCTCTCAGTAAAGAGCTTCTTAGGCTGCCCTGGGAGGGCTATTTGGTTTCTCCTCCGATGCTTTCAGAGCTCCCAAGGCTCATCAGAATGGCAAATAATTTTCAGAGGGCCTCTCACCCCTCAGATTTCCCAGAGCTGAGCCCTGCAGGAAACTGATACGATGTACACCTACCTTTAGACTCCGCTCGCAGTGTTTCCTAAGCCCACTTTTGTCTGGTTTCTAATCCACTGAGTATTAATGTTAATCTGATATTTCTGAAGTGCTTAACGGGGTTTGTCTATGAAAGGGCTGTGGAAAAGCAGGCTGACGGATTGGGCTGCGGACTTGACAGGAATTCACATTTTGAAAAACAAACCTACTTATCTGAAGGTGCCAAATAACCATCATATGTTATCCTAAAATAAGAGCGATATATAAAGAATCTTCTAAGACGGTGACACTAATTTCCATGTTTGCTACACCATTTTAGCACTCCCATAAACCTGTAGTGGCTTTAACAGAAATATGGCTGGTTGAGGCATATTTTATTCTTGAGCATGCAAGCCTAACGAATAGAAACTTTAACACGGTCTTAAACAGTCCCTGCAACCAAACTTGAAGTATTTAAAAGACATACAATTCTCATTCTATGTTTAATATTTGGGGGGACAACCTAGTACTTGGTTGTGTTTTATAGGATCAGGACTAATGTGAGAAGACAAAGTGCAATTCTTAGAATGAAGGTTTCTGCCTAAATTGCAACCCAACCTTATGGATTTAAAAGAGTGTCAATCAAAGCAGCATAGCTCCATATTTTACCAAACATGGTTATTTTCCCAAAGCAATTTTTTGTCTCCCCCATCCCCACGAACTTGCAGAGGATGACTCTCACTCTAACTGATCCTTTGATAAAGCTGTCCTATGAGTACTCCATGGGGACTGTGTTAAATGTGAGACTTTTAAGTTCTTATCCTTTTCAGAAATGAAACTGGTGAATTGAATTCCAAGATGTTCTACATTAAGCTAAATTCTGTGCAAGCAAGGTTTCAAATATATACATTAAAGTATATTGAAGAAAACACATATTTTATACTACTGAATTTTAAAAATAAGCTGATTCCAATATGAAAGTAATATATCACCTACAAAAAATGGTAGGACATTCAAACAAACAAAAGGAACAAATGTAAAGATAATCACATTTAACCTTTGGTGTCAATCTTTTGAGATTTATACTTATATAATATAGTCATTCCTCAGTATCTTCGGGGGATTTGATCTAGGGCCCCTGCAGAAACCAAAATCTGCAAATGTTCAACTCCTTATATAAAATAGTGTAGTATTTGCATATATCCTATGCACATCTTTCCATATACTTTAAGTCACCTCTAAATTAGTTATAATACCTAATACAATGTAAATGTTATGTAAATAGTTGTTATACTGTATTTTTTATTTTTTTATTGTTGTTATTTTTTACTTTTTTTTTATCTCGAATGTTTTCAATCCACTGTTGGTTGAATCTTTGGATGTAGAACCCAGAATATAGAGGTCTGACTGTACATAATTATCCAGAACTGATTTATATATATGTATGTATTGAGTATAAAGAAATAACTTAAATCTTATTAAAATATATATTTTTTATAGTGGTGATGGTTGTACAACAATGTGAAGGTCCTTAATGCCACTGAACTATGCCCTTAAAAATGGTTAATATGGTAACTTTTATGTCTGCTTTACCACAATTTTTAAAATATGCATTTTTAAATGGAATGAGATTCTAAAGAACACGCAACTTTACTTCTTTTTTGACCTAATATATTGCAACTACTCTACCTTCTCCATGTCAATCAATACCAGAGCATCATCTTCAATGCCTATAAAATATTCTTCTTTGTGGATATGTACTTTAAATTATATAAAACAGGGATTCTCACTCTGGCTGCATGTTATAACCACCTGGAAAGCTTATGAAATATGGATGACCAGTCTTACCTCATGAAAGTCTGATTTAATTGATGTAGGGAGGGACTCGGGCATCAGTATTTTTTTAAAGCTTCCCAAGTGATTCTAATATTCAGTCAACAATGGCAAACACTGACTTAAATTATCTTTTCTCTTCTTAGTTAAGTCATTTCCTGTTTTTTTTATAATTATATATAACTCTTTTATGTTAAGTTCAAAAGGATTTTGTAGCACACATCCATAATTACTTACCTATTGCTGAGTATGACGATCATATGCTTTATCCTCCAAATCATGACACCTCTAAGCATGAAAGGGGTACCATTATTCATTATAACAGCACAACAGATGTGTAAACCAGGCTTATCTCTGGCAAATTGGGTCATAGATGGTTGCACTATCTAAAACGTATACAAACTTTTAATACATTTGGCAGCTTTTACCTAAATGCTATCTAAAAACACCATACCAATTACATCAACAGTTTTATAAAGTACTTGTATTCTGAAATCCACAACATTAAAAAGTATATTCATTTTACAAAATATTTATTGAACAACTACTACATGCCAGCTTTTGCTAGATATGAAGGATGACTGTGAAGAACAGGCAACACAGTTTTCATTTCATAAATCTGTCAGGAATTACAGACATTTGAAAGTGCATGATGCCACAAGTATCATTTTATTTAATTTGCATAAATGTGTTAGGCAACAGTGGTTTTGGTTGTTTTAATTTGTATTCATTTGATCACTGTTGAAATTGAACATATCATTTATTATTTATATTTCTTCTTTCATAAATTATCCAGTCCCCTCTTTGCCCATTTTGCTATCACATATGTTTACAGTATTTTTTCAGGTTATTATTTGCTTTTGAAGTTTGTTTATGGTGGGTTTTGATAGAAGATTAAAACTTTTCAGTAGTCATACCTGTCCCTCTTTTATTTAATAATTTCTGACTTTGGAACCATAATTTTTCTTTAATTAATAATTTGGTATAAAAAGAGATAAGGATTTTACATTAATGATGATTCCAAGTAATTAAACAATTACCCATTAGCATTTATTGAAAAACAAAACAAATTAGTATTTCTTCCTCTTTATCATGCAATAGGATCTCATATACATGGAGATCTGTTTCAGGGATTTCTCTTACATTCCTTTGTCCTATTTATCTGTTCTCATGATACTATCTTGCTAATTTAATTATCTGATGTTATACTATGTTTTACTATCTGACTGTGCAAGTCTTCCTACCATAGTCTTCTTTTGAAATATTTTATTGGTTTCTCTTGGCTTTTCAATTAATTTCCAGGCAGGTTTCAGGGACACGTTGTCAAGTTCCCACAAAAATCCAATCAGAATTTAAGTATTACTTTATAAAATATACGTAGATTAATTCAAGGAGGATTAAAAACTTTACAAGATCGATGTTCATCCAGGAACTTGGTATGTCTCTCCACTTATTCACATATTCTTATATATCGTTTATTTTTCTGATTTTGCAGGGGTTTTTATTTTTTCACAGATCTTGCATATGTCTTATTAGATTTATTTTTAAGTATTTCTTTGTTTGCTTTGCTTTGCATGTGTTGGTATGCAAGTGTCTGCATGTAAAGGGGATTTTTAAAACTCATTTATATTTTCGAAATGGTTATTTCATCCTACTGATTTTTTTCAGCCCTATCTGATAATATATTACCATGCTATCTAAGACAACAACATACATCAACAACTTGCATAAATATATCCTTATAATTTGAGTTACTTTACCCTATTTTCATTAACAATATTATATAGCAATGGTCTGGCTTACTTCAGGCTCAACCCATGATAATTTGCATTATGCACTCTTTAGTTCACCGGAATTTATTTAAGACCCCTCTGTGGCAGCACACAGAGCTGGGTGAGGAGATATGATGATAACAAGTGGGCCAGGAGTTATGAACCAAAGAATACTCAGGCGATCTAACTTAGCTGCAGTCCAGTCAGGCAAGGCTCCTCTGAGAGAAATATTCAAGCTGGGCCTTAGTGATGCACAGGACTTAACCAGGCAAAGAGGGGGAGGAAGGACGTTTGGAGCACAAGGAATAGCAGGGAAGGGCTCTGAGCATGGCCAGTCCAGGGAGTGGGCAGGAGAGTGGCCCTGAATGGGGCGTGTATTGGTCAGCAGGGACCAATGGTGCAGAGCATTGGGGACACACTAAGGCTTTTATACTTTATCTTAGGAGCAGTGGAAAGCAATGAAGGGTCTAAATAAGGAAATAAACATGTCTCCATTTTAAAAAGATAACCTGGATGCAGTGTAGAGAATGAATTCAAGGAAAGCAAGAGAGTTTGTGGAGTGAATAACAACCAGGTTTTTGGAGTAGTACACCCAGAATAACCAGGTCTACCTGAAACATAACATTATTAAACCAGGAAGCCTATAGGCAGAAACCAAGTTATGAATTATGGAAGCAAGAAGACAAGAACAACCAGATTTGGATGCTAATTTGATGTGAAACATGAGGGTAAGGGAGAAGTCTAGAATAACTTCCAGGCGTAAGCCCCAAGGTACTCAGAGGTGCCATTCAGTTACTAGGAAACACTAGATGGCAGATTTGGGGACCAGGGGCCATTCTAAGTTCCCATTTTGGAAGTTTGGAGGTTAAGGTACCTGTGAGACATCTAAGCAGACACATCAAGTAGACAGTTGATCTATAAGCATGGGACTCATAAGAGAGGTTTGAGTGGAAAATGTAAATTTAGGAATCACCAGCACGTAGATGGTGGTTGGGATTATACAGGTGAATAAAATTGCCTCAGATTGAAAATAAGGATTAAAAAGGCCTAGATCCTGAAGAATGTCAATATGGAACAGTCAGGCTTCAGTTGGGTTAGACAGGGAAGAAACTGACGTATCAATGATTTAAAAATAGTTAATGATATTTGAGAACATGAACAAGGAGGGAGGTGAAGCTTTATAGAATTTAATTTGGTGATCCCTAACCACTGGAAAACTCTTCACCATTTTATTACATTTCTAATGTGTTCAACTGAAAAGAGCAATTTCTTTGCAATTTCTCAATATACTACTTTAATTCCCATTAGTGGAACACAGTTTCCCAGCCTAAAATGGTGATAGAGCCCCTTGCTGAATTAGATGTATAAGCTCCCCTGCGGGGCTTAGTTACCTGCTCAGAGCCCCTCGAACCAAGTGTCCCTTCTTTATTTGAAAGTGGCCTTAATCAGTCAGAGTCTTCTCCTCCGAGGGGAGCGTGGGGATGAATGTGCTCCACAGTCACCACCACTAGCAGAATTTAGCCACCTGGTGCCAGATAGGCGCTTCATTCTAAGTCAATAAGGCATAACACTGAAGTTTAGGGATTAACATTATTACTTGGAAATTCTTGTTTAGTGCAATTTGTTAGATTGGTGCAAAATAATGCTCCTTTGGGGTAGTTTGCAAAAGAATTGTGGGAAGTAAATAGTGTTAGACTAGTGAAAAAAGATGCATAATGTACTCTGAGATACGGGCCGCTCACAGTCTCCCTATGTCGTGAGCCTCCCTATGACAGACAACACACAGAGGGACAAGAAGAGATGGCAAATACCACAGCAGCTCTGAACCAGCCATTCTGGTGATTGTGGTTTCCTGGGTCTATTTGGTCACCTGTGTCTTCAACAAATAGTGCTTCAGTGGTTACCGTGTGCCTGGCTAAGTTCTGGACACTGAGGGTACAGCAGATACAGAGTTTATACTCTAGAAGTGGACAGACAAGAAACAAGGAACGACAGACAAGTCAGCTAAGAGAAAAGTAAAATCAAGTGATGGGATTGCAAATGACTAGGGTTACTTCAGTTTGGGTCAAGCAAGTTTCATAAAAATGTGATTAGATAATTTACTTGATAAAAGCATTTACCAGTAGAAGATGTGTTAGTGGCAGAGCCTCACCCATCATACAGTGGGTTTGAATTCAAGCCTGACCACTTGCTAGACATATGATCTTGGATAAATCGTTTAAAATCTCTGAGTTTGGTCAAGTTGTAGCTTCTTCAGCTGGAAAGCAGAGCTAGGTCACCTCAATTTCAGGGGTTCTGTGACAATCAATTAAATCTCAAGTGCCTATTAAATGATCTCTTCCATTTCCTTCCCCACATGAAGGCTTAGCTTACTCTGACATTCTGGGTTTACAGCTAGCTGACACTCTGCCTCTGATCTCTCTTTCTCACATAGCACACCTTCATAACTTCTAAAATCACAGTCCCAGACAAATAACAGTTTTTTGAGTAAAAAAAAAACTGGTATTGCAGATATATTTTGAGATAGAATGTTAGAGAGTTCTGTTTGAGTGAAAGGCTAATGGCGGCCTCTGAGAGTACCCTGTCTGGCAGGAGAAGCAGACAGGGTGGTTCCAGCAGTTTGCTTACTTACAAAGATGCCACCACCCCACCCTCATTAGAATAGATCCTTTTCATTGCATTTCTGGTAGAGTTAATAATTGTCTGAGCATTTCACACATTCTTGTTCAATCCACTACTATTAATAGGTAAGGTGGAGATTCGAGTTGCTATAACAGAGACCCTAGGTACAGGGATAAAAACAATACAGAAGTTGACTTCTCCTTTATGAAACTGTCTCAGAATTAGTACTCCAGGACTGATATGGAAGTTCCACGGTTTTGAAACCAGGCTTCCTCTGTATTGCTGTTCTCATCCTTGGATTGCCACCCTCATCTGCACAGTACAAGGTAGTATTTGGCAGCCATAGTGTGTGTGCTGAACTAGCCATAGTGTGTACTATTGACAGCCATAGTGTGTATGCTGAACTTGACCTCACCTGCAACACACCATAACTGCCAAATACCTGGGAGACCTTCATCCCTAGGCTCCTTCTTGTGACTTCCTCCAATAAGTATTTTTACATTGTTTTCCAAACAGTTGGAATTCTTTCATGTCTTTGAGTCTTTGTTTCAGATAAACATGATCCCTTTCTTGGTCAGGTAAACTCCTACTTCTTACTAAACCTTTTGGTCCAAATCACCTCCTCTGAGAAGTCATCACTAACTTCCTTCTATTAGGCCTGATTACTCATTTCCCTACACTCCTGTACCACTCTGCGCACTGCAAACTGTTAGTGCTTAATGTACCATATGCTGATAATTCATTTACCTATAATCTCTACATGTGCACATGTGTGTGCATATGCACCCACACCCATTCCTTCTAAAAAGGGAGCATCTTGGGGCTTATTCAAACCCTTTTATTCCCCCTTGCACACCCCCTAGTATCTTCCAGACAGTGGCACTCAGCACCGTTGCAGGAATTTATTGAACAGGCAAACAAATGAAAACCATTCCATAGAAAAAAAACTTCAGTTTATATCTCTGGCCCTCAATTTTTCCTTCTTATTTATAGTTCATCTATAAAACCTGGAGAGTAACTTAAGTGTCCTCTGAAATCTTATGATTCTATGCAATATTGGGCCAAGATTGAGATTTTAATGGAGGAGAGACTGACAAGGCCTAGGTAGAAAGTGTGCTCAAAGAAGGAGGAACAAGTGCTGTGACTTCCCAAGATAGCTCATTTGTTAGAAGCTCACCTGTTTTTCAGATTGAACTAGATCCTCTGTTCCATTTTGTAAATGCTGTCTCTAAACACCAACAGCACTTCCATCTCAACGGTGAGGGGCAAGGTAAAGAAAAGAAGGGATGTGAGGTTTAATCCTACTTGGGTTGGAAGCACAGTCAAAAAAGGATTATCCTCTTCCCAGGAAACTGTAAGTTCTGGACTGCAATGCCTATTAAGATTACTGAGAATGAGAAAAGTTTTCACTTGCCAAGCCCTTGAAACTGTCAAACAAAAATAGAAATGAGCAGAGAAAAGCTTTATTTCTAAACTATTAGTTTACAATCTAATTTGATGACATAAAGAATATTATCACAAATACATATGGAAAATAAGAAATTTTTTTAAAAAGCTCTCACCAAATAAAATCATTTGATGCAATTTTTAAATTTCATCAAGATGCTAGTCATATCACAACTGAAATGTCCTGGAATACTTTTGGTGTAAGGAAGTTATTTATGCAGTCAAGTTGGAAGAACAACAACAACAAAAATCTCATATGACATATTTTTCTAGAAAAACAAGACTAAGTGAACAAGGGCTTGACAAACAACAAAATATTTTTTCCATAGGAAACATAGCTTAACATATCTCCAGCAACTTTCTTAGCTATATTGACTATCCCTAGAATGTCATATTTACCAAAGTTTTCTTGATGGAAAAGATTTCATTATCTAAGCGCAATTTGTTTATTACAATCTTTTGCCTAGAGAGGAAGAATGGCGACTAGGCAAGGTGGAGGGTGGTGGAGTGGTGGGAAGCAAAAGGGGAAATATTGTTAGGGCCTTTCTTTATTTTCCATTTCTTCTTTAGTTGTCGGTGAATATCAATGAAGTGTTACCAGGCTCAACCCTAGGAGAACTGACTTGGAATCACCCTGACTGAGCCTTGCTTCCTTTGAGCACAAGGAGATCAAGGGGTTCATTTGTTGTTTACTCATTTGAGCTTCTCCCCCTATACACCACCTTCGCAAGTTGTTAAAAACAAACAAACAAACAAAAAAAAAACCCATGCACAGCAGGGAACTGGAAGGCTTTACCTGTCTTTAATGTATGCAGCATTTTCCAATTGTGCCATCCCGGCAGGTGTGACTACGCTTTTGCGGAGCCTCGGTGCTATTTTACCTGCTTGAATCTGTCAAAAAGCCATTTGTATGCGGCCGGCTAATGTGCTAGAAATAAAAGCCCCAACCTGTCAAGTAAACTCCCTGCACCTGTACGGAGCAGTTAAATTGTTCCATCTGCCATTAGCCCCGGAGATCAAAGGCCATCCCCGGGAGGGGCGCCCGGGGACCAGAGCGAGGGATGGAGTGATTCGTCTGGGAGTTTGAGAGGAAGAGGAGCACGAAGAGGCGAGTGGCGAGAGGGGTTAACCCCGGGCCGGGGACGCCTCCGAGCCGGGCCCGGCCCTGCTACCTGGAGGAGCTTTTGTTTGACCCAGGCGCGCCGGGAGCACATTCTTTCACATTAAGAACCGCAGGGGAAGACATTCATTCACTCCTCTTTTCTGGTGACGTAGCCGGGGCATTCATGTGTTTTTAACCTTGAATAATTTTTGTCTCTAAGCTCCAAACAAGTTTTATCCTGTCCACAGGTCAGTTTTGTTACAGAGGCCAATTAGCAGTGCTACCTTCGCCTGCGGCAGAAAGCCAAGTAATGGCGGGGCAAGCCCTACCGAGGGGTGATGAATAACTCCGGAGAGCTGTAATTTGAAAGGGGGGCCTTTGAAGCATTTACCTTACATGGGACGCCATTGTCCCTGCAGGGTGTTTGATCTTAAAATAATTTACTTAATGATCTCACCATGGGAGCAATTGGCAGAGCGAGATTAGGCTGTAAGGCCTAATGGACATGGGAAAAGTTAAAATTGCTCCGAGAAAGGTATGTACAGCGCTGAGATCCGTCCGTGTTGTGTGTTCATTACTTCCAGGGGGTGAAAAGCACGGCTGAGTGCCATCAGCTCTGCTTAGTAGCTCATCAGAGAAAATCCTACGATGTCCGCCTTTCCTGGGATGTGGGCTGAGCCAGTTCCCTCTTTCCTGCATTACTGCGTTTGTAGGAATTAAGGATCTTATTCTGCTTTTACAGTCAATGATTTATTTTTTTTTCTTCCTCTTTCTTTTTTTGCAGCCGTGGGGCCACTGTCTTGGAAGTGCACACAGGAACAGAATAGGCATCCGCAAGGCAGGTTTCTGAGCCGGAATCCGAGGTGGATGAAAATGTGAAAGAATGACATGTTATGCCCCCTTTCAGTTGGCAAACAGCACATCAAGTAAACACGGGGCGATTGTTTGACATCATTATCCTAGGCCTGAATATGGCTTTGCTCTCTAGAAAAAAACTTTTTTTTTAAATGTTCGCCTCAGTGTGACGTATTTATAACTCATATCTACTTGTGTTTTCTTACCTACACATCAATTACATTTATATGGCAATTGGAAGAATTATCTCAAGATTGGACTCTACCTGCTTTGCATCAAAAAGAGATAGCACTTCATTCAAGTTGAAATCTCTTCATAATTCTGCTCTTTCGACTGTTCAGAATTTCCTTCTTGCCCCACAGCCCCTTGTTTAAAAAACATCTTATTTTTCCCGATTATGCAATTGGAATAGATACCTTAAGTGAGTATCCAACAGGAAAAAAGGCAACCTAAGAGCTGCTATTTAGTATTGGATGCTATAACTAAGGAAGTGTGAAGCATGAACATGAATAATCAATAAGTGAACAAATTTTTTCTCTAATGCAAGTTCTACCTAAGTGAATCATAGCAACCTACCCATGAAGCCCAGTATCTTGATAGGTGTTCCTCCCTGGAGGAAAAATACAACCCAGGGAATATATCTAAATGTGTCATTACGAAGGTTTGAATGCATGTTACTTGTGTAAAATAGAAAAGCTCAACCTTGAGCTCAGAGTATGCCAGTCTGATTCCTCAAGATCTCCAACTTTTGCCTGTATCTGGTAGGACGATGCAATGAAACATCTTTAGTTCACTGCAAATCAAGTAATTGGGAGCATGAGTACCAGTTTGCATATGCAAATGAGGCAGTACAAATGTTCCCTACAGGCTTTTGTGAAATTTAGCCTTTGGAGTCCATTTCTGGTTATCTATTGAGATAAACCTGAGAATCTCTACCTACCAAAATACAGAAGACCTCTTTTAAACTTCACGTGTCTTTTTATCTCTTACCTGTACTGGGAAATTAAAAATTATTAATGTACTTCAATAATTTCTGCTCTGACACATGGAATTAACTGAGGCTAGATAATGCTTTGTTCATATATTCTACTCAAGTTACTTGATAAGTGAGCATGGAGCTCACATACATGGTAGGGCAAAGAATGCAGCAGATCAGGATATGCATCTGTGTCTTAACCTTTTTCAATTAGCTAAAATGAGATGCCCTTTGTAAAGTGAGATACCGGGCACACATGGTTGATGTGGGGACAAAGGTGACACCATGTATGTGAAACACACAGGACTGACACAGAAAAATAGAAGCTGCTCAATAAAAGCTCTCTCCCACCCTGTGCTCTGGAAACAACTCTAAATCTCCATAGCCCTCCTCCATAATTAGCCTTTTGCCCCCATTTTCACTTGTGATCCAGTAGGTGTTACAAATGAAGCTGTATTCAGCAGCTAAATCTGAATGCTACGATTGTTTACAAACATCTAAACTTTCAGGGAGGAATCAGATGAGTCCAGGATCCCAGCTTCCTGAGTACTGGGTGGCCAATGAGATTTTTTTTCCTCCACCTTTCCCTCTTTTCTCTTTCCATTTTTTCCCAGTGCTACCCTTTTTAAAAAATGAATCTTAATGTAATTCCAGTTATGTTTGTTGTCATAAGTGGTTATTATAACTTAGAAGCCAAGAAGAGATTTGTTATCCTCACCAAGAGACAAACTAACACTGATTAGGAAAGAAAAAGAAAGGATGGGTAGGAAAGAAAGGATGTTATGAATGTTTTAATGGGAAAGTCAGCATTTTGAATAACAGCAGGAATATGCCCTACTTGAGCCCCTCTTTGACTCTCTGCCTCTTCCTTCTCCTTTTCAAGGTTCTCCCTCCTTCTCCCTTTCTGATGTCTCTCCCTGTCCCCCTCTGTCTCCTCAGCTCTCACGCGCACTCTCCCTTTCTCTGCATGTCTCCATTTCTCTCCGTCTCCTTCCTCGCGCCCTGTGAATATTTCCTTTTTGCCTCCATCTCAGTCTCTCCCACCGCGTGTGTTTCCCCATGTCTGTGGGCTCTTTGTCTCCACTTCTCTCTCTGAAAATCCAGGATGTAAATTAAAAGATCAAAGCTGACTATGTGAATAATTGCCTTTTTTTTTTTTTGATCACCAATCTGTGATAAATTTGCTTTTCCAAGTGAAAGCCGTGAATTGGCAAGCTCGCTCTTGGCATCCCGCAGTCTGCCAGGGACCTGGATGTCAAGGAGCACTTGACTATCACCCACGGCAAATGCTGAGCCATCTCCCGGGCTCGCACACAGCAAGGAGGCCACTGCGCTGCGGAGTGTCAGCATTCAGGCTGAAGGACAGGCAGAGGAGAGGGGTGAAAAAGAACAAGGTCGAGGTCAAGCCACTCACCCTGCTCCGCCCGCCCAGCTCTCCTCCCGCCGCCTCGTGCTGATTGCTGTGCGGCAAGTCAGAGGTACTCCCACTGGCCTAGAACCATCATCTCATCCAGGAGACACATAAATTCCACCCAGGTAGTTCTAAAATCACCCAGCTGATCATTCAATTTATATACAGTATCGAGTGTTCATTTCATAGCTGCTATTTCAGTCCCACTGACCTACGGGTCCTTGACATGTGCTTTGCCGGGGCCCTCAGAGATGTGAGAGTAACTTTTTAGAGCGCGCAGAAAAAGCAATTGAAGTTCATTTCTCCCAGATTACCAGGCCCCATCAGAAATGAAGATGTCGTAAAGCAGGCACCGGACAATTTTCCAATGTCCATTTCTGTCACTGGAAAGAGCCTGCTATGGTGACCAGTGGATCCAACCAGTCACGCAGGACTCGTTCCTGTTTCTCACTACACCGTGCTGCCTTGTGTTAGGGTCTGGAAGAGCTTGTGGATGTTCACCAGGAGACGAAGACACCTGGCTGTATCTCTGTAATATGTCCATTTCATTTTTCTCATTTCTCAGACTTCTGGTTCGATTTTTACACAATCCAAGAGTGGCGGTGCTGGCTTCAGAGGGGAATTGTTGGTGGCCTAGCAACAGCTTGCTCTTGGCGTTTCCAGAAGAATGGAAGTAGGCTATATCTATACTCACCTGTGCTCGGAGCACCTCTCTCAGTCTAACCTGGATGCAGCAGAGGAGACCTGCTGGGTAAAATGGGACAATTGAGCTTCTCAGGGACCTGCTCTTAAGATCATCTCAGATCCTTGCTCATTCTGAGCTGTGCCCTTTATCTTTCTCCATCCCTCAGAGGATATTCTCACAAATCCTATTTCCTAATTCCCCACCTCTGGTCTCTGCTCTATTCCTTCTACTTACTTCCCCTCCCCATACCCTGCTCTCTATCTGAATGGAGTTCATACAAAGTGAGATTCTGCTTGGGAACTTGGGAGATGGATACTCTGGCCAGTAGTCCAAGTTCAATTTTAAGATACTTAGCATGGCATTGTTGAAATACTTGGACCAGTATTTTTATAAATTCCTTTCCAAGACAATAAAAATTTCCAGGACAGTCATTTTGCCCAGAAGTCCAGGACAAGGAGCTCCATGGACTCAAAGATTGCTATAAATTTGAAGAGATGAAAATGACACATTTTTTATTTCCAATGCTTTTTAACTGTTAGAAATAAAAATCCCCAGTTCTTAAAGATCACTGGAAATTTGGTTGGTTTTTAATTTTTTTTTTATTAAGCAAAATGGTTGCCAAGGATAACATCAAAATTTCCAACTTCTGAAATTGTTACCCTGACTCTTCCAATCACATTAACTTTGAATAATCTTAAATCTTTCCATTAGCTGTCATTCTTCTCACGGACAAATGTCAGTAGCAATTTAGCCTTAAAATGGAAAAAAAACAACTGTCCCAAGTAGATGTTTTTAGTAGATATTTTTCTTAGATGTAGTGTGGGAAATAGACGACGTACAAGACTTTCTGAATACCAATGAGACTCCTGTTGTTAGGTCACATAACTCCCGGTCAAGCAGATTTTGGTGTTACAGGAAGAAGGGAACTAGTACGTGATTGCTTCCAGAGCAACAGTCATGTGGAAGACCTGGAATTTGCAAGCCTGGTTCCTCTGATGGACACTAGTAGTTGTAATGCTTTCATCCTCCCCCATATAAAATGTTTATTAGCGGTGGTAATCATAATTCCTTCCTGTAGTGGATACTGTCCTGTTCTGCTCAGAGCTCCCGCCTTGCTCAAGACCCAGACACGCATTTCCCCAGCTGCTGCATGTACTGTCTGCTGACGGCTCTCAGCTGACTCCCTCTCTAGGAATTTGTGTCCCCCCTTTAATAGAATGACCTCTGTTAACGTGAAGCCTCCTCCTTGGGAGCAGCCTGCCTCCAAAATTTGGTTGATTTGAGTAGTATAAAAACTACTCTACACTTAACTTGGAGGTGGCTATTTTTATAATGAGGAGGGAGTATGGTTTCTGTTTCTTTCTCTCCCATTCCTCCACCCCAGGGTATGTAAGAGGAGTGAGGGAGGCCTTTATTTCTCTGGGGGAGATAAAGGCCTATGGATGGGATACAGGAGAGGAAGTGATGCAGTGGAAGGCAGAACCAAGTTTGGACTTGAACTTTGGCTGAAAGTGCTTGGAAGCCCTGGGAGAGGTTAGGTTGGCCCTACCCATGAAGGGGAAAGGGTTAGCGTTAATTTCATCAACACGGTGCAGTCATTATGTCCCCAGACATCTGCTCCTTCCTGCCCTCCTCCCGTGAGGCTCAGCCCCCTTGCCTCAGGGTGGGGCTACATGAAGGGGCACCCAGCTCCCAGCTCCCGAGCCCTCTGCTCCCTGCCAGGCTGGCAGAAGTCTGTCTTATCCTACATTGCAGTTCAACTCCTCCCTCCTCCTGTTATCTTCCCTCCCAGAAGGTATTTATCCTGAGAGATTTTCCCATAAACTTCCTGCTTGTAAACTTCCATCTCAAAGTCTTTCCCAGAACTGGACCTAACACTCTAATGTTCATAAAATGTCATTGTTTTAAAACGCTGCTACATGTTCCTATTTATGGTGCTTACGACAGGCTCAAGAAAGTGTAGTGCTTTCTCACGGTCACATGTCAGCAAGGTGCTGGACCTGAGGCAGAATCTAAGCTCTCCGACTCCTAGTCTAGGGCTCTTACAAGTTCAATAAGTGGAGGCTCTAAAGGTATCCATAGGTAACTATTCCTAATAATGTTTGCCCAAGACTGTTCCTCTTTAAGATTTCACCTTTCACCATCCATTTCAATTTCCTTAGTTTTTTACTTTTCCTCCTCCCTAGAACTTGCTTTCCTGAGTCCCACCACCCCCCATTTGCAATGCTCTCGTCACAACAGTGAGGGAAGGAGCAGGAAGCACATAGGTTTCTGGAGACATCAGTACTTTGGCACTTGAGACCTCCTTGCCCTCAGTTTTGTTTCCCTGTGGAGCAGCGCAAAAGGAATGCCTCATGGACCATCTATTCCAGACAACTACTTTTCCTAGTGATCACACCTGGCTTAAAGCAGAATTTCTTGGGAGCTGATCATCTTGTTTGCAGAGGGCAAGTTTTTCTCAAGGGAATAACCCTGCAGACACAGGGGCAATTGGGACATCCAACAATTCCAATCAACTGTTGGAATGTTCTCGGGTCCTTTCAGCTGATTGATAATACCCTCTCGTATCCCCAGGGACCCTCAGTCCCTTGGTCAGCCCAGCACTAGCCAGAGTGGAAAATGTTCTTCTTTACACTCTGTGAAAAGCCTCTGGGGAATCTATTCATTGCCCTGAAGTTCTGGCGCTTCCAAGGCCCCAGGGGACTTCCACCTCACCCTGTAAATCCTCTCTGACTGATTGGCAAGTGCTGCTCACACCAATTAGTTTCTTTGCGTAGCCCCAGGACAGGTGTTTGGGGTTTGGGGAACCAAAGGTTCATAGGTACTGTATTGTGGTTTTGATCCTTTCTTTTGCTATTTTCTGTTTTTCTTTTTTCTATGTATCTTTCTTTCTTTTTCTTCTTCTTTTTCTTCTTCTTTTTTTTTTTTTTTTTTTTTTTTTTTTTTTTTTTTTTGGACAATATTTTGGAATACAGTTAAGTCTATTCTAATTCATCCATTTGGGGATGAGTTTATCCCACACCTGTACCACCTCCTGCAAAAGCTGTGTCCCCAGGGTGTGCCCTCAGATTGGAAAAGTGTGGAAAGAGCAGGTGAATTTAGTGCCCTGTGGTCCCCTTACTGGTTCCTCACTTTCTTCACTAAATACTGCCACTCACTGCCGGTCCTTTGTCTTCTCCTGGGCCCCTATGTCATATTATAATCTTGTAAAAAGCCCTAGTCTGATCCAGGGTACAGTATACAGGTGTGTTTAAATTAAATCTCATGTATTCTGAGCTTGACTTTAAATGACCTTTAAAAAGGGATGAGAGGGGCTTAAACTTTTCATTTGCTTCTTGAACTGGTCATTTGTATTTTTTTTCCAAAAACTCACATGGCATGGTTTTTGTTTTAGAAGTGTCTTTTATGTGTCAAACCAACCCCCAAGATTCCAGCAAGGAAGTTAATGTTGAAGTGCTTACCACAGAGCTTGGCATATTAAATGGACTTTTGTGTTATTTTCTTAATATTTTTATTATCTCTCCTCAGTCAGTTACAGACAAGAGATTTTTAAACAACTATCCATTGTACTGCCTGACTACATTTGCAACAGTGAGCGAAAAGAGAGATTTTTTTAACATTTAAATATCATCCATTTCACAAGAAAATCTTTCTGTATATGAAGGAAGGAAATCAGAAGGTTTTTCGATTTTGATTTCCATCGGAAGGCCCACTGTTTTTAAACTTGGAATGGAGTCTTTTTTAACAGTTTTCGATTTACTTAAGAGTATTAACACAGCTAATATTAGTCAGAACTGAATGTCTGAGAAAGAGGTTAGTCTTCTGCACAAACCCTGCTTTTTAAATGCTCCTAGGAAGGGTCAAAGACCAGGAAATGCTCTCACTATAATTCTCATTTTCAGCTGAATTGGACATGGCAACAAGAATGCAGGCCTGAATCACATTATGTTCCAGAAACCTTTAACTTTGCATCATAATGACCTGCGGCCTAACAGAAGCAAATTGCAAGTGGTTTCAAAAGGATAAACTCTAATTTATATTAAGCTAGTATTATAACTTAAGCAGCTCGTTTTGAAAGCAAAACTATTATAAAAACCTCATCATTCCTGTGACGGCTCCTAAATGCATCCCTTTACATTTTACCTGTAAAATGCTCTGTGTTTGCTGACAGGTTAAATGTATACCATACACAGAGAGCCAACATTTGTCTTTGTAACACCGCAGCAATCTTACTGGTTTTAGCAGCATTCTTATTATTTTAAACTGTCTCCATTGTCTTCTAAACACCATAATTAGAAGCTGAAAAGCTTACAACAACCAAACCCAATAAGGTCTCATTATGAACAAAATATTCTACCACCGTGGCTCAACAAGTGACCCTATGTAGTCCAACAAGAGGAAGACTTCATCTTTTCTGCCCACTTATGGCCTCAGGTATGTGTTAATATAAAGTTTTCCCTTTCAATGTTATTTAGCAACCTATTCAAGCTTTAGTTTCTTGGTCATAATTCTTTTCTCACTGTTCTCTTTGTTTCAGTCTGTGCAGCTTTCATTTTCCTATGGAAAGAGTTCAGGTATCTCTGATGGGTACGGTGGTATCTTGTAGGTGAGTTGAATGAGAGAGTAAGAAGAGAGCTGGAATAATTAAACTGTTTGACTAAAGAAAGAAGGGGGGCGATTTTAGGGTCAAAGAAATAATTTTTCCCATCAGTTCACTGTCTTTTCAATTTGATGCTTAGTGTCTTTTTCCATTTGACTCATCTTCTTGGACTCCATCCAAATGTGAAGTCCTGTGGGAGATATAATACATTAAACATTGTCAGTCATTTACACCTGAGTATAAATGAGCAGGGTTTTTTCTCTCTCTCTTGTAGCAGAAGAAAACAAAGGGTTGGAGGAGAAAATTCAAAGAAAAACTAAGTTAGAAACATTAGAAAATAAATCTCTTCCATTTTCATGTTTTACCTCAGATTGTTGTTAATTTTAATCCCTTACTTCAGGCACATTACCGTGTCTTTTCATGTTGCCTCTAAGCTTGGAAATATTGGGTAGGGGAGAAATGAAACATATTCTGGTGTCCTATTGCTATTTCAGGAAATGCTTTCCCATGACTAAGTAGACACGAGGCTGCTTGGTTATGAAGTATTCTCATTTAAAATAAGCATGTGAAATGTGGAAATAAATCTTGGAGTTTTTTCCTTTACATTCTGCTAGTGAAACATTGAACTCTTAAAAATGGGCATGTCATGATTGCTTCTAATAAATCTACTTACCTGTCTTATTTTTCAAGGTTTCCTGACTGTTTGCTAATTATCAAGTTGTATTTCTCTTATTTCTCTAATCTTTAGAATACAATGGAGCATACCATTTGCATAAACCTCAGGGAAGTTGCTTATCTCATAAATCGCATCAACTGTTAGATGCTGGGTTTCCCAAGCTATGATAGTTCCACTTTGTAATGTTCTTTTTCCTTTCCTCACTTTTAGACTGAGCCTAGATTCAGATTCTCTTTCTCCTTTTCTCTCTTTGCCACCCTCTCTCTCAAACACACATGCTCCAAGCAAAGGCTGAGCTGGCTCATGAAACCGGAGGGTTGATACTCACCAAAGCAAAGAGAAAGTGACTTTCAGAGCCACTCTCCCTGCTACGGCAGTGTCAGTGTGGTTCAGAATTCCATTTGAGAAGTGTTCCTGTGTCTGGATCAAATCAATAAGTGGGAAAAATGACCCCTTGACTTTAAAATCTCTGGACAGAGCCTGGAATCTGCCTTCATAGCAGACCCACCAGGTGCTTTATAAGCAGTTTAAACCATAGCCCCACTGCCCTGGGGATCCTGCTCTCTAAAGAAAGGAGCACTTACCCTAAAATATTTAATCCTAAATTCCCTTCCTAAAGTTGGACATTTTATTCCTCAAGTGCCTGAGTCCCGCACAGGGTCAGGGAAAGAGCAGGTAGAGAGAGGAGGAGACTTTGCCTCTACTATTTTGTCTTGTCCACACCCACTTCCACTACTGAGTTTCCAGGCCCAGATCAGCTCAGTGCCTTGGGGGATTCAGGGCCTCCAGGGTGGGACATCCAGCCAGCCCAGCTGACTCAGTGGGCCTTGTCTGGCACTGGCTTATGGCTCATTGTGATGGGCAGAAGGAGGCCCTTCACCTTTCTGCATTTCTACCCTGCTTGGTCTCAGGGCTCAGCTTTTGGGACATTCAGATTCCCTACAACAGTCCCCAACCATGCCGTTCTTCCTGATTTAAAAAAAAAAAAAAAAAAATCAGAATAGCTATATCCTAATTAGCTTTATTTTAAAAAATAAAAGATAAATGTCTGCTAAAATCAAAGGGTTTTCCTTTTCCTTTTTATTTATCCACATATTAATTACATCCTGATGTCCAGTTCAAGCTATCCTTAGCTCCTTAGCAACAAAGGCTGTGTCTACAGAGACTTTTTTTTTTTATCTGCCTTTAACTGGGTAGAGCCTATGCTCTGAAGTTCCAGGGCTGAAATTTCATTTCATGATTCAGCAGAAGGTGAAACTGAAAAGACTCTTCTTTCAGTGCTAACTTATCAGGATAAACATATAATTTTATTAGCCTTTTAAAATACCAGTAATAACTTTTAAAAATTCTACCCTGAACAACATACTGAGACCCCTTCTCTACAAAAAATAAAAAATTAGCCGAGTGCAGTGGTGCATGCCAGCAGTTTCAGCTACTTGGGAGGCTGAGGCAGGACGATCACTTGAAGCCAGGAGTTGGAGGTTGCAATGAGCTATGATGATGCCATTGCACTCTAGCCTGGACAACAGATAAAGATACTGTCTCAAAATAAATGAATAAAAATCCATCAAAACCTTAAGATATACTCCTAGAGATCTCAGAATTACTCCAATGCATGTTGCCTGATTTAATTTGCCTTGTTTGGCAGGAACTCTTGAAGAACTGAAGACTTCTTCCTTTCTGGAGGGAAAGACATGGAGGGAGAATTTTTTAAAGAAAAACTAAAAAATTATATAAAGAAATTTAAGGATGTAGCTAAATGTGAATAGCAATGAACTGATATGACAAATTAATGGTTTTGACATTTTTCACTACTAAAAACCCTATATCTTATTTTTAAGAAAAACTATTAAAAAGAACCAAACTATGTTGGAAGCTTCTGCTTCTGCGAAGATGGAGTAGATGTACTTTTCTTTATTCTTTCCTCCAAGTGCAATTTTAAAACCAAGACATTAAGATATAAAACAACCCTGAGAAGATCTGAAAGGTGAGGAGAACAGATGGACCAGACACCTGGAGACCTGGACAGCAACCAGGTGATGCATTACCTGCGTTCTCTTTTAGCCCTGTATATCCCAGACACACAGCAGAAGAATCTGGCAACCTGGAAACACCAATGAGCACAGACAAAGGCCTGTTATTTCTAACCAAAGGACCAGGAAAGGGGTAGCTTATCAAGACAGAAAATTTTCAAACAATAACTACTCCAGTTAAACACCATAGAAAAAATGTGGCCTCAGCCCCACCCACACCAGTAAAAGCCTAGACTTCCACCCAAGGTGCCCCAATAACTCTACTGGAATGGTGTCAAAGAAGGCCAAGTAGGAAGTCAGAATTCACCCCTCCTGGCCCATAATAATAAGCCTCCCCATTCCCGCATCCTCTAAGCAGAGATCACTTAGAGAGCATGGACTTCCACTCCCTCCCAGCAATAAGGAGACAATTCTGCCCATCCCCACTGGGCTGATATCAGTAGGCATAATGGAGCAAAAGGAGGTCTAACATTGCCTAGCAGTAATGATGCCAACATCCTGCAAATACACACAACCCTTGTGGCAATGGAACTCTTCTGTGTCTTGATTGTATTGACAGCAATATCCTGGTTGTGATATTATACTATAGTCTTGCAAGATGTTATCACCAGGGGAAACTGGGTAAAGGTTACAAAGATCTCTTTGTATTATTTCTTATAGTTGCATGTGAATCTACAATTATCTCAGAATTAAAAGCTGGACTTAAAACACATTTAAATCACTCATTTTTTCCCATCTTTAGTCAAAGACTTATTTAAGCACCTGCATTTGGAGTACCATGAGATGATCAGACTTTACAAAAGTAATAAACTTCCAGGGAAAAAAGGCATTTGGTTTAGCCAGTGCTGACTTATCAGGATAAACATACAATTTTATTAGCCTTTTAAAATACCAAGAATATTCCATGGAGTGCTTTGTTAGCTTTATGCATGCGTGGGGTGTCCGGAGACCCTCTCAGTCAGGAGCAGGTGAACCTCAAGCATGCACCTGGACGAGGGGATGTGAGTATTACCGGAGGAAATACAGATAGTGAGGAGATCAAAGGTAAGGCTGGGAGAAGTGGGCA
The DNA here is from genome assembly GCA_008086735.1 of Cheirogaleus medius. NCBI lineage: Eukaryota > Metazoa > Chordata > Mammalia > Primates > Cheirogaleidae > Cheirogaleus > Cheirogaleus medius. The sequence continues at coordinate 28,796,988 of VBSM01002217.1, read as the reverse complement.
GCTAGCGTCAGCCAAATATGAGAGCCAGAAGAGTTCTAGCTGGGTATGGGGGTGCCAAGAGGAGTGAGCGGGTCCCTAGAGAGGTCTGAGTAGGGGATTGGCTGCTAGAACAGAGCAATGGAACAAACACACAGAACATGGTTAAAGAGTGGACCAGGGGGAAAGGAAGAGGAAAAGGCATCAATTTTTTTGTGTCAGAGGCATCATCTCAGGTGCGATCCAGGCAAATGTGCTGACATGAGCAGTTATGTTTGAGCTGATGCTAGAAGGTTGTGCCCAAGATGTCACAGAACAGTGAAGATGGGGCTTAAAGAACACAGTTTTGTCTGACGGTGGAAAGGTTTGGATTGTGACTACTGCAGACAGAATGTTTTGTGTCCCCCTAAAATTCATATGTTGAAACCTAATCCCCGGTGGAATGGTATTTGGAGTGGGATTAGGAGCCCTCGTGAATGGGATTAGTGCTCTTATAAAAGACACCCCAGAGAGCTCCTTCACCTCTTCTGCTGTGTGGGGTTATAGCAAGAAGATGGCTGCCGTCTATGAACCAGGAAGCAAGCCCTCGCCAGACACCAAATCTTCCAGGGTCTCCATCTTGGACTTCTCGCCTCCAGAACTAGAGAAGTAAATTTCTGTTGTCTAAAAGCTGCCCAGTTTGCAGTGTTCTCTTACAGCAGCCTGCATGGATGAAGACAGTGGCCAAAGGGAAGTGAGGCTTGGCAGTCCCCTAGCAGGGGTGACCGAGGGAGCGGGGTGGGGCTCGATCCTGCAAAACCTCCCAGCTCAAAATCTGAGAGGATTTGCAGTAGTTAATAATTGCCAACTGCTTCTCCCTCCCTTTTCCCACCTGTCTTACAAACCACATCCAGTCATTCACAAAGCCCAGTTTTCCTCCAAGAGTTCTCATCTGTGTCCTGTCCCTACCTACCTGACCCCACTGTGGTTGTTTTAAGATCATCATTTGTTACTTTTGACTTGGCCTTTTTCTGTCACAAGTCTTAACACAAGTCAGATCATGACACTCCTTGAGTTTAAAATCCTTTGTGCTTCCAGGATAAAATATCTCCTTTCCACGTTGCTTATAAGGTCGTTAGAATTTGGGCACAGCCTACCTGTTTAGTCTCTCAGCTCACCAACCCCACACCTGTAGGCCTACTTACCTCAGTAGTTTCTAGAACATGACATATTCTCCGAGACCTCATCTTTGAACCTGCTGACCTTCCCTCTGGGAAGATTTTACCTCTCTGCCTTCCTCCCACAATTACTTCTCTTGACCCCATTTTGAATGAATGAATGATCAAGTAAGAGATGGCAAAGAGCTGTGTCAAGAAAAACTAGTTAGTTCTACCCCTGGAGCAAGATTGCATAAATAATAGGTTTGCCTAGAAATAGATTACCTAAAATAGAGAAACATCAGTAATATTTACCTGTAAATGATATGTACCCCAGATTTACCTCATTGCTGTTGTACTAAAAAGTGTGAAAGGATGAGAACTAACACAACAAATAGGGACGGCAAAGCATGAGCTAGAAACCCAGGCTCAGGCTCTAAGAAAGCATCCTCCCCAAACCTTTGTGTCTTCTCTGCAGTGTTAAGGAAATGGAGTGCTGGTCAGTGAATCCAGATGAAAGGCCCTGATTTTTATTCAAGGAGCCTCATGAAACAATAGGCAATTACAGGACTAGAGGTTTGTATTGATTTTAAAATACCTTTTCAAATTTGAAGCTAGACTGGTCCCCTCCTTTTTGTTAGTAGGGCTTGGAGCCAAGAGATCTCCCTGATTTTTTTGCAGGCTTGACATTGTGTGATTCTGAAAGTCACTCTAATTCAATGGTTCCAAGTGCATTTTAAAAATTTTAATACAGGGTTCAGCTGCCAAAGCCACCCCTGCCTCCAGGTGTTGCTATTTTGTGAAGAAGGTTGGGTTGGTTCTGAAGTATTGTTCCCTCCACTCAGCTGAGGCTGCTTCTATTGAGGTTTCAAAGCCCCTATATTGCCAAACTCAATGACCTATTGTAAGTCCTCATGTTATGGGCCCATCAGTATCATCAGTAGCTTTTGACAGATGGCCACTCCCTCCTTCCTGAAACCCTTTCTTGGTCTCCTTTTTTGGGGGGGGCGGGCGGTTCCTCATCATCTTCCCAACTCTTAACAATGGTGCCTAGGGCTCTGTTTTAAAATATCTTCTCTTTATCTTCACTGTCTAAGGGCATCCTCCAGTTTCATGGCTTTAAGAAACCATTTTGATGACTCTCAAATCTGTCTCTTTCCCAGTGATATACCTGAGCCAGCTCACCTGGGCTCACAAGAGTAGATTGTACCCATTTCTTCCCAAATCTGTATTTAATGACAGTGACCTCATGTTGGTACTTAGAATTCAGCTATGGTGAAGAATTTACACCAAAGAGATTGCCAAACACTACATATTGGGCCTCTTTCCCTCCCACCCCCAGAGAACCAGTTGTTAAGCACTTACAAACACACTGCTTTTCTCGACCTCTCCCACTGTCTCCAGATTTGTGCATCCACATGCCTACGTGATAACATCCTTGGGAGATCTAACTTCACATGTCTAAAAGCAAACTCCTCTTCACCCCAGCCCAGCCATGCTTCCCCGGCTTTCCCTTCGCAGAACACAGCAACTCCATCTTTCTAGCCACTCAGATCAAAAATATGAGTCATCTTTGACTCTTCTTCCTCTCACACCACATGTTCAATCCATTAGCAAGTCCTATTAGTTTTACCTTCAAAATATATCCAAGATACAATATTTACACAAAGTGCTCTTCGGGATACACAGATTGAAATGCACTTTACACAGCCCCTCCTGAAATCCAACAAGGAAAAGAGAAGCCAGGTTTCCCAACAGATCTCACACTAATCTAGTCAGAACTGCTTGCTGCTCTCTGCCCCTCCGTTGCCTCCATCCCGATAGATAGACTTAACACTCAAGGTAAGTAAGAGTCCCATCTAATTCACTTTATATCAGAGTCTATTCACATACCCTCTTTGGGGGCTTGTATCAAAAAGAAATCAACAGCTTGGCTAATCTTTATTAGTCCTGTTCCCTCCCACATACCTCCAACCACATGGGAGGGTATATATGAATTCTGTATTTTTAACATTATTCGAAGTTCATGTGTCATAAAATAACAAGTCAAATAGGAACTTCCCATGAATCTAATGAGACTTAAGCTTCATGGCCCCTCACTTGCCCAGGCTGGAATGAGTATGAAGGTGGCTGGAAGTCTTAGAGTGCTCTATGTGGGAAGGAAAAGTCAACTTGCCCTCTCTGAGTCAAGGCCCCACTTACTAAAATTGAATTTGCTAATTATAAGATCTGTGGAAAGAAAGTTGCCACATGTCCTATCTAAATATTTTTGAAATATTTAGGAGAGATGTTTTAAAGGCACTCAAGCCATCTTCCTGACATCTGATCAAATGTGTTTAATCCTGATTTTATTTGGACTTTCCAAAGAGTTTACACCTTGTTATTACATGTCCTGCATATGTAACTGGTACTTTGATAACTTTCCATAAGACTAAACTTAAAGCAATAATAAAGCAACCATCATCCCAGAATATATTGATGGCATCAAATGGAATTTCAAACACATCAATCATTAACATTTGCTCAGCAATATTATCTCAAATGCCACTTTTTCTGCCTTGACACTAATGTTTTGGAAGGTCGCACGCCTCCATCCACCCAGAAAAGGACAGAGCAGGGTCCTTCAAAGAGAACACAGGAAAACGAAACAAATAGCCTGAGAGAATAATGTTCAAAAAAAAAATTCCAGTTTTCCATTTTTTACAATTCTAGTTGCCTAGCCTTTGAAGAGTTGAAGTGCAGATGGGTCAACTCCCTTAAATACTCCCACTATCCTGTCAATAGCTAAGGACAAAACAAACAGATGGGTAAAGAATAGGGTGGGGGAGGAGGGCAGATGGGGAGGGAAGCTGGAGATAATTCAAGGTTTAGCAAGTTGTATGTGCAGAACTCCCTGGAAAACTTCACAGGAGTTACAGTTTCAGAGAGACTGTAAGGTTGGATTACATCTTTGAAATAATTGTTCCAATAAATAGACTAGCACAGAGGAGACGCTTATATTGACTCTCTGTTTATCCAGAAGGGGGAGAAAAGTACAAAACAAGCTTTTCTTTAACTACAATGGCAATCTTCTAATAGCAGCACTAACTCGCTCCAAAATACAGGACTCAGAGGTTGATAATCATCTTTCGGCTGAGGTTATTGCATGCAATTTTTCACATTCATTCAGCTTTCTTCATGTAGCTCTTAGTAAAGTAACTCCCTTAACAATAAAAGCTTTTATGGGGCCCATTACACTGGAGAGCTAACCACTCCCTTTTTCTTTTCTTTTTCTTCTTCTTCTTCATCTTCTTCTTTTTATTGGCTCCTTGGAATATTTATAGCTGCCTTTGTTCTCACTGCAAACTTCTACATCTGGCTGTGTGTGGCCATTTTTGTTGTTGTTGTTGTTGTTATTGCACATGAAATGGATAAGTGTGTGTATATTTGTTTGGGTAGCTTCGTTTTTGCACATGTGATTCTATTTTCATCATCTCGTCCCTGCAGCTTCTTCATTGTTTAGGCCCTGAACGTTCACTCTTTCGACTGTGAGCTGCATGACATACATAAAACTTTCTGCGCTGCCATGCTACTTCCTGATAAACAGGTTCCTGGTGGAGGGAGTCTTGAGAGTGACTGAGCTGCAGGAACAAAAGCTTGGCTCCCCAGACATGGAATGAATAGATTAAATTCCCTGGTAAGGAGTTTCACAGGAACAGACTTACATAATCAGAGTGAGTGCAGTTTGGCCTGGATCAAGGGAGAACAAGGGAGTTTATTTTACATCTCGGGCTACAGACAAGGAATAGCACACACGAGGAGTCCATTTTTACTGCTATATTAAAGAACTGTATTTAGGCATTACAACATTGGCCCCAAAGTCTCCAAATTCAAAAGGAAAAACTCAGCCTTGCCATCATAATCCCTCCTGTTGGGAAACCCATCCTCTTATCTGAAAGATGAGAGAATGGTTGGCATTGCTGGTTTTGAAGCCAAGGTGCTTGGGCAAATTATTCAACTTGCTGAGCCTCAGTTTCTGCACCTGTAAAATTGGAATAATAGTGTTTACATTACAGGGTTGTGGTGAGCACTGAAATAATACGAGTAAAGGACTTAAAACCATGCCTGGCCCATTGTAAGAGCTCAAAACGTTGGATCTTATTATTCCCCTACTAGAATGTAAGCTCCTGGAGGTAGAAATTTGGCTTGTTTTGTTCACTGCTGTATCTCCAACATCTAGAATTTAGCAGGTGCCAATAAATACTTGCTGAAGGAATTCATCACCAGATTAACCAAAGAACTTGTTCCTTAAAGGAATCAGGAAGAGGAGTTTTTCCATATCAAGCATAAAGAAGCCATGGGTCTCCATGAGTACCTTGTTCCTGTTAAAGCCCCCATTCATAGAGGATTTAGTTGAAAGGATTTTGCAAGTGTTTCACCTCCCAATATTGCTCCTAGGTCAACAACTCTCAACACCGCCCAAAAAGACAACACAGCTGATTCCCAAACTCACACAAATCCACTCCTCTTTTCTGCCTTCCTCACTGAAAAATTAGCCCCCTCCTTCCTCCACCCCAACACATCTCCTACTTGTTAAATTCTAGTTCACACATAGGGGTCATTTGTCATGGCTACTCTCTGCTGGGGGGCTCACGCTGTATCTTTTTGGCATAGAAGGCTATAAACTATTAAGATTCCTTTGTTTCCAATGTGCCGAAGCCAATCTGAATATAAAAGTGTTTTTCTGTTTTTGAGGTTTTTTTCCCCAAAGAAATGTGGGTATCACAGATCTCTTGACTTTGAATGCTGGAGTTTGCAAAGACATTTTAATACCAAGTTGTTCCTTATTGTATGAACATAGCAACATGTTAATATGGCATTCTTTCAGAATCGGTTTCAGCTGAGGTCCTAAAAGAAGAATGAAATAGGTGGCAGGTGCATGTGTAATTTTATTAACCTACAGTTTCATTTCCCTAGTGATCCATGCTTAGCCTTATGGTTACTTTAGACAAATGGATGAGTTAACGAAACACTTGACCCCTTGGGTTCTTCTTTGTAGCCAGTCCACAATAGGGAGCCCATGGGGGAAACACAGTGGCTTTGATGTTGACTGAGTGGGAGAGAAGTGCTTCAGTGTTGACTTACCTACCTTTAAGCTTGCTCTGGTGTTGCCTTAGTCTACCCCAGGGCTTGCTCTATTACCTGATTGCTTTAGGAACTCCCTCAGATATATGTTGAGCAGGGTCAGATGCAGTGGGTCAGTTGTGCTCAGCATTATAGAACAGGCCACTTCCCAGGAAGGCCAGCCCTGAAGAACAGGGGTATTATTGCAGAGATGAAGAATATTTAACCACTCTGGTGAATTTGAAAAGTCATGGACTGCTGCAGCCCAGCCCAAGGAAGATACAGAAAAGAACTTCTTGCTTGCATAGCTGCTGCAAAGGAAGCAGTTAGGTAATTCAAGTGTGTCCCTGGTAGCCAGTGGCATATGGCACGTTCTTCTAGCACAAGCAAAGAAAACATCAGAAACCTCTGGCTGGTTTTATCCTCACCTTTCTTTCCATTTATTGAAAGTTGTTTGAGAGGCACAGTGTGCATGGCAAGCATGCCACATGTGTGGGGAAAGATTTCAGAGGGATGAAATGCATTCTAACTACAACTCTCTCTTGTACAACGTTATCTTATCTACGCAAAGACCTTTCCTTTCTTTCTGGCAGCTTTTTATATTTGTCATGATTACATCAAAGGATGCCCCAACTTCTCTCACTTAGGTTCTTTCTGCTTTTCCCCTCACTATGAACACAAATGATCAGGACCATGATATTATGATATTATTTACTTTTACTCTTTTTAAATGAAGTATATTATTTGTTCAGAAAATTATGTTTCCCTTGTACAGAATTAAGGTGCTTTCACTAAGCTGAAATTTCAGGAGAAGGTGCTCAATAAAAATAATTCCTAGAAGATCAAATATGTAAACAAAGTGGCAATATTTATATCACAGGTTTCTATTATATGGAAAATATTACCTTGCAGTTCAGCAGCTTCGTGCCCTCGAGAAACATTAATGTTGGTTATGCAGATCCACTTGACGTATGCATATCAGATGCTATTCTCTGACTGCAGTGTATTTATCCATCCAGCCATACAATAAATGTTTCAGTGCCTTCCACTTACAAGTATTGACTGGCAATATATGAAATAGAGTTTCTATAATCAGTTGGAAAAGTTTTACTTATGACAATTAAATTTTATCAATTTATGATTTTGTCAGAATAAATGAATACAATTTATTGTGTTTCATCCATTCAACGTATATATGTGAAACACCTGTATGTGCTAGAAATTACACAAGTACTAAGGACACTGAGACTTTTTATTAAAATAAATACTCCTTATCTGAGTAAGATAGGCATAAAAGCTTTCCAGGCTAGATAAGAGCAGCTGTGATGGAAAATGTGGAACAACACTCAGCATCCATTTCCACCTCCTTCTGCTGAACCTTGGACCCTGGGAAGCCAGGAAGCTGAGTGCCCTGTCTCTGAGAATCCCTTGCAGCTAGAGTTCCGAATGCCAGTGAGATACAGTCACTGCAGACTTGGAAGGCAGAATAAAGTGGAAGCCATCTTCCTGCTGCTTCACCAGGTTTCTGCTGGCAAGTGTCCTCATGGAGATGGCTTTCTCAGTGACCAGCCACTGCTTTCATGGAAGCTGAGAGGCAGATGTGGTATTGGAGGCAAGCAACAGCTTCCCGACCCTGGGGAACAAAGTTCCAGTGAAATTCAGTAGATTCCACACCCTCCTGACTGTGGCGGAGCACGCAGTTTCCACAATGGGCCGATTGGATTGTGATTCCTAAAGGTCCAGCTAAGAGTCATGTATCTAACCCTTCTAGTGATTTTGTAAGTAACAAATTCTCTGTGTCCCATTCTTTTTTAAATACCCAGTTTTTGCTCTCTACAGCAAAGCCCTGGCTGATCAACAAAGACACAGGGAATACAGACACAAACCCTCCACCTTGGAGGTCATGAAAGGAGCATCCAGGCTCATGCGTTAAGCACTTGTGGAGGTGAGTCCCATGAGACAGATTAGAATCCGCAGGGCCTGCTTAGCAGGGCTGAGTCCTTTTCCATGTCCCTTAGACAATGGAGGAAACTTTTAAAGTTTTATGCTGAGGAGTGCCAGGATGGTGAGACCCTAGAAAAAAGAGACTATGTTTTGGTCATCTTTGCATGCTCAGTGTCTAGCAGGGTGCTTTGGGTATATTATCCTCATTAAGGATTATATGCAAAATTATAAGAGTACTTCCCCAAGAGCATTAATCTGGTTTTGATGGCAGGCTAAGAGGAGCAAGAGGAGGCATAGAGCCATTGCCATTATCTAGGCATAAAGTGAAAAGAGTCAGGTGGAGCCTGGAAATCATTTTGAGCAAGACTTGATAGGCATTAATGACTAAATTGGTCAGGGTTCAACCAGGGAAGCAGAACCAGTAGGAGATATATATTAGGAAATTGATTGCAAGGAATTCGTTTACACAGTTGTGGGGGCTGGCTAGATAAGTCTGAAATCCATGGGGCAAGTGGTCAGGAAGGACAGGCTGGACCTCTTGGGCACAGGCGGAAGCTGCTGGCCATAGGTCAGGTGGAATTTCGTCTTCTTCAGGGAAGCCTCAGCTCTGCTCTTGAAGGCCTTTCAACTGACTGAATCAGGAGCACCCAGATTATCTAGGATAATCTCCCCGAGTTAAAGTCAACTGATTTTGGACTTGAATCACATCTACAAAACGCCTTCACAGCAACACCTAGATGAGCATTTGGTCAAAAACCTGGGGCTATAGCCTAGCCAAGTTGACACATCAAAAAGACCATCCCAGGGACCCAATGAAAAGAGAGAGGAATAGAAAGAGCAAGTAAGGGGGCACGTGTAGCAGGTCCATCTGCCTTTCCTGATGTCCCCACATTCACCTTTGAAATATTCAAATCTCACTCAAGTAGTAGCCGTGCTGAACTCTGTAGATTGGTAGAGACGGTTTACAGCTGAGATAACTACTAAGTGGAATAACCTCTCCCTTAAAATTAAGGTAACCCTATAATCTATATCCAAATTAGGACAATATTGAGAATAAACGGTGTTACAATAATTAGGTTGGGATGACTAGAAAAATCTAGGACAGTCCTAGGCATACCAGAACATGTGGTCCCCTCATTCAGTTCGAGATGCTGTTGGCCCATCTTTTAACTCACCTATCATATCAATGTTCCTTCTACATATATGGATACGCAAGATACCTCTTGCCCACTTTTAATGTCTTAATGGGGAGAAAATGCCATTAAATGCAAAGTTTTATTCATTTGTTAAAATTTATTTGGAGCAATTTTATTGATGATGGCAGATATTTTTAAAAAGCAAGTGATGTTTTTTTCTAAAATGAGCCAGTTCTTTACAAGTGAAAGGATTTTTAAAAAAAATAAACATTAAAAGAATAAAAATGGCGACCAATTAATAGGCCTCATGCCATCCATGTCAAGCAATATAGCGATTTTATAGAAATATTAAAGGGGCAGTAGGGTATAATAGTTAGGAGTTTGACATTAGAGTAAGTCTGCCCAGCTTCAAGTCCAATTCCTTTGTTATTAATAATGTGAACTTGGACAAGTTGCTTAGTCTCTCTAAACATCACTTCTTCCACCTGAAGGATAAGAATAAAAATAAAGCCCATGTCATAGGAGAATATTGAGGATTAAAGGAAACAATGCAAGTTGAAAATACTTGGCACAGTGGTTGGCACATAATAAATTTTCAATAACCATGAGATACTACTATTATAATATAGCTATGCAATCTTTGAACCAAAATGCCAAATAAGATTGTTTTTCAGGCTACACGATAAAATGCTATCCATGTATTTAACTTTATGACTATTACTATTTGGTAGTGTCTTATTTCTTTTTAATGGCATGTCCATTCAAATTATATTATCCTGATGGCAACACCATACTATACCTGGAAATATCCTTCCATATGACAGACTAACCTCTCCCAGAGCAATGTTAAGCATCATCTACATCTTCAAAACCTTTTTCATAAATGTGGCTTTTATCCATGAAGTATAATTATTGAATATAGCTCCATCATTTGCAAGCATGATTGTAAAGCAATAAAAATAACGGTGTTGGAATAATTATGTTTTGAGATTTCTGCTGAGAGCAAAACCGGCAAAGTCATAGCCCTGCTCAACCTTACTAGAAATGATGGGGAATAAAATAGCTTTCCCACTATGCTATGTAGTTTATGAGACTATCTCTAGACAATTCATTAGTTCTAAAGTGACATGAAAATCAATTAATTTTAATGGTGGATAACAGATTACGGTATTTAATAGTTCATCTAATTTCATGAGGCAAAGTGAATTAGACAATGCAATGTAAATCTAATAAGAGTTGTGAGAGCTCGTTTGACTGTTTGTCAAATGCAAAAATGAATGGGCATATCAGGAATTAGATATAAACTAAAGCATTCTATATAAATTGTGTTTAGTTTATAAACAGAATTAAGTTATAAGCCTTAAGAAACATAAAACATATGGACTCTATTCCCACTTAGCTTGCTCTTAAAACTTATTCATTAAGCGCTTACGATCTAAACTGTGGTGTGTCTTTTTAAAGAAAATGGCATGGAATGATACATGCATTCTCCTCTCCCTTCATCTTTTTTTTTCTTTCTAAAAATAAGTAGAATAATTTGGAAATATTGCTGTTAAAATGTTTGTCATGAGAGGTTGTTCACGTACAATTGAATAGATGGAGTACCAGGTTCTCAGGTTCCATTCACCTATGTGGTAAAAATAGCCTATTTTTCCTAATAAATAATTTTTATTATTCTTAAGCCCATTTTAACTCAGACAAGTAGCCATTTCTTTATAGGATTTAGCACCATTGAGACTTTGGGCTAATAATCGCCCCCCCCTCCTCAAAGAATTCAATTTACAGCCTGCTTTCTATTCCCCAACAGAACAAAATGTACAAAGGCAGCTTCGCTAGAAAGTTTTTTTAAAATGCTGTTAATCGGTTTCTTTGAAATAGTTGCAGCGCTGCAGTAAAGGAATCACCAGGTCACAAATGCCTCTTTCTATTGATTCTCCTAGTTAATAAAGAGTTAAACAGTGAAGTGTGTGGTCTTTTATTTTTATTTTTATTATTTTCTTTTTTTTTAAAAAAAAAAAAGGCATTTTGAAGGTGCTGGAGAGGGAAGGCCTGGTCCTAAGTGGTCATGTGGCTACCGCCATTCATCTTGGTAGTGACTATCTGTCAAAAGTGGCAAGAGTCCCTGTTAACAGCCCTGACCTGAGCAGTAATGAAGGGAGAGTGCACGGCAAAGTGTCCATTATCAGCAGGTCGGGAGCAGTAAATTGGAGCAGTTTGCTTCAATCTTGCTGCAAGTTGAAATGTAAGATAGGTGGGGATCAGCAAGAGGCAATTTTATCCTATGATCATTTTTGTCAGATTGCATCAGAGTGGCAACTTAGTTGGATGCATGATTTCAATTAACCAAGTCTGGCCGTATTGCTGCCACTGCCGGGGGAGACTGTTTTCCAAGCCTGGGTTCCTCATTATTTAGTATTTAAACCCACCAGAGCACGCACAAGTGAGACAAACTCCAATGTTAGGAAGCAGGGAGGACACGTGTGGATGGCAACGGTCGCAAACAAACCTCGCATCTGTCCAGCAAGGATCAAGGCGTCCCGGGGAGGGTCTAAAGGCTACCTGGCTTATCTGGAAATTTTCAAACTCATAAATCTGTTTTTAATGACCTTCAAAGTTGGATTTTGAATATGATGAATTTGCATGTTGTTTACTCTTTGACAAAGAAATTAGCCTTTGGGGTGGCTGTTTTAGGGAGGGTCAGGTCACAAGATTCTGTACTTACACTAACTCACATGAAGCTATTCACAAGCACAAGAAAAACTAGAGTGAACCTGAAGGCTGAAGCTTTGACTCATTAATGCCCGAGAAATGTTTTACTTGATAAAAGTGAATACTTGGTCAAATGATTCTGCAAAACATACGCATATGTACATATACAAGGCCGTCTCTGCTTTCAGGGAACTTACAATTCAGGAGAAATAAGACATACACAAATAATAATGTGATAACAGTAAGAGAATGCCATCAGAGAGAAGCAAAGTGCCATAGAAATTTAGGGACAGAGAGATCACTTTTGGATGGGGAAATCAGCGCAAACACAAAGGAGATAAACATTTAAACTGGGTCTTGATGGGTGGGTCGGGTATTTCTGGGTGAAATTGGAGAGTGCCTGTATTCATTTTCTATTGCTGCCTAACAAATTACCTCCAACTTAGCTGCTTACAACACCACCGATTTATTATCTCACAGCTTCTGTGCGTCAGGAACTGGGTCTGCTGGGCCCTTTGCTCAGGATCTCACTAGGCTGAGATCAAGGTGGCAGCTGGGGCTGCAGTCTCATTTGAGGCTTGAGTTCCTCATCTGAGCTCACTCAGGCTGTTGCAGAATTCAGTTCCTTGCAGTTGCAGGACTAAGTCCCCACTCAGTTATTGGCTGTCAACTGGGAGTCATTCTCAGCTCCTGGAGGCCACTTGCTATTCCCTGCAGTGTGGCTCCCTCCACAACCTGGCAGTTTGCTTTTTCAAGATCAGCAGGAGGAATCTCTGTGACTTTAGGAGGGGCCCAGTCCCTCTTTAGCACTTGCTTGATTAGGTCAGTCCCACCCTGATGGTCCCCCTTTTGATTAACTCAGTCAGTGGATGAGTAACTAAGCCATAGGAGTGACATCTCATCATATTCACAGCTTCTGCTTACTCATGGGGAGGGGACTATACAAAGTATGTGTGCCAGAGGGTGAGAACCCTGGGGACCATCTGAGAATTCTGCCCATCTCAGCGGCATTGCACTGTAGAAGCAACAGCTTTGAGAAGAAGGGAGTGGGGGAAGACTAGGAATGTTTGAGAACTGGAAATGTGCCAGAGTTTTCTCAACCAAATGAAAAAAATGAAAGTGGTTGGGGCATATTGGTCTAGAAAGAGATTTTAGAACAAGTCCATGAAGCATCTTAATTTCAGAGACAGAAACACCAAAGGTTTTTAGATGGTAACATAATCACCATTATAAATTTTTAGGAAAGGGATGCTGGTGTGCAGGACAGATAAAGAGAGAAGAGATGTGTTTGGTTTGTCTCTCCCTACAAAGATGGATTCTTTGAGGACAGGGTCTTTGCCGCTGTTCACTGCTGTAGCACCAAGAAGAACATAGTAGGTATTCACTGTGTATTTGTTGAAGGAATGAATTAATGTGGGCAGAACAGACAGGGAACTACTGTTATAGTCTGGGTGATCAGTACTTAAGGGAGGAATTAGGGAGGCAACAATGGAAATGGAAAGAGGGATGTGTTAAAAAGATAAGCAATGGACTTTACAAACAAAAGTGGAAATAGGAAGAAAGAGAAATAGAAATCAAAGATAATGTCAATATTTTGGGGGGTCCTGGGAAACTAGAAAACAAATTTTAAAATTCATTATTTAACCCTGTGCAGATAAAACCACCAATTTTTTTGCTAAATTTTTCAGTTTCAAGGCAGATTTTTGGTGTCACATGTATAAGCACAAATTATATTCACTGATGGTATGTATTTTTCAACATGCTTGTGGTCATTTCATTTAAAAATTAAGCAAACAATGTCCATGATCTTAATGACAGATTAACCATACACATATATAGCTTCTCTTTTTTCAGAAACCCTGCCAATATAAGAGAAATTTTTTTAAAAAAATTCATCCATAGATATAGAATAATGAGAGCAAAGACAACAGCAGACTAGAGTTTCCAAGGCACCTTTGAATAAGGAAAGTCAATGACTGTGCACCTTAGCAGTGACTACCCGTGATAAGGTAGCCAGTTCCTTGCAAGTCCTGAGACGGTTAGACTAAGAAGCCCAAGGATCCAGAGGAGGCAGGAGTCGGGGTGAGGTGGGAAACAGTGGGTTTCATTGGAAGTCCGTGATAGCAGTTGGCACCCAGGGCCCCTCTCCCACCCTGCTCAAGTCCTCCCAACTGCCACCTAGAAAACCTCACACCTGTCAGGAGAAAAGAGCTGCATGTTTTTAGATGATGATTTCATCTCTTTGCATTATCTTTTTTTAATACTGGTGTCCTCATTCATTCTCTCTCTCTCTCTCCCACACACACACACACACACACACACCCGCACACACAGCAGGTCCTCAAATAATGTCATTTTGTTCACTATTGTTTTATTATAACAGTGACCAATTTCCGGCTGGGGCCACTATCTATGTGTAATTTGCATGTTCTCCCCATGTCTGTGTGGGTTTTCTCTGGGGACTCTGGTTTCCTCCTATATCCCAAAGATGTGCCCGTTATGTGGATCATCATGTCTATACGGTCCCAATGCGAGTGCACCTGCCCTGGAATGACATCCTGTCCAGGGCTGGTTCCCGCCTGGTGCCCTGAGCTGCAGGGATAGGCTCCGGTGACCTGTGACTGTGAACTGAAATAAACTGGGTAAATACTTATCTTACTCATTTTTATTAATCTTCCTTAAATGTATGTATAGCTCACATTTATTTCAATGTTTAATATTAGAAGCCTTTTGGTTTTTATTTAGAAGTTTGGTGATGTTTTTGTGACCAGAAATACTCCATAAGAACTTAACTTTGGTTTACATCAATTAGCCTATGGTGAGATTGGTTTCATTATATGTCGTTTTGCTTAAAGTTGCATTTTCCAAGAACCTACCAATGGTGTTGAGGGCTTACTGTACACACATACATACACATACATGTAAATATACATGCATACACATGTACATATCCACATATATACATACATATATGTCTATACATATGTATATTCATATATTCATGGGTGTATATATATAGCTATGTGTATATGTACATATATGTACACATATATGTATATATTCACATGTTCATGTATGTGCATGTGTGTGTGTGTGTAAAGAGGGAGAGAGAATCATCAGAGAGATAAAAAAACATTTGTATCCACAAAACAAGAATAGAAGACTATGAAAAAGTGACAAAGAAAAAGAAACACTCTTGATAATTTAAAATGTGATAAAAAATTTTAATTTCAATTGGAAGATTATTAAAAAGCTCCCTGAAATTAGACCAAACAGAAAAAGAGATGGAAGTTTTTCAAGAAACTAGAGGAACAATACAGAAAATCCAATATTTAAATAAGTCTTGGTCTAGAAAAATAAGCCAGAGAAAATGGAGAGGAGGAAATTATCAAAGAAATAATACAAGAAAAATTCTCAGAACTGAAAGGTGTCTCCAGATTAAAGGTAACCCCAAGGGTCCAAGACAAAAAAAAATGTAAGGCTATATCTTCACAAAATTTCAGAACATCAGGAACAAGGAAAAGATTCTAAAAGTTTCTGGAGAGGAAATCAGGCCACACATGAAGGATATGAATTCATAATGATGGCAGACTTCTAAGGATCACAATGGAACAATAGCTTCAAACTTCTCAGTAAAATATTTTTTTAACCTAGTATTCTCTACCTAACCATAGTTATCAATCAAGTATGAGGCTAAAGTCTCTACAGAAATGAAAGGAACCAAAGCACATACTTCTCAATCTTTCTCTTTTAAGAAGCTACTAGAAGTTGTGCTTTCACAAAACAAGGAGTTAACTGAATGAGAGAGACATAGTATCAGAAAATGTAGGATAGGATAAAGGAGAATGACAAAGAGGAGTTTCATAGTGAACTCTGTGTAGCTGACCCAGAGAGCAGCTAGTCTAGATTGGAGCAGGGGATAGAAGGCGCCAGGAGCAATCTCAGGCAAAAGGTGGAAGGAGAATGGAACTGCTGCTGATTTTTAGTAATTTAGTAATGCAAAATGTCAATAAACATGTGACAACAATTTTGGAACATTTTGGAAATGTAATAGATAACCTAA
>VBSM01002217.1:28735517-28780911 GCA_008086735.1 Cheirogaleus medius | reverse complement strand
GTGTCTCTATGAAAAAGGAATGATTGTACAACAAAGTAGTAGAACAGAGTAGAATCTTGTAGAATCCTTACCTAGCTCAACCGTCTAAGATATTCCCATGGTCATAAGAATATAAATATTGATTATTGGTGTAATATAAGATTATTGGAAGAGTGAAAGAGAAGTTGAAGGTATTTGAGAGATCTATGCTTTCATCTATCATCTCAGAAAGTCAATAAATATGGCATAAAATAAAAACACTAAGAAATAGCAGTATAAACACTTTATTTAGAAATACTAAGTAAGAACTGAAGGAAACAGCCAGAAAAATTGGCCAGCCTCTGGGGAGTGAGACTTGACATTGGGAAAAAATGAGGTAGGAAAATACTTTTTGTTTCCTTTCATGTTATTGAGCATTATTTTATGTGTTGAGAGTTATGTACCTAAATTATAATATTTGATTAAAATTTTTAAATAATTTAAAAGTTAATGGTAACTATCAAACAAAATCTAGCTAGAAAGTGCACAGAAACAAAATGAAAAAACACTTTGCATAAAACTGCATAAAATTTCCTAATAGTTTCCTTTTAAGAAATGTATGTTCAGATACAACTTTTAAAATCAGGTACTGTAAATCCTAACCTCATTCTTTTTCCATGTTTTTATTTTTTCAAACAAGTAGCAAAGCCATTAATTTTCAAAAAGGCACTTCTTCTCTCTTAAAATTTTCTTCAGTTTTTATACATCCTGAAAACCCTCAGCAATGAACAGGTACATGTACAGGCACAGACTGATTTATCTGAAAAATTGTGATACATTATTGGGCTGAGAAGGAAGTATTTCTTTACACTATACAGGAAGAGGAGAATGCCATGAAAGTGTTCTCGTATCATGAAAGCTATCTATGTCAAAATATTACATGATTGAAATGATTATTATTTAAATTCATCAGTCAAATAGCATATACAAAATGAGAGTAAAAGGGTAAAAAAGAAATGTGCTAAAATTTTCTGGTAGCTAAAGTTTCCTTGCATCTTGATAGCTTCCCTTGCTCCCTTGATAGCAAGTTAAATAGTAGGTTCATATCTCCAATGTCTATACAAATAATTCGTAAGCTATGAAAAAATTATGAGGAAACCCCTATCTTCCTTAGTGTTCACCATGACCTGGATTGTATCTTTACTACCCAACCAAATACAAAGCTCAGTAAATAGTGGGGTTATAGTGGTCTCAGGTGCAACGAATTAAAGGTCATTATATGCAGACTGGTAAGAGATGTGGAAAAATAGGAGTTTTTAAGGTGTGAATAAACAGCTTTTGAAATAGGATATCAAGGACAGAAAACATAAAGAAAAAATTAATAGATATTACTTCATAAAATTTCTAAACTGTGGGAAATAGGAAAAGATCAAAGAGTTGGATTATAAGTATTACTTTAATATAAGGGGGAAAAACAGATCAACAATCTAGTAGAAAAATGGACAAAGGACACACACAAACAAATTACAAGTGAAATATGTGACTAATAAATGTGACAAGTTACATCTTATTAATAATCAAATAAATGAACATTAAATTAAGAATCCATTTTTATATATCAAATTGGAAAAGAAAATACATTCTCACATATTGATATATAAGTATAAATTTATACATTTTGTGTATATATATATTTGGAAATATGGGGTGAAAATTGCTAAATGTATATACTTCTGACCCACCAATAACCATTTTAGGAATTTATCCTGGAAGAATAATGAAAGATGTATGCAAAGGTATAGCCAAATATTCCGAGAAGGGTTATATAAAATTTCATAAGTTTGAGTAAAACCTAAACATCCAGCAATAGAGGAATGGTTAAAGTAAATGTGGCACACCCAAAAGTGTTATACTTTGAAGTCAAGTAAAATGATGCTGTGAAAATATATATATTATTCATGCAATAAATATTGTAAGGTAGATGAAATGAATTAAATTCATATGTATTAACACAGATATCAAACTCATGATTGTTAACAAGAGACACAAGATGTGGAAAGACACAAGATGTAACCAGAAACCATTTATATACATAAAAAAAATACACAAAGTAATACTATATATGGTTATGGACATATGCAGTAAAAGAATAAAACTATGAATGAAAAATCTACACAAGGTAGGGCAGGGGAGTGGAAAGAGTCAGGGAGACTTAAAAGCATGCCTTCAACAATTTCTGTAACATTTTATCCTTATTTTATTTATTTATTTATTTTTTTATTTCAGCATATTATGAGGGTACAAATATTACGGTTACGTATATTGCCCATGCCCCCCCTCCCCCCTCGAGGCAGAGCCTCAAGCATGACCATCCCCCAAACATTGCAATTTTAAAAGCTAATCTGAAGCAAATATAGCAAAATGTCAACAATTGTCAAACCTGAGTGATGAATACTTTTGTATTGGCTATATTACTCTATGTTTATATACATTTGAAATATTTTATAATAAAAGTTATTTAAAAGAAAAAAGTGAATGTTTATAAACGTGGGAAATAGTTCAAATATATTTTTAAGAATTCACATGACAAGCAAGTTATAAAACATTATGTGCAATATATACTATTTTTAAATTTTTAACATTTGCATTTACACGTAACTAAAGTTTATAACTATAGTTTTGAATGTTAAACATAGATGACCATAGTTATTGATGAATGGCCAGAAGATCACTTTAAGTTTTTATCACTATGTATATTTTCTGATATTTTTATACAATGAGAATGTAGTAGAAATAATCATTCTTTAATTGAGAGGGTTTGGCATCAATCTTCATTTTATATCAGTAGTAATGTTTATTGATGATTTTAACCCAAAATGGAATTTACATTCCAGGCTTTCCTTAGAAACTTTCAGAAAGCCCCTTCCCTATCCTTAAAAAGGTTACAAAATGAATGGTCCTGTACCAAGGATAAAACGTTATGTATGTGAACTCAATTGTTGCTTGAGTGATGTTTACATATAACACCCTCATTTTCTGTGGCTATTTCTTAGCCCAGATTTTACAGAAGAAAGTTATAGTTTAAACATTCCAGTCTCAGACATCTTACTCAGTCATTCTTGGGATTTTCTACATTGATGGAGAAAACTACACACAATGTCAACTTGGTAGAACAAGGAAGAAACTTATTTACATGGAACACAAGATGACAAACGACTGTGGGATTCTGTGTGGGGTGAGGTAGAGTAAGGAACAAAAGAAACACCTCATCTGTGGTCATACCACCCTAAACATGCCTGATCTCATCTGATCTTGGAAGCTAAGCAGAGTCAGGCCTGGTTAGTACTTGCATGGGAGAAAGATAACACTTCATTGGGGGCCTTTTGGGACAGTTCTAGTTTCATTCTATTGCATTGAGAAGAAAATCATTCCAAACTTCCCTTCTTAGCTCCTCTCATCTTGTCTTAGCCTTGATTTCTTTCTCCTATCAGTTTTTTTTCCTGAATGAAAGCCAAGTTTATGGGAGTCAAATTTGGAGACTAAAAGCATTAATAGAAGTTAAAGGACTATTGAACCATCTTACTCATGGGATTTGATTTCTCTGAGTCTTGTTGGAGTTGAATGGTATCTTTGTCTATACACAGAAATACTAGTGGTATACCACACTGGTGGGGCAATTTATGGTTCACAGAGTATATTCATTCACATTATCTCATTTGATCCTCACAACAAGGCTATGAAGCAAAAAGAAATACTCTGTTGACTGATAAGAGAACCTACTGTCCACTGAAACATGCAGTAGACCATATGATCCACTCAAAGGTAAATTAGTTATATGGGATCTGGAATAACTAGAAGTATGAACACAAAGCAAGTTTAAAGCATAAGTCCTAAGACATGGACTCAACATGTACAATCAGCCAGCAACTAATTATTTTACCCACTTTAGGCAATCTTCCTCCCATGTAAGTGATTTATTACCTTACCATCCTATAAAACCATTCAATCATTCAACAGAGATAAATTGAGCTCTTACTATTTGGGAGGCCCTATTACAGACACTAGGGATATAGTAGGGAACAAAACAAACAAGAAACACTGTCCTCAGGGAGTTTGCATTCTAAAGGACATCTAAAACTCAGATGCAATGGCAACATACTCTTTCAGTTATGACTAGGACAGATGTATACCACAGAGTCTCTGAGTTTCAGAGAGGAAAGAAAATTAGAAAAAATTTAAAGGAGACCATGGCTTGCTGGAAAATGTGTACTCTTAAGTTACAGAACATCTCTGGACCTCTACGAGGTAGTGGTTTTTTTAAAAAAATAAAATGACAGGAAGTTGTACCAACTGGTCTTTAAGGTCTCTTCCTGTCTCAAATACTATTTTCATTAAAACTCAGAATGTGTTAGTCAATTCTCATAAGTCAGGACAGTTTGATTCTTGAGCAAAGGGTAATTTGGTCAAATTTGTTTTATCTTTAATGCTCTAAATGCTCAAAAAGGCATATTGTGTGGGTTCATCAGATGCTATTTTTGCTCTGCTACAGGGCAAAGTGACCAATTCAAAGACCAAGATTGGGGGTTCTTAGATAGAATAGAAGTTTTGAGACTCAAGAAACCTTTGCCACTGACTTTTTCAGTGATCATGGGAATGCTCTCTACTTGAGATGTGTCTCCATTTTCTCACCTAGAATAAAACTGCAAGATTGGCTCCTTATCTCCTTCAGGTTATTTGGAAGAAGACTAAAATGTGTGTGTATTCCACGAAGTTCAAAATTCTTCAAGAATCAATGATAAATATTTAAGAAATCTTATATGTAATCATCTGAAATAAAAATAGAGTTTTCAATGTGTCTTGGGATTATGAAAATAAATGAGAGGAAAGATTATAAAATTTATAATACTCTCTTCAAGATGAACTTGGGTTATTTTATGTCTTCATCGATTCATTCTTTTATTCATCTAACTATCCATGCTTCCATTCTTTCACTCATCTATCCTTCATCCATCCATTTAGCAAATATTTGTTGAGATATTACCGTGTAACAGGCTTCATTCAGCAGAGTCATCATAGGGAGCATTAAAGCCCAGGAAATGGGCAGAGCTCAAATTAAGCAGGGCCTCCTAGATTATGTTAGAGAGTTTAGTTTTATTCCTAAGAGCAATGGGCAGTCATTGAGAGTTTTAAGCAAGGACAGTTCATAATCAGAATCAAACTCCTATATAGAGGATGAATTGGAATCAGGTAAGAGTGGAGGCAGAAAAAAACAATGACATTATAGCAGTCTGGTGGAGATATGATGGTTGTTTGGACTAAAATATTGGCTGTTGTGTTGAAGAGAAATGGATAGACTTGAATGGTATTTGGAACTCAGAAATTTATTGAGCGAAAAGGGTAAGTGAGAAGGAAATATTGAGATTGATCCTTGAGTTTCTGGCAAAGCAACTTGGAAACTGTATGCTCTTGACTAAGATGATGAGGACTAGAAGAGTTTGGATCAAAAACCATGAGCTGTGTTTTAGACATGATGTGCTTAGATGCTTATAAGACATCCAATAAAGAGTGTCAAGCACAAAGTTTGCCCTACAGGTCTGCAGCTCAGAAGACTAGGCTAGAGGTAAAAATTAGGATCCCATAGAAATACAGATCCCATGAGAAGATGTGAAATTAGATAAGCTCGCCTAGTGTATGACAGTCAAGAGTGAGAAGAGATGTGACATGAGTCCACGATGGAGTCCCAAGTGTCTCCAATACTCAAAGTTCAGAAAAAGGAGGAAGAGCTCCAAAGAGAAAACCCATCAGGACTCATCAGAGATTTAGAATGAATGCTTGGAAAACATGGGTCTATGGCAGCAGAGAAAGAGAATCATCCATTATTTAGAAGTTGATAAGATGTCACAAGAGAGAAGGATTGAAAATGGTCTGTGAGGTTTAGAGACAGGAACTTTAGCAAGAGCAGTTTGGTGGCATGGTGGGGGTGAGATTAGATCAGAGTTAGTTAATAAGCAATTGGTATGTGAGGAAGTATTAAACAGAACCTCTGTGTGTAGAAAACATTGGGTGAAAAAAAAAACACAAAACGAGACCTGGAGAGAACTTGAAGATCTGGGTGGGCTTATTAATGTATTTTGAATGAGATGAGAGCATGTTTGAGTGCTGAGGGGAAGAGTCTTTCAGTAAGAGAAAGGTTGAAAACACAATGTAGGAGAGAGAGAATGGGACTAGAAAGGAAGCAGTGGTACAAGGTCTCTGAGAACAGGGAAGGAAGAAGCACCGGAGCATGTCTGGACTCACGGGCCAGAGGAAGAGAGGAGAGTTTGGGAACAGAGAGAGGTAGGATTTTACATGGTGGTGGGAAGGTGAGGAAGTTCCCATTTGGTAACTTCTCTTTTTGAAAAAGGAAATTTAACATCCCAAGTCTTTTATATTAAAAAATATATGTATAGTCTAAGGATATACTGCCCCCTCCAACACACACACACACAATCATACATACTCAAGGTCATACAAAAGAAAATAAAGAAGAAAATGACTAGTTCATTTCATGAGGAACCAAAACAACAACTACAGTAGGAATAACTGTGACTACATTGGGACTGGATTCCATTCCTTAGACTTCATGCTAAAGATTCAATTAAAATAAAGGGTTTGCCTAAAATTCATTGTGAACAAGGCTTTAAAAGGTAACCAACAGAATGAAATTGATTATTTAGTTCCTGTCCTGAGATACGAATAGAAGGGGATGATCTGTATAGCTAATGTGGAAAGTAAAACTTTCAATTTTGTTTCCTTTGCATGCTTTGAAATGATGTGTAAATCAGAACCAACTGAATTAAATAGGTGATGCATGGCACTTGAATACAATGATTAATGGATCTATACAGTAATTTATGGGAAAACGCTATTGAGCTCGGATATTATCATGACCATTTTTACCACACACTATAGTTCAATACATGTGTAAGATATCACCTTTTAAAAAAGATAAAAAAACAAATTTACACTATTTATTTTTCTACACATTATCAACCTTAGTAGACAGACTCTTTTGATCATTCTTGGTAAGAGGCATCATCTCAGTTGTGCAAACATGATAATGTTTTACAGTATCATGGTGTTTTATAGTATATAGTATCATGACAGAAGGGAGAAAGGATTAAAAAAGTGTTTAAAATTAAGAAATTCATACACTATTTATTTATATATGTTCATCATTCTTATCTTTGACTTGCCCAATTCAAAATTCAAAGACTGTGTGTGTGTTGAATTAATAAAAAAAATCCCAATAAAAGTAAAGATTTTAAAATAACTGAAAATATTAATAGTTTTGGCATTGCTGCCTGTTTCTATACTGTTTTTTAAAAACTGGTACTAGATTTTCATATTTGCTTCAATGCCCTTTAAAGAACTCAGATTCATAATATACAAAGAAGTTTATTTGATATATAGAGCAGAGCCATAAACCATATTTTATGCATAACAGTGATTAAATGCACGGTTGATATATTTCACCAAGATGGAAACCATGTCGAAAGGCTTACATTTTGATAACTTTCCTTTTGGGGGGCATTTCTAAATTATTTAAGTCGAAGAATAAAATGACTTGTTTGTGAATTTACATGCTCTTTTTAATCATCTTTAGGTAATGCTGATATGGCAAATACGCTAAATTACAGGCAGCAGTAGGAATCTACTGTGTAAAAGGCACAGAATCATTTTTGTATGAGTCCATGAGGAATATTCTGTTCAAGGAATGGAGACATAAGAAAATTACCTAACTCATGAACCACACATTAAGAACGTAGTCAGCTGTTGTAAATGCGTATCCAACAACAAACCATTATGTATCTTTGGTCTAATTATATGTGCTTATTACACACCTGTACTAGAGAATAAAGGCTGCTATTTGCATTACTTGTGGTTTTCTCTATCAAAACAGCATTAGCATTACGAAGCTTATCAAGGATATGTATGATTTATCTGGCTTGAGTAGGTCCCTTTTTTTTTTGGTGCTAAACCTAAACAGGATTAGGGAAAAATTAGGAAATAATTTATTCATTTTAGCAAAGAATTTCTAAATCTAGAAATGTGAATTTTGTAGACACAGACAAACATCATTAAATTACTAGGCCTTACAAATCAACCTACTATTTAGGAAGAGAGTAAAAAAGTTAGATGAATTCAACATTAAATTTTCCCCCAGACTTCCATCTTATTATTTTGATGATGATAGTGTTATTGCAATATTAATTATTATTGTCATGATAGTGTTATTAACAGAGTACTTATGAATAGGTAAAAATGTTAACCTTCCAAATAATTTGTGATATACAGGTTTTACAAGTCGCATTAAATAAACAATCCAGGCAAAATTGTTCTGTACATTTGAGAGCATCTACTGACTAAACAGGAGTATCAAAATATTTATTATGTAGGTAGAGTATATTTAAAAAATAAAAATATAGATTTATTAAAAACAACCTCAAAAGATTATAAGTGGCTTAAAAGAGAAGACTTTTATGAAGCAATTCATTTATACACATCATCAAAACTTGTTACTTTTACAAATCAGATTCCCCTAATGATTTTGATATATACTTATTCTTAAAGCTTCTAAGAGTCATTAGTTCCCATCCTTTAATTTCAAGAGTGTCTATGCTTAAGTCAGTCTTTCCATGTCTTCCTTTTACTCCTGTCTTCCTTCCTTTCCAAAGGGAAAAAAATTAAGTTTACACTAAGAAAGATAACATATGTCCTGATGAACATAATCCTGTTATCATAATGAAAATAATACCATTTCAGAGGAATAATCAACAAATGGTGCCCAATGCCCAGTGAAAATTAAAATTCTATTTGGAATTCCCACAGGGTCTAGTACCAATCCCACAGATGAAGTTTGATAGTTTCCTAGGAAGACAAAAGCTTAGTAAAATAAGGGATTTGGATCCATGAAAAATACAATAATCATAACAGCAAAAAAAAAAAAGGACTAAATAATATTATTGATTTATAGTAAACACCATCTAGGAGCAGATGGTGGTATGGAAAAAATATATAGTTACTTTAGTAGATGTATCTTAATATGAAACATGAATTATATTTTTTTACCACCACAGAAAAACTACAAGTAAAAATCTAGAAATACAAGCAAATTTTTAAAAATACAAGTTTCTAGTAATTTTTTTCTTAGAATAAAGCATAGGGCCAAACATAAGGACAAAGCAAAATTTTTCCAGCTCTTGCTCGTAATGTTGTAATTAAAGGTTCCAAAACCCCTTCATTCACAAAATCAGACACTAAAATAAATTGATCAATTTTTTATATTATACTGTAAGTTCCCAAACTAATCTTTACCTCACTTTATTAATATTTAAGTAGATTATTCTATAATATATTTATTTTCCATAATATTTTTCAACTCATTTTATTTAAAAATAATTGTTTTTGCTCAACTATTACAGCAAAATTTTTCTTAGGAATTGCTCTTACAATGAAACCATCAGAGATGACTAAAACAATGAGGTAAATTTTTAGAATGTAGATTATCCTCACAATGTCTATTACATACCTTTGCAAGTCAGCAAATTATTTCATTTTTCTCTCCCTAGTATGGAAATGTAATCTAGGTATTTATTTCATTTTCGGTAACCTATTTGAAGAAAGACTAACTACCCTTCAGTATACAGTATTACATTATGCATTCAAAACTGATACTATAAATTATGCAATCTAACAAAAAATTATTAATGGTTTGTGGGAGGTGGAAAGGACAACCATGAAACCTCAACTGCTAGCAATAGAATGCCATTTTTCTCTGGTTCCCAGCAGGAAAAGGAAAGGCACTCAGAGTGCTTGAGTTTAAACAGTTCCATTGTATCCACTGTCTTTCACACATCCCCATTCATAAAGAGAAACACCAGGAAGACCCCCAAATAGACTTCACATCTACACCATAGACCACCTTTAAATGTCAGTAAACAGATACTTTTAAGCTACAGCTGGGTACTCTGATATTTTTCTATTGAGGTTCATTTTAAGATGCCATTCATTAAAGTAGAATAAGGAGAGAATTGTTATTCTGTATTACACTGGTGATAGAATCTGCCAGCTATTTTCCTCTGCTGTTGTTACTAGTGCTCCCCCTCCCCCATGGAGTATTTTATGATTTTGAAAATCACTGAATGTGGATTCTAAAACCTTTTCAGCCATTTTAGTATCACATGAATTAGAGAAGAGATCTTGTAAGTCCCAGGGTGAACCCTGAAAGTGTGTTGCAGAGGGTGAATACCTCCAGAAGATGCAGGAGCACAGTGGGTGAGAGCCCTGGCTAAGAACACTCACGGGCATTGCAGGTCACCACGAAAGTCCCAGATAAGAGTGGATACCATGAACTGGTTGGGCCGTCCATCCATACATTTGTGTGACTTTTCCTTCCACTTTTCTACACTAGCAGTCTATAGTCAAACTGCTGATTGAATTAACTGTACTGCAACCACCATGGGGTCCAGTCTGGACAGAGAAGAGTACAGGGTTTTATGCTGAATCACAGGGAAGCAAAACCATAAGGAGCTGATCCACTCTGAGACCACAGAACCTTCCCTGCCTACCTTATACCCCTTCGGAATGGAGTTATCATAATATGTCAGTTTGTCTCAAACAATGTAAATCTATGGGCAAATGTAAGTCAATTTACAGAATTCTGTTTTACAGAAAAAAATTAATTTCTAACTATATTCTATAGAAAAAAATTAATCATGCATGGGGAATTCAGCACAGATTAAGACTAATTTTACTATACCTTCTTGGATTTGTGCTCCTAATAATTATACTATGTTCCATAGTCTCAGAAAAACCAGACTTTATATGAAAACATCCTACCTAAAAGGAAGCTGAACCTTATATCCTGTTTTATAAATAGACTTCATCCCATTTCTATTAAAATTGTAGAGTAACTCACATTTGTTCAGCTTTATTTTATGTGCACAGGACTATTTCTTAACTAAAAATGAAAAAGATCATTCACTATAGGATACTCTTATCTGCATTTTTCATTTTTAAATTAATACATTAATATATCCTTAAATTAATACATGAAGACAACATTCTTAGGACTCATGAGTCTGCTCTCTGCCCTTTCTATTATCCAGATTTAATTCCACAGTGTGCTAACAGAAAGGATTTGTTTTGTTTTATTCTGGTTATTATTCAATATTTTTTGTGTGGAATGGAGAATTGCTTATAGGATCCTTGCATCATGAATGAAAATAAAACTGCTTTGCAATTTTGTTTGGTTTTCCCATAATAATGCTAATAATGAATGAGATAAATTATTATATGCTGGATTACATCATATGCAGTAGTGGGTTGAATTATGTTCTGCAAAAATATATATTCAAGTCCTAATTCCTAGTACCTGTGAATGTGACCTCATTTATAAACAGGATTTTTACAGATGTAATCAAGTTAAGATGAGGTCATAGTGAATAGGCCCTAAATCCAATGCCTGGTGTCTTTATAAGGAAAGGAGAGGGAGATTGGATACAGAGTAACAGAGGACACACACAGAGAAAAAAACAGCCATGTGACAACAGAGGCAAAGATTACAATGATTCAGCTATAAGCCAAAAAACTGTAAACCAAGCAGCTATAAGCCAAGGATTGCTGGCAACCACCGGAAATGAGGATAAAGGCATGGGACAGAGTCTCAGGAAGGAATCAACCCTGTAGACATCTTAATGTTGGACTTCTGGCCTCCTGAACTGTGAGAGAATAAATTTCTGTTGTTTTAAGCCACCCAGTTAATGGCTATGTTTTATGCAAACCCTAGGAAACTAATACACACAGGATGTGTAAACTGGTAAAATAACCACACCTCAGGTTGTTGCTCGCATAAAAAGGGCCGACATTAGCCAAGACTTCCCATGGCTCCAGAGAGATAAAAAACTCTCACTTAGTACCTGGAGAATTCTTTTTGATTATCAAAAGTTTAAGGACATTGACTTAGCTTTCCTCATGCTATACTTTCTATTTATCCTCATTATCACCTAAAATGACTATCAACTTGAAAGGAAATAATGATGTTGAAAATTAGAAGCAAGAATCGTTTATTGTGGCACTTGGGTTTCACAGGACAACATTCATCTCATGATAGAGGCTGTGACTTTTCCATCTCCAGTTGCCTCCAGATTAATTTCCATTGTAAATGAGAATTAATTTTCCTATTAAAAATGAACATGTCCATCATTAAATAAAATGGGTGTATTAGAAATTTTAAAGGTACACACACACACACACACACACATACTCTCTGTCTCTCTCTCTCTCTCTCTCTCACAGGAAGAAAAAAAAATACCTGACAGTATATATACCAAAATGTTAATACAATTAAGAATTTCCAATTTTCTTCTTTTTGGTTGCACAAATTCCCTACTTTTTCTACAATGAGTATAAATTGCTTGTGAAATTTTTTTAAAAAGAAAAATTAGTTGTCTAATGCATGACATGAAATTTGCATCCTTTCCTAGATCAGGTGTTTCCCTGACCTCATTGTGGTACCAGCAAAAATAAGGCAAAGACATCTATAGGCTCCTTGCCTTGGAAATTTTTTTTCATACACATCCACACACACACACTCCAACTAATAGAGGAGTGTTAGCTTTATCAGCAATGAGATGTAAAGGAGGCATAAATCACAGATGTATCTGACATTTAACCAATTTAGATTCCTTTCACACAACTTTCAATTTCCAGTGTGTCCTTTGATTTTCCATTTAGAGAAAACAACCCTGTCTGCTGATCAGAGAATGTCTAACCAAAGCTGCCCCAACCCACAGCTCTGGAAAGCTGATTTGGTCGCAACAGAATATGATGTGTGAACATGCAGCACACAACCCAAGGAGCCACACGTGGCACCCCTGAATCTAACCCCCCTTTCTGGATGCACTCGGCATTGCATGGAGTCTTGAGCATTAAAAAATATAAGAAATTGCCCTGTCTGCTTTATGACATTACCATTTACAAGCCAGTAGTATTTCTAGATTTTCCATTAATGTTAGGACAAACAGCATAATTAAAATGGCCTACAGGGTCCCGCATGATCCAAACCTACCTCACTAGCCGCATCCCCACCATGCTCACTCACTCTCCACATCCCAGTCCTCGTTCAGGCCCTTCCTGCCACAACGCATTTGCATATACTGTTCCCTCTGCCTGGAATTCTCTTCCTCTTCACCTCTTTCCCTGAGTAATTCCAACTTACACTTTAGATTTCAGTCTGATCTTTGTTTCCTCCAGGTAACATGCCCTTACCCTCCAGACTACACCAATCACCCACTTCTTATGCTCTCACAATATTCCTCTCCTCCCTAGCACCAACCTAGGATGGAGTTTCACATTCACTAGTATGGTTATTTTATTAATACCTATTGCAATCTCTAGAATAGAAAGTTCTCCGAGGGCAGAGATAAAGCTGCTTTGTTTGGGTTTTTTCTCCCACCATTGAATTCCCTGCATTTGGACAGTGCCGGGCACACAGCAGGCTCTAAATAAACACTTATTGATTAAACATATGGATAAATGAATTGGAAATACAAACTTTAAAAATTCTTCAAATTTCTCAGTTCTCAAGAAACTTATCCTTCAAGTCTAGAAGACGTGGGACTGTGCACTCACCTAGACACAGACGGAATAACTTAAAAAACAATAGAGTTCGATGGCCACCCTCAAACCAATGCTTAACCAGAGTGAGCACTATCTTTCCTTTTCAGGTATACTACCAGCTGCTCAATCTCACGTATCCAGTTCTCATCATGGAATTTTCCACTATTTCTTCTTTATATATGCATGGTGACTTATGTTTGTATTATTCAATAGAGTTACAGTTGGGATATATTCATGATAAGAAGAGGATTCCCCCATCCATAGGCTTGTACATTTCTTTTACCTGCCAATTCTTCTCGGATATCATGACCACACCTCCCAAGACAGAGATTTTGCAGACTCACCTACTATATAGGGTTTCTAGACTCTGTTAGCCATGCCACTTGGTAAAACTTCACAGAAAACATTGCTTTTCAACAGATATAATGGGGTCAAGAAACTGAGACCAGTTCAAGAGTCTTATTCTCTCTTCATTTCTTATCAATTGCAAAGCCAAGTGTCCTAAAACCTTTTCCTGTCCCCTGCCAGGAGGTGGGATTGTTCAACTGTCTGAACAGTCACAGGCATCAAAGCTAATGTAGGACATTTGACCATGTTGCTAAGTCCCAAAGGATACTGTTCACAACCTCGAGCCAAGCCCCTGCTGTCACCACTGGATAATAATGCCAAAGAAGGGGACGATTTTCTCACCTCTCTTTTTGTTTAATTCAGGCCAGAAATAAAGGTCATGGTGACAGCCACACACAATATTCTTATGCCTCACTTGAAACATGGATAAATAGGTGTCCGTCTATTCTTTTATAGAAATATAAAACATGATTTCAAGAAGAAGACAGGCTTTTACCAGGGTGTTTACTGATGTTACACATTCTCTCTTATTGCGACCAGATAAATCATTTCATGAAAGAGGGCTTGGGGTACCTCACTTGAGATACTCGCAGTCTATGTATTGTACCTGCTTCCTCCAGGAAGGAAAAATCATTATGTTAGTGTCAAGGTCTCAGGGTGCATATGGAATGTTTCTCCAAAGTCCTCTCATAATTTAAAGCCAATCAAGTTTACTTTCACTCACTTTTCTCCTTTTCAATTTAATGCTCATTTTAACTGGATCCACTCAGAGGCCTTCCAGTTCATTCCCTGAAGTTCTCTCGCTGCTAGTACCTCCAAGGCCGGCCCCACACAGAACTATGAAGAGGAAGACATCCGTGTGCACTGTGCGCTCCCCGGCTACTCCTCGATTCGGGAACTGGAATTCCTCCCTACCAAACTTGAGACTTCAAAGAAAATGACTTTGGCATGCAGGTTCTGTGGTGGCATTTTAGGCATCGAGTCGTGGTATCCCGGGTCTAGGGGACAGCAGGCCTTTCTTATGTCTCTGAAATCTTCCTGTAAAGGCAGTCGCCGACCTCGCTTACCCACAAAGCTTGACCCTGGTCACACCTCTTCCAGGCGTCAAGCTCCACAAGAAAATTATGAAAATGGAGAAGCTGCCACATGCATTTTAGAAATGAATTGGGAAGCCCTCAGATTGCTGGTCCTGCAAGACAGAGGGATTTACCTCTCCCCGTTTTAAGGCGATAGTCTGTGTTTGGAAATCTGGTCAGGTTGCAATCTGTAAAATCGCAGCCTTCGAGAGAGCTCCTATTCAATATGCATCCAAAGAGACATGAGTATATTATTCCTTCCCAAGTCAGCTACAATTGAAGCTCGCTAAATTGACTCCACATCTTCCCATCTCGGGCAGTGACAGAGGAATAGCAAGTATTTTTTTACTAAAATGCTCATTCTTAACCAACCCCTTCTTTGAAGATTTCTGTATCACTGATGCTGAGGACATGAATTTTTCTTTATAGAGGATGGCAGAACACCGGCAAATCAATGTTGGAGTCCAGGGGCTGCTGTCAGTGCCTCAAATACTTATCTAGCAACTGTGTCCCTTTGCCAGCAACGTCACGCAGAATTGAGGGCAGAATGTATTGCAAATGTAAGGGGACTAATGTGAGAAGAGAATTTCGTGTGTGTGCACACGTGTGTGTGCATGGAGGGTTAGGCACAAGTACGCGCATGCCTGTCTGAAAAGGTACCCAGAGACTGACTTCACCCTTTCATGGTCCATACTAATTATGGCCAAGAAAATCATGATAGTTGATATCTCACATAATATAAAACATATTGTAACCGTCCACTTACACCAATCCTCCTGCTAAGCATTCTACAGGGAGCCAGGTGATGGGCTTCCTTTTATTTGTTCACTCTGCTTATCTTCCTGGGGAGCCCATCATCATCTCACTCTGCATCTGCCTTTCCTCTAGCAGAATTACCCTGCACTAGGTTGTGTTGAGAATTATGCAACGATGAATGGATAGAAAATTAAAGAAAAGGCAACAGGTGGAAATGTGGAAATTGGGCAATCAGACTTTCAATCAAATTGGTTTTATTCAGTTTGCATGGATGAAGCACCTTCTCAGCAAGCACTACATTCCCAATGATTACTTGTGTTGTATCCCCAAATGTTGGTTATCATTTATTGAGTGATCACTGTGTGACAGACACAGTGCTAGGAGTTCCACAGACGTTAGTTCAATTAATCCTCACACCAGTCCTAAGACATAGCTCTTATTCCCATTTTACTGCTGCAAATACTGAGGTTCAGAGAGCTTACGTAACCTGTCCAAGGTCAAATAGCTAACAGATGATGAGTGGATATAGGGTATGAACCTGACAGTATGAATCAGAGCCTGTGCGCTTAATTAGTATTTCTCTGGGCCTTTTCTTTTTAGCCTTGAAATACCCAACTATTTTGTAGGGTTTAATAATTTATCACAAAGAGGCAATACAGAGACAACAATGTGAGACCTATATATAGAAGAAGTTCTGAAGACAGATGAATTTTCTACAATTATATAGGCAAAACCTGATTCTTTGAAACCTGAATCTTTGTTCTCACACCTTCATCCATGGAATCACAAAATAGGACCCCCAGAGCTCAGTGTCAATCCCTTGTCTCTCCAAGCAGCCAAGATCTAATCACTTTACAAATAGGAATATTATTCTGCTATAAATGATCTCCAAAGGTGGGGTTTGCCCAGGAACTAAAGTAGTACGTTTTAACATCACAGTACCAAGTTTTTACCAGAATATAATTTCATCAGCCCTGCCCTCCAGGACTTATTCTGAAATCTACAGACATTCAATATTACCCCCATTCTTATAAGAACAGGGGCATCAAAGAATCATTCACTTAGCTAATTTTGCTACCACATGGTCCATTAAATTCCCCTGACACTTGTTGAACTTAAACAAACAACCCCGAGCAGGAGAAAATAGCCATGCTGGATGGTATGTGTTTGATCAGGCTGTGAAAGACTGAATCACTCAGTGGAGTCTGCAGGATTGACTGGCAGCAGGTCTGCAGTGCGAGCCCGAAACCACAAGTGCAGCTGATTTACAAAATGACTATTGATCCTATAGATATAAGATTTTTATCTAGTCTCAGCCTAGAGAAACAATGAAAAAATTTTCCACTTGTAAGTGATACCCAGGCAGAGTCAGGACTAAGAACCAGATGTTTGGAGACCTATGTTTGTGAGAACACTTCGTCACTTTCTTATATTTTGAGAGATTCTGCTTTGTTGAAAAACATTCCCACCTTTCACCTATTCCAGTACAGATGTAAAGAAGGGAGATCAGAAGACGCCGCCTTTAAAAATCCAGATTTAGAATATTTCACCAAAGTCTAGCTTGTGTTCCCCAGGCTGGCTTCTTGCTAAATCCTTCTTTTATCTCACCCTCCTTCTTAGTTAAAATTCTGCTCTTTGAACCCCTCTCTCCAGGTTGAAACCTTCTCAGCAAAATAATACAAGCCAGCGTCTGCAGCTAGATGGACCTTTCGAGCCCTCCTAAGGTGAGAAAATGTTATTTTTCCCTTTTATGTGTTGTGGTTCATTGGATAGTATTTGTCATCTTGTCACATAATAGGAAGGACGTTCGCAGTGTTGAAATACACCCTAAGAAGCGGCGACCATGGATATGGGAGCAGTCCCTGAGCCGCAGCCTTCATCAGCCCCTCCAAGCACTCGCAGGCTGATAGGTTCCTAGCCAAGAACATTTTCCTTAAAGTGCACCATTTCATTCTGTTTTGTCACAAGGGTCAGGTTCACACCAAAACAATCTTTCCTTTGGAAAGGCAAAGGGATAATTGGATTGCATTTAGATGCCTTTTACCATATTTTGCACTGACGCTTGAAAAGGCATGAAAAATTTGCTGAATATAGTATTCTTTAAGACACACACACACACCATCACACTATTCTGCTTGAGGAGGGTGGTAGAACAAATAGTTTTCTTGTTTACTATGAGGACAGCTGTAGTGGAATCACCGTGATAATATATAGACAAGGATTTTCTTAGGAAACTAATCGAGGGCACTGGTGAGGGAAATAGCTTAGGCTCCTCTCTTGGGAAAACCACCTCTCCACTGTGAGCTCTCTAGAGACGTAGGGAAGCTGCCAGTAGAAGAATCTTGTATTCATTCTATCTTCTCCAGTCTAACCCCATTGTCACCGTTCCCTTGGGCTGCACAGTATCCTTTTAAGATTTCTTTTTACCTTCAAGCCTTACAATGAAACTCATTTATCCTCCCTCTGTGTTAACTATCTTCCTACCTACCTACCTGTCATTTACCTACCTATTTGTTGGCCTTGGTGGAAAGCACACAGGGTCATTTTCCTGCTGACCTGTTCCAAGCAGGATTATCTTAGCCTCAAGTCCCCAGGACAGACAGTTCTACCTATTGAAAAATAGACATTTCCTGACAGTTTTAGAAAAAAAACTTTCATGATTTCAAAATCTTCCAGAGGAAAATGTACCCAAGAACACAAAACTAGAAAGTTTGTACCGTGTTTTCTCGAAAATAAGACAGAGTCTTATATTTATTTTTCCTCAAGAAGACACCCTAGGGCTTATTTTCAGGGGATGTGTTATTTTTTTTAAAGTATGGTACAACAATCTATATTTATTCAAATATAGTTAAGTCGTCTTCTTCTGGAACATCATCATAACTCTCCAAACCCCAAATTCCATCCTGAATTTCTTGCAACACTATTTCCTTTAGAACCATTGGCCGGGACCTGACGGGGGAGCCTACCTTGTTGGTGTGGCTGCCCGCACCTTTTCGGTCACCTCTGAGATAGTAGCTGTCACGATGGGGCAGATGAGAAGGGCTGCTTGTCTTCTTTACCGCTCTGAGACGAAATGCATGGGTTGTGCAGATATGCTGCGTAGTCACACCCATCACTAAGTCTTATTTTCGGGGTAGGGCTTATATTGCGCAAATGCTTAGAAATCCTGCTAGGGCTTATTTTATGGGTAGGTCTTATTTTCAGGGAAACACGGTAAGTACTTAGAGGCTAATGATCCAACCAGCAGATTTTTTGTGATATTTCTGATTTTTTTGTTTACTGTCAATTCACTAAACCTATCTCATAGGAGGACCCTAAGTCAAAAGAAGGGGAAAAAATTCAAAAGCACTTACACACCAAGGTTTAGGGAGAGGCCATTTCAGCTGTTGTCTAAGATACTCTGGAAAGACTCTCCTACAGAATTTGCACATATGCAAAAGATAGTATCTCACTGTCCTGATCAAAGTGTGTCCATAATGGACACTTGGCTCTCCCATCTGATCACTTCTCCAAAAAGCTCTCAATTAATTTAAAGCCAAAATTATTTTTATAACACTAAGTTTTAACTTATTTATATTTAATAATCAATTCATTCATTTGTTTTGTATTTACTTAGGCAACAGTTTTTTGGTGTACATACCAGGAAGCAGCATTGCTCAAAGTAATGCATTCTGAATACTTTATTGAGATGGTACCATGGCTACTGTGGAGTATTTGAGTACTGCGGTCTTAAAAATTTTCATGCTAAAATTCTTGCGCCCAAAGTCTAGGGCTTCACTCCTCATTTGTCTGCACAATAAAAGTAGATGTAAATTATTTTCTAAGAGGTTTTATTCTGCTCGTGAGTAATGTTTTGACTCCTAATCCTCTGTATAAAGTTAGAATAGTTATATGTGCTTTTGTTTTCAGTCACGTGGGTTTTGCTAGGCTCCAGTAATTTCACAAGAGAGTGTCAACCCTACAACTGGCTTGACTTTTTACTAAAGTGTAGTTTCAAATTTAATTGGGAAGAAAGAATAATCACACTCCAGAAAATTGCCAAAGAGAATAATCTCAAACTCACAGCTGCCCAATATTCAGCAAGAGCTGAGGAAAGGAAAGTTTATGGAGGATTGCTCAAAGAATATGATGAAATCCACATAAACCTCCTTATGCTCCAAATATTTCCAGACTTGAATTGCCTTTGAGATAAGGCCATTAACCCATCATTAGCCATGTGATATTGGTCAAGTATCTCTCTTCCAGATATTGTTAAGGACATTGATCATTACAGTGCAGAGAATCCCATGTATAAGGGATTTCAAGGGCAATTTCTTCTTCATCTTAGTATATGGAAGAACGGGGCTTCTCCCAAACACTTTTTTGTTTTTGTCAATGGACACTGTGACTTGTATATATCACTATGGGCTGTTCACTAATAGGTGTCAGCTAATACCTAAGAGTGTGAGACTTCAGAGTAGGCCCTTTATATTTGCCTTTCCTTAGATCTATTTAAAGTTTTTTTCCCCTTGTTTTCCTTGTTCTGCATCTAGGTAACTTACTTTTGCTGGATTTTAAGTAATCTGGCAAACCTACTTTTGTGGAAAAGAAGATTGATAAATAAATGTTGCTACTTAAAGGAAAGTTAGGACATCGCCTCAAAGCCTCAGAGGAAGAGCATGGTTTGTCCATAATAAGCTGGTAAAAATAAGAGAATATTTATGCTTGGTTCCTCAAAAGATCCTTAAAGAGATAGTCTCTTTGAAAGAAGAGCAGGCAACTATAAGAAAAATCAAGCTGAGATAAATACAGGTATGAAAATATAACTAAAATAAGAAAATAATACAAGGGAAATATAATGGAAAAATGAAAATTTGTTTCAATGTTGGATATAAACTGCATAAATAATTTACAATTTTATATCTGTACTGTGGAGGAAGGACTTGAGATACTCTCCCAGAAGCAGAGGTAAAAGAGATGAGAAAAAATATGAAAGACAGATTTGAAATCAGAAATAAATAATAATTTTCCAACTGTAGAAACTAGAGCAATAATGAGTGAAGCAATAGTCAAAGATATAATAGAAGCAGAAAAGTTTCTGGAACAGAAATCATAACTCAAAGTGACTCACCAGGATCCATGCAAAATTAGTAGGAAAAAAAGGACCAAAGCACCTATATCTAAATAAACAATAGTATTTTTAAAAACTTAAATTTAAGAACAAGGAGGAAAATTGTATAATTGCTATTCAGAAAGAAACAATAATCAGAATCCTCTAATTTCTTTTATAAAGAAAACCAAAAGTGTGATAGCTGTGGAATTTTAAGGTATAAAAAGCTTGAGAAGCAAGAATTCCATGTAAAATCTGGATGGGATGCCTGTGCCAAGACTCTCAGTCAGGCAAGGATTGAAAGGACATACCATTGTGTCCTTCCTAAGAAGAGTGGATCCTTCTTTCTTGAAGGTGGATCCAGCCGACCAAAAGAAAAATGGAAAAACAACATCAGAACACACCATCACATGTAAAAGGATTGGTAGGAAGTATTGAAACTAACATAAAATTTAAAAAATTATAACTATTACAAATATTATCACAGAATTCAATGAGAAATCCTAGAACTATTGTTGAAAAAGTAGATTCAAGTGATTTAAATAAAAAAATATATATAAATAACCGGATCTATAACCCTAAATTAAATAACAAAAACTAGACATTCTGATGGGGCATGGAAAATTCAGAGAGCATTAAATTCTTGGCCATATATTATATGGAAAAAGTAGAATCATAATTTATTTTTTACAGCCTCAAGAATTAAAGAAATATTTTCATTCACTCAATTATATATTGAGTAAAAAAAGAATTAAGGAAATATAGGTTTCAGGATACATTTAATATACCCAGACTGCTGGAGTTCTTTCAAGATTTTTTTCACCCCAAATAACTGTCAAAGACATCAATAGAGGAATAATTATTTTATATTATAGCAAAAGACAGAAAACAAAGATAGCACTCTTATCAGGAAGCTTAAATGAGACTATAGAAATAAAGATGAAAATGCCAGTTATGACAATGCATGCCAATAAGTTACTACCTCTCCATATCCTTTCACCCTAGGTCTCATGGAAAGACAATTTTGTTAAAAAACAAAACAAAACAAAAAAAACAGCATATAGTCCTTATAGACAACCAGAATAGAAAAGGGTTTTTAGTTTGTTTCTTTTGTTTTGTTTTTAGGTATATAAATTCACAATTTTAAATATAAATACTATGGCAGATGGAAGATGGCCACAAATTCTTTGCCATTTCTCCCCCAACAGGTGGAGTCTAATTCCCCAACCCTTCTCCAATTGGACTCAACTTAGGACTTGCTTTTGACCAAATAAAAGCAGCAGATGTTGGTCAAAGGATACAAAATTTCAATTAGATAAAAGGAATAAGTTCAAGAACTCTATTATACATGGTGAGTATAGTTAATAACAATGTATTATATTCTTGAAAATTGCTAAGAGTAGATATTAAGTGTTCTCACCACAAAAAAACAAAAAGTACGTGAGGTAATGAATGTATTATTTAGCTCAATTTAGCCATTTCACAACATACAGGCTCCCCTCAGTGTCCACCAGTTCCACATCCACAGATTCAACCAATTGCAGATCAAAAATATTTGGGAAAAAAAACAATAAAAAATAACAATAAAGGCCAGGCATGGTAGCTCACGCCCATAATCCTAGCACTCTGGGAGGCTGAGGCAGAAGGATGGCTTGAGTCCAGGAGTTTGAGGTTGCTGTGAGCTATGATGATGCTACTGCATTCTACGCAGGGCAACAGAGCAATACTCTTTTTCAGAAAAATAAAATAAAACAATTAAAAAATTATACAAATAGAAAATACAGTACAACAACTATTTACATAGTATTTACATTGTATTAGATACTATTAGTAATTTAAAGTATACAGGAGGATATGCATAGGTTATATGCAAATACTATGCCATTTTATATCAGGGTCTTGAATGTCCTCAGATTTTGGTATCCAGAGAGTTCCTGGAACCAATCCCTTGCAGATACCAAGAGACAATTATATACATATTTGAAAACAACATGTTATGCATGACAAATATATATAATTTGTCAATGAAAAGAATAATTTTTAAAGCAGCAACAGCAGGCCTGTTCTGAGTCTTGAACTAAAGCACCGTACCGAAAGGAAGGCCAGGTTATGTTGCTGGAAACAAAGATCACATGTAGAGGCCCAGAAGAAGGGCACACCACATGGGGAGAGAGGCCATAAAGAAGAGAATTGAAACACCCCAGCCAACAGCACAAAAGAGAAGAGCCTTCTTAGAACTTATAGCCCAGTCCAGCTGCCATCTGTATGTACCTCTATGAGTGAGCCCAGACAACACATGCAAGCAGAAGAACTGTCCATCTGAGCCCAGCCAACCCACAGAATCATGAGAAAGAATAAGTCATGTTGTGTTAAGCCAACTTTTAGGTAGCTTATGTTAAAGCAATAGGTAATGGAGACAGATACCTTTTCTTATAAAACTGGTAAAGATTTTTTTAATGTTCATTATAACAAAGAGTGCATCAAGATAAGGCCAGTCAAAATAAAAATTGTTACAATTTTTCTAGCAAGCATTTTGGCAATATTCATATTTATAGTTGCCATTTATTTCTTTTACACTAGATGTTGTGCCAAGTGTTTTCTATGCTCATAGTTGATCTTCACAGTGATTCTTTGAAGTGTTCTCTATTTTTCTTGTTTCATGGTAGGGAAGACAATGTCAGAAGGTTCATAGACTTGCCCAGAGTCATACTTAGGAGAGAGGAGACAGAGAAAATACTCGATACCAGGTCTTCTGCCTCCTGCTCTGAACCCTCAGGTCAAATAGCCTCTTTCTATTAAATGCCCAACAATAAGAGAAATAGGAAAATAGTTAAATATGTTACTGTACAACCATATAATAAAATATTATTGCAGTCATTTTTTAAAAGTTCTAAAATAATTGATGATAAGAAACTTTGATAAATTTTAATTCAAAGAGCAGAATACCACGCACATATTGGAATACGCGTTTATATGTATATAAGGAAAAGCAACAAAAGTGACAGTCAGTATTTCTGATGGAGGCATTTTATGACTGATTTTTAAATTTTCGTATTTAAAATATCCATATGTTAAATAATTCACATGCATTATTTTTCAACCACAAGAAATATTTATATTCAAAAGACATTTTTTTCATGGTACAGAGGCTACAAGTGAATTATTAATAGATTAGCAGTAATGACTTTTCTAGGGAATCCATGTCTGCTTAACTGAATTGGGTTGATAACACAAGCAAGCAAGCAATTCTTTACACTTTATAAAAACCTAACCAGAAAGATTGAAACCATAAACTATCAATGGACGAAAACATTGCATTCCCCCAGTATCTGAGCAAATTTTGTTGTTCAGAACAACAGTGTAACATAAAAGTACTAAATATTGTTTTTTAGTTGGAGACTATAAAGATTCTATTTACTCTTCAAGGATTCTCAGTTTATTTTATATTTTAAAGAAACAGCTCTGAAATTATTTCTATATGTAGTATCCATTATAGTGGACACTCCACTTCCACAGAGATTTGTAAAGTAAGAACTGACATATTTCCAAATGGTTGTCAATTTATCCCTGCTGGAGAAAAAGATACAATAGGAGTCAATGAGCTGCTTGGCCATCTGAAATGGAAGCTGGTAGTTCACCTAGCCAGCAAAAAGGGCCTTCCCACATTAACAGCTGCACTGGCACCACCAGCCACATAAAGAGATAAACTGTGTGCAGCAGTTAGCTGTGAGTTTGATGTACCTGCTTCCAGACTTCTCTGTGGCCCAAACTTCAAGCCTGAAAAAGTGATTAAGCCTGCAGGTCACATCTCCTGAGGCCAAACCTCTCCATGAACACATTTGTCGATTCTCAATGGAGCAGAGAAATGAAGTAAGTTTAAGCAAATTTACATTCAAGCTAATAAGAAGAATGTATATTAGGAGGTATCTGGAGTAGCCAGACTCACAGACATGTAAAAGAGAACGGTGGTTACCAGGGGCAGGGGGAGGAGAGAATGGGGAGTCATTGTTTAATGGGTAAAGAGTTTCAGTTTGGGAAGATGAGAAAGTTCTGGAAATGAATGGTGGTGATGGTTGCACAGCAATGTGAACATATTTAATGCCGCTGAACTTTTTACACTCAAAAGCAGTTAAAATGGTAAGTTTTATGCTATGTATAATACATTTTACCACAAAAAAGAATATATATTGAAAGAACAAATATGTTCAAAAATTACCTCGTGTCGCTTTATTCTGTCCTACCACACTTACTTTCATTTTGACATATTTGACTGATTTTTGAAATTTTCTTACCATACTTTAAATAATTTGCATGCATTATTTTGCAACCACAAGAAATATATTACAAAGACATTTTTTCAATGGTGCAGAGGCTAAAAGTGAATTAGATTAACAGTAACAACTGGGATGGGTTTTTTTAGTATAAATAATACATTTTTCTTGTAATAACTTACACAATATTTTTTAGTTTTAAAAATCCAGATTTTTTGGAGTGTTGCCAGATGAAAATCTTTATGTAGTAGTAACACCCTCAGACTTCGGACACCGGCTGCCTGAGGTCTAAGGAAGTTTGCATGAATTGTGCTTGTCAGGTGCAACCTGTGGAGTAGTAGCTACTGTGTTTACCCGAAAATAAGACCTACCCATAAAATAAGCCCTAGCAGGATTTCTAAGCATTTGCGCAATAGAAGCCCTACCCTGAAAATAAGACCTAGGGACGGGCGTGGCTACACAGCGCATCTGCACAACCCATGAATTTCGTCTCAGAGCGGTAAAGAAGACGAGCAGCCCTTCTCATCTGCCCCATGAGAGCTCTATTGCTTGACATGAGAGATTGGGGCCAATGGTTCTAAAGGAAATAGAGTCGCAAGAAATTCAGGATGGAATTCGGGGTTTGGAGAGTTATGATGATGTTCCAGAAGAAGACGACTTAACTATATTTGAATAAATGTAGATTGTTGTACCGTACTTAAAAAAAATAACACATCCCCTGAAAATAAGCTCTAGGGTGTCTCCTTGAGGAAAAATAAATATAAGACCCTGTCTTATTTTCAGGGAAACACGGTAATTCCACACAAGCGATGTTTCCTACAGTGGAACTTAATCTTTTAAAAATTTCTAGATAATCAGAAAACAACCTAAATATTACCACAGTCTCAATTTAATGCTCTGGTTATCCTCTCTGAACTGAAATATATATTTAGCATCTAAAGTTGTACAGTTTACATTTCTGAAGTAAGTAGATTTCAAGGGCCACTGAAAAATAAGACACTTGCTACATTTTTCTCAGGATCTA
Organism: Cheirogaleus medius; assembly: GCA_008086735.1. NCBI lineage: Eukaryota > Metazoa > Chordata > Mammalia > Primates > Cheirogaleidae > Cheirogaleus > Cheirogaleus medius. The sequence goes on along the minus strand of VBSM01002217.1, from coordinate 28,754,727 downwards.
TCCTTATTCAAATACCTGGTTTGCTGGGAATCTCCTATGTGGATTCTGCTTCTCTCTCAGACTCGTCTTTTCTCCCTCCTGCTTTCCCCATAGGTTTCAACTACACAGTTTCTTAAAACCAATCTCCACCCTCACCCCTCACCTCAATATTTCTTTCCTCATATCTTTTTAGTGTTGTGTTGTTCTCTACCTGGAATTTGGCTTATGCCTCCCTCTCCCATCCCCCACTAAACACACACAGAAACCTAGAGAACATGTCACTGAAACCCCCTTCAAATGTCACACCATCATGGAAATCTTTCTTAATCCTCCCCACCCCACCTCCCCCAGACACGCAAGCCCAGGTACATTTCAAGCTGAATCAGAGAACTTCCTCTGGGCTCTTAAGGGTTTTGTCACATGGCATTACATTTAAGCTCTTGAATGACAGAAACTGTACTTCCTTTATGTTTGTGTCCCCCAACACCTAGCAATGAGACCAGGGGTTGGTGACTGACGGAATAAGAAAAATGAGTGAGTAGCATGAACCCCGTGATATTAGTCTGCATAGACAGTAGTGAAGAAAATGACATACTGCCTTTCCTTAGTACATTAATAACCTACTTGTCAATCATCAGGTATAGATCCTTTACATTTTTGTTTTTCTCTCTACCAATAGCTACATACAAAGTCTTGGAATGTTCAGCCACAGTTGTAGAATTTGTACTATTGCTATGACATCTGTTTTATTTCAGAAGCTACTTTGTTAACTCCAAAATGAGTTAGTTTTAGTACACAATTTTCAGCTGAATGTTGTTCTAATAACAAAGTTCATCAGACAGAGACACCCTTCAAAGGTACAAAGAGTTAACTGTGTAATTTTCTTAATAAGACTGAAAAGGCACTGCATCATTTTTTCTAACTATGGCATGCTCTGTGACACCATGTAATTTTGGGGTATCTATACTTTGCTTGGAAAAGAAAAAACAATACCTAGTTTCTTTTTAAAAGTATTTTTGCTGCCAGGAAAAAAAAATCATTTGCTCTGTCACAATTATGGCAATAAATCTTACAGTGAAGACATTTAATGATGGCTACAAAGCTTCCTTTATTTTACCTTACAGAGATGATCTTTAAACTTACTAAGCATGTCAGGCAAAGTAAAGAATGGGTGCATTTTGGTTTTACAAATGCCTGGTGGAGAAACATGTTGTGAAAAAGAAGTGCATTTCTGGCCCTGAGTTTGCATGGCCTAGCATAAGACTTCTGCCTTCTCAGTATAAGTTCACTTACATTCAGAAGTAAAGGATTTAGACTTTCAGTTCTTGGTTTCCTGAAATCATTGAAATAAGTTGGATTAACCTGGTTTATTTCAGCTTTATTTGTTACTTGAGGTTCCATGGGCTTTTAAATTTTTTAACTTATTTTGAATAAGAAATAGATGCTCAGAGTATACAATTCAAAAGGTCCCAAGGAGAATATGGTAAAAATCCCCCTCCCAACCTGAGCTCCCTTCCTAACACCTTCCCTGATGCGACTACTTTTACCAACTTCTTCTCTAACATTTCAGAGATATTATATGTAAAACAAATATAGACATGAGCTTTCCTTAATATCTTTTGGAGATCATTCCATACCAATACATACTGAATTTGTTTTAATAACTGCATAGTATTCCAATAAGTGGATAAAACAAAATTTAAAGTCAGTTGCATATTAATAAACAAATGTTATTACAAATAACATTTCAATGGATATCATTGGAATATATGTTTTTCCATATATGAGAAATTATATAGGTAGTTTAGATTCATAGAACAGGAATTGCTAGGTCAAAGATTATGTGCCTTTTTATCTTAGGTATTGCAAACCACTCTCCCCGGAGGTTATACCAGTTAATACACCCACCAACATAAGTGCCTGAAACCACATATTCTCACTATAGAGTATAATATCCAAATTGATCTCTGCCAAAATTAAAAGTTAAAATATGTTTCCAGATATTATAAAACATGGGAGAGTTCTTATTGTTTTCAGGAAAGCCATTTGAAAAGTTTTTGTAAATGTGAGAATGTTCCCATTTAAAATGTTTGTGCTAAATTGGATGACAGAGATAATCTGAAATGGTTTACTACTTATCAGAAAAGGAAATTTCAAATTTTATATGTAGAGGATTCAAACATGAGAGATCTGAAGTACAAGCCAAAAGAGAGGAAATGGACATTTCTTTCTTCCCTCTCTTTTTTATTCAGCCCAATCCTCTCTACCCTTGCTTGTCTTTACTTACTGTTTTCCTATCTTTTCCCCGTTTCATAAAGAGACTATTTTGTTTAAGTTTTCTTCTTTCCCTAAGTGGGGTTATTCAAAGTTCAGTGAATGGATAAAACCTACAGTTTTTGGAATTTATGGGCAATTACAACAAATAAGAGATATAGGACATTGATGTTTTTCTTGTAGCCAGTTTACCAGATCATCCTCTATGTTAATTCTCCTTTGCAGTTGTGTTTTTGGGATATTTCTTTTTGTTTTTGTTTTCTTGTGTTTTTTGAAACAGATCCTCACTCTGTTGCCAGGCTAGAGTGCAGTGGCATCATCATAGTTCACTGTAACCTCAAATTCTTGGGCTAAAATGATCCTCCTACCTCAGCCTCCTGAGTAGTTGAGAATACAGGCATGTACCACCATGCCCAACTAATTTTTAAAATTTTTTTGTAGAGACAGGGTCTTGCTATATTGCCTGGGCTGGCCTTGAACTTCTGGCCTCAAGCAATCCTACCACCTTGGCATCCCACAACACTGGGATTACAGGCATGAGTCACCATGCTTGGCCCAGTTGAGTTTTAATTTATTTCTTTCTCTGCTTCCTTAGGAAAGAAAACCTATTCCCTGCATCTGAGGAGCTGACTTAAATGCTCACTTTTCTGAAGCACAGCGCAAATTAATGTAATCTTTTATTATATGTTAGTCGCTGTCATTGTGGTTAAGTACAATGTAGCACAGATGCAGCATTTTTTAAGACATGCACAAACACACACACACACTAACACACATGCCCCATGGTTTTTCTTTGATGGATATAGCAAGCTGTTCATTTTTTCACAGCTGTAAAGAAGACAGTCAATTGTAATAAGTAAAATACAAGTATCTATTTCATCTTCTCCACTGAAAAGAGAGAGCAAAATTAAGTTAAAGCTAAAACTTCACCAAGATTCTTATACTTGGCCATATATTTATATTTGAGCAACAATTTAAAAACTATTTATGAGGCCGGGCATGGTGGCTCACACCTGTAATCCTAGCATTTGGGGAGGCCAAGGTGGGTGGATCAAGTGAGTCCAGGTGTTCGAGATCAGCCTGAGCAACATAATAAGACCCCATGTGTACAAAAAATAGAAAAATAATGTGTGTTAAGTGGTAAGCTTATATCCAGGTGTGGTGGTACATGCCTGTAGTCCCAGGTACTTGGGAGCCTGAAGCAGGAAGATCACTTGAGCCCAGTAGTTTGAGGCCGTAGGGAGCTCTGATATTGCCACTGTATTCTAGCCTAGGCAACAGAGCAAGGGTTTGTCTCAAAAAGAAAAAAAAACTATTTATATTTGGCCATTCCAAAATTAAAGTAGGAGATTGGGCACAGTGGGAGATCCAACTGAGAGAGCATTGCAAAGTGATATTTAAATATTATATATTTGGCCATAAACAAACTCTAAATTAAAGCTTATACTTAAACTCAAATAGAAAATTAATTAAAAAGCAAAAAAGAAAAACATTTCAGTGGATTTCCAGCATACGCACCCCTGATTAAAACAAACTCGGTAACAAAATCTTTAATAAAAATGGCAAAGAAGTCAACTCATTCCACTCAACCTCAAGTGTCAGTCACAGTGCTAGAACATTAGTTTTAGTTTTGCTTTTGGTCAAAAATAATGTGTGCTAAGTGGTAAGCTTGTTCTGATAAAGGGTACTATTACGGTTAGCTCTATTAGATATATTTATGTTCTGTGTACAAGAAAAGAGGCAAGGACTTTGGGGGAAACTGTTAGGCCAGAGGTGAGAGCAAAAGGAAAATTCCAGTTGTAAAATCAACAAAACTTACCATACAGACAAGAGCAGGAAAAAGGCAATTTGAAGCATGCCAAAGCACAAACCAAAAATGTGTTGGCAAGATTTCTAGAAGGGAAAGGTGAATAAACTAAAGTGCCAAGAAGGGAAAAAGGGCAAAGGAACATGTTGATAATGTGGGTTAAAATGTCAGGCCCATAAATAGTGTTCCAAGAAGAAAGGAACATGTTTTTAAAATAATGGTAAGAGCTTATCAAGAGCAGCTTTGAAAGCTTTTTAGCTGGGAAATGACCTCCCAGTGGGGAAATACTGCTCTAAAACCGTGGTTCTTAAAGTATGGTCCTAGCCCAGTATCACTGGCATCACTTTTAGGACTTGTCAAAAATTCTAACTATTCGTCCCATCCAGACTTAGGATTCAAATAGGTGGGTTGAAGCCCAGAAATCTCCATTTTATGAGCCCTCTAAGCTCAAGTTTGGGTCCTGCTGTTCTACAGAGCGAAGCTGTTGTCTCAGAGCTTCTGAACTGAGCTGAGCACTCAGAATCAGCATGCCTACAATAAGCCCCCTCAGCTTCCTGTAAACTGTCTCCATGACCCAGTGGCTTAATATGGCCTTCTATTTGGAGCAGGAGGAAACAAGCATACCTTGAAAAGGATCACAGTTCATTAACCAGTTTTGTCTTCTCAGAGTCCCAGAAATCTGTCCTCTTTATTGATTATTATACCAGGGATGAAAAGGCTTTCTTTCTCTGTCCTTGAAAATGATCTTAACTATGTCTATTTTCTCTTGATTATATCGATGTAAGGCAAAGACCATACTGAACACAAATTCCACGTAGAAATCTTGCAAGATAAGTGTCTTCTGGTGGGCAAAGCATCTTGAAAGTTTATGTACCTAGCTCAAACATGCCATAGACACCACCGTGGTTTTTCTATTGTCAAGTAACATAATTATTACAATAATAGTTAATATTTTGCTGGGGCTAAGCTTTGGGTTGAGAACAATTTTATTTAACTCTCTCAGTTGGTCTATGAGGTAGGTGCTATTATAATTCTCATTTTATACATGGTGAATCTAACTCAAGGAGGAAAAATAACTTGCCCAAGATCATCCATTTAATATGTAAGTGGTAGAAAGGATTCCCCGCTAGTGCTGATGTCAGAGCTCGTGTCATTGCCCATCACAGCCTGCACCTCCCTGTGCCTTTTATCTTCATCAGACAGTTCCCCAGCACCTTCATTCCATTCTTTTAGCTTCCATTACCCATTCTGTTCTGGAGTTTTGTTCCCAACGAAGAAGTGAAACAATCTAAATAACATTTTCTCTACATCCATTCCTCTTTTTAGCCCCCCAAAAAAGTATGGAGAGCATATAGTTTTTAGGGTTTTATTGCCATCACAATGGGAGGCCCAAATACCTGAAACTAACAAACATGGGAAAGGTAGCATCCTTTAAAATATATATACACACCTGCACTAAGGTCTTATAATTGTGTTTTGTCATCCTTGAATTCTTTACCATATTGCAAGATGAATCTCAGGGAGTTTCTCTGGACTTTATACATTTTGAGAAAAGATAAGCAGAAGAGAGGAGAACAGAACCGGAGAAATAAGCAGGCATTTCCATAACATGGCTTGCTGAGTGTCACCCTCACCTGTCCTATGCTTCACATCCCCATCGACACCTTCCTCCGCCCCAACCCCCTCATCCAATTGGACCCCAATTCTTATCAATTGCACCTTCTAAATAACCCTCTATTTAGACTCTTCTTTTCACTTCCACTGCTACTGCCTTGAGTATCAGCTGATGAGGTTTGTGGATAACCTGAAGCAGTAGAAGTATACAGAAGGCATTTTATGTTAAAAAAAAGGGACAAAATCAGACATGCGTTTTACATAGAATGGAAGGAAGTGAGACCAGAGGCAAGGGGATGAATGAGGCAGGTGGGCATCAAATAAAAAGCATGAGAGCACTGAACATGGTGCTAGGCAAACACATAGGGAAGTTTATGTATTGGCTTCTGTTTCTTTAGGAAAAAAAAGGGGTTTTCTTTCTACCAAATTACAAATTCATTTAACATCCTTTCAAGAAATACTTACTGAACACTTACCATGTGAGAGAGATGACACTGGGCTATGGCAATGCAATAGTGAAGAAAACAGAATGTAAAAATACTTCTAAGTAGTCAATGCTTTTTTGCTTGTGTGTGCCAGCTGAGATTATACACCCTTACATGAATGAATGCTCTTGAGAGACGATGTTACTAAAGGAATGAAGAAAAAAGAGTATTTGTGTGTAGGTCACTGATTTGGGGATGAAGACGTAGCACCAAGAGGGTCAAAGTAATGAAGACAAACATCCCCTATCTCCTGGTCTTAACTAGGTCTTCCCCCAGATAGAAAGGAAATAATTGGTCATTGGTTACCATTACATAGAGACATATATTCAAATTTTTTAGGGGTGCTGTCATCCAGCATAGAGTAAGATCAAGAATGAATAGGATATAGGTCAGTTAAATCGGAATTTGAAAAAAAAGAATAAAAGACCTTGAGCTCTAAATAACTGTAAGGAGAAGCCCAGGTGAGAGCTTGTCCCCTCCAGGAGGGCTAGGAGGTTGTGATGCTTGGGGACAGACGTCCATCAAAAGGATACCCATGGATGACAGTGGATGAATACCTGGGAAGAAAAAAATCACAGCTAAGGTGTCGACACTGGGCTGGCAGGCAACAAACCTAAATTTAATTCCCTACTGTTCTCTAGACAGGCTGTAGGATCTTGAGCACATGAGGCAACCCCTCTAATCCTATTTTCTCACCTTTAAAATGGGCATCATCAGCTGAGCACGGTGGCTCATGCCTGTAATCCTAGCACTCTGGGAGGCCAAGGTGGGAGGATCACTCGAGGTCAGGAGGTCAAGACCAGCCTGAGCAAGAGCGAGACCCCATCTCTACTGAAAATAGAAAGCAATTAGCCAAACAACTAAAGATAGAAAAAATTAGCCGGCCATGGTGGCGCGTGCCTATAGTTCCAGCTACCCAGGAGGCTGCTTGAAAATTTCCTGAGCCCAGGAATTTGAGGTTGTTGTGAGCTAGGCTGATGCCATGGCACTCTAGCCCAGGCAAGAGAGCAAGACTTTGTCTCAAAATTTAAAATAAAATAGGCATCATAACACTTGTCCTACTTACCTCACAGGACAGTTGTAAGAAGTCAAGATTAGAATGAGATGCAACATATAGTTATAAAATGCTATACAATATAAAACTGTTTTTGGTTTTATCTTTATCTCATTGTACTGTAAAGTAAGCCACTTTAAATTCTGTTTTGAAGGGGAAAGATATAGATGTATAGATAGAAAGGTAGATGAAGAGATAGAGTAAAAATGTAATGAAAGGAAATTATTATCTACTGTCATGTGAGCTCCTAAAAATTGGGACCATGTCTTAGTTTTATATCCCAAGAACTTGGCACATCATCTATTATCATTCGATGTTGGTTGGATGAAGGAATGAATGCACCAAAAAACTAAATGTTACACTTTTCCTATGGCTGACTCTGGAGAACGTGTCGGTGGCCTTCCATACCTTTCTATGGATGGAAATATAGAGTCATAGGATTCATTGACCTATTTTATAGTAGTTTAAATCTGGTCCAGACTATGCGTCAATCTTAATGAGTGGATTGCCTAGTTTCTTGTACTCAAAGTGCACTTCCAAGAACAATATTAGTCTGTAACTTGCTGGCCTGTGACAGTGTAAGTACAGAAATTGAGAGTAAGCATTTAGAAATTGTTACAGCAATTTGACAGTGTCATTTTACATATATTAAATTTTTTTAATTGGCTTGTACTTTTTGTCCTTTCTATGAATTGTACTATTAATTCATTTTTATTGTATTTTACCAAAGTATTAGTATATGACAGGCTGGGGTGGGGGTGAAGAATCCTTCAGCATAGGTAGTTTGAGAAGCACTGGCCTGGTTTATTGCCCCACTGCTGTTATTAATCTCTTCTTTCGAAAGTTATCAGTGCAATACTCAAGATATCATATCTGCGGACACCCTTAGACTTTTTATGATTCCTATAAATTAAAACTGGTTTAAAACCAGATAATCAGATCCTGGTTTGGATAATTACCAGAGCGCTTCTTCCAGTGAGAATAGCAACACAGTGTCTCATGGAATCATGGAACAAGGTCCAAAACAGCAAAATTTTACCCCAACTCTTCTACCTACTAATGGTATTACCTTGGATAATCCTTAGATTAAAGGATTTTTAATTATTCTATATTGCAGGATTAAATGGCTCTACAGAGGTGGTTTAGCACAGGATCTGGCACTTGGGAGAAGCTCACTAATTTTTGGTATTGTTACAGGTGAGTTTTTTTGGCAGCTCCTCTGGGGGAAGGAGTAAGGCTCAGGAGGAAATTGGGAAGGGGCTAGAATCAGTGGATTCTGATGGCAGAAAGTGGCACAGATGCGGGTAGACTGTTCAGTCTCAGATAGTTCTGACCAAGGCTCGTCTAGATCAGTGTTTCCTGGCTTTAACAGCATGCATATCACTTGGACATCTTATTAAACTGCAGAATTCAGTAGACCTGGGGGCTGGGATTCTGCATTTCTAACACATTTCCAGGTGAGGTGGATACTGCTGGTCCGTAGCCCATTCTTTCAGCACCAAGGCTTCATAGACTGAGGTTCTAACTTTAGCAGGTAAGAATCATCCGAAGGATGTGCTAAAGTACAGGTTGCTAGACCCATCCGGAGTTTCCAGTTTAATAGGGTTTAGGTGTGGCCTGAAATTTTGCATTTCCAACAAGTTCTATCAGCATTACGTGAGGCTGTCTCTACTGGAAAGTGTGGTTTGGGAACCACACTTTCCCTCTACTCTGAAATAGAAACCTTAGCTTTTTCATTGACCTTAAACAAATAACATGACTTGCCTCAGTTTCCTTGTCTATAAAATGAGGATAAACTGACTAATTTGTTAAGATCCCCTCTAGTTTTAAAATCTATCCATTCCTATTAGCAGTTGTTTCAAAATAAACTAATTAGCACTGGTAATTGTGAAATCCATGTAAATACTATTGGTAAACACAAAACAAAACAAAAAGTGATTGATAATGGACACAGGTGTTCCTAAGGAAGAACACTCAACATCCATCATTCTTTCCCCTACTAGGGTGTGGTGAGGCTGGTTTGAGGTTGATTTTTCTTTTTTTCCTTTTTCAACAGAGCCATTGTTTTTACAGCCTGGATATCTTGAGATTTCTGCCTGTTCTCATGAGCAGCCTGAGAGAGATCTTTTCTTTTTTGACTTAGTATATTCCAAGCTGGTCTTAATGTTATCATTTAGGGACCAGAAACTACACTGAGCACTTGATATGATTTTCTTTAGCTCTCAGAACAAACACATGAAGTAGTTATTAATCTCATTTTTCTAATTAGACAACCAAGGCTTGGAAATTTTAAGCAAGTTACCCAAGTTCCCACAGGTGGTAGTGATGGAGCTAACATTAACACCCACCCTGGGGATGTTAGAGCCAACACCCTTAACCTCCAAGCTGTAATCATGTAGAACAGAGCAGAACAGAAAAAAAATAGGGTAAAGGGGAGGCTTTGGACACTTTCGAGGTCAACATTTAGGCTGCAGAAATCCTGTTTTCCCAACTCGCTCAATCTCTAATAATGGAGGATGGTGAGAGAGTCAACATTATGTTGAGTTTGAAAGATGCCAAACAGAAAAGAGTACATACTCTCTGACTGCATGTCTATGTGAAGTTCAAGAATATTCAAAACTAATCTATAGTGACAGAAGTTAGAGGAGTGATTATTAATAGCTCTGGAAGAGCATGGACTGGACAGGAGCAGGAGGGAACTTTCCAAGGCAATGAAAATATCCATCTGGGTAGTGGTCACAAGGGTATATATATATACATATGCAAAAATTCATTGTACATGTAAGATTTGGGCATTTACAATAAAAAGGGCACTTGGGACAAAATATGTATATATATGTCCATCTTTTCCAATATATATCCAACCATATATTCATAAGTCATCCCTTAGTTTCTAGAGATTAGTCAGAATTTACCTCCCCATTTCACAGACAGATTAAGTAAGGCAGAGAGAGAGAAATCTACAGCTTGTGACTGGTTTTCTAGTTCTCAGTGTTCTTTATACCTTTATCTGCATTATAGAGACAATGGAAGATTTTAGGCATTAGGACAGACACATTGGAGAAAAGGCAAAATTCAGTGTAAAATGTATCACTCCAAACCATAAATGATATTCTTTTCAACAGCATGTGATTTTATGTACTTCATTCAGAATGATTTTAAAGGCATTATTGTTTTTTCAGTGAAACTGCTTTATTTGCTAATATTCAGCTCACCTGTACTTTTCTTATCTTGGTCTGTGATACTATGTTCCATGATTTCTTTGTAAGATAATGAAAGATAATTCCCTAAGAATCCCATTTGCTATGTCCATCCATTTGTAAGGTCACTTAATTTAGTGTATTCATTAAGTACCACTCTAAAGTTTAATAATTTCACTGGCACCAGGGTCCCCTCGTTCCTCCCCCAATGTATTTTGTGTAATTCATTCTTGTTACAACTCATCCCCCTTCATCTGCCCATAAACTGCAGTCATGATATTTCATGATATTGCCAGCACCGTATAATTTACAAACGGCCTCGCATACCTAAAGGTCTGTTTAGGAAGAAAGAATAAATTGTTGCAGAGAAAGTGCAGCGAAACAAGTGGAAACGGGAAATTTCATTAGAGACAGCTCAAAGAAAGAGATTTTTATAGTGGTAGTTTCTTATTCTTAGACAAGGAGCAGACACTTTGCAGGGGAGAAATAAAGCAGGCAGGTATTTTGTGTTCCTAATTAAATTGTTTGCCACTAGTGGCAAAACAGAATCTGCCCCTATTAAACAGGCCACATCAAGGTAACTGGCATTGACATACTAAACCTATTTCAGGGCAAAGATGAAGAACTATTCTCTGAGAAAGGACTGCAAACCCAAACAAACAAACAAGCAAAAAAGGCACTGCATACCTTTGAAGTACTTTCTGTGTATGAGAGGTCTGCCTTGAATGTTGAAATGAGCAAAAGCCTGAAATTCACAAGAGGCAACATTTGTAACCTGCCCCACTGTATCCAGGTGTCAGGGAGACTTGGAATAGTCTGTAATTCTCCAAGCTATACAACAGGAATCTGCTTTCTCTCTCCACACTTTGATGTACAGTTCCTATTAAATGTAACAGGAGTTACAAACCATAAGAGAAAAAAACACATCTGTCTCTTCTACAACATTAGAATTGTGAACTGAATTTTCTATTCTCACTGCCTGGGGTTTCATAGAAAATATCTGCATTATCTCTGAATGTCCTGGAAAAATAGATATTAACTGCATGCTCCTCTTTTGCATTTCCTGTTTTGTGATCGTGCTAGTGTTAGTTTAAAAGATTTTTCAAATTGTAATTCTTATGGAAAATGTTAGAACTGTCTCAAGTCCAGCACAGCATTGAAAGAGTTTCCCTGATAAAGATGTAGTTCTTTAACGTTTGGTTTTTTATTTGCACCATAAATGGGAAATAATGAACAAATAATAATGCTAAGGTTTAAAAGTATTTAGAGGTTCCTATTTTAAGACACATTCAGATACTTTAAGAGTTAAGCAATTCCCTATGCTCATTAAAATTGCAGAATCAAGTGGTGGGGAACATAAATGTAGTTCCCTGTAAGGGTTTACTTCCTAATGCTGCTGCCTGATTTCAGCTTCCAAACAAGTGGTAAGACCAAAAAAAAAAAAAAAAAAAAAATCAAACAAACAACAACAACAAAACCCCTCACATTAAAATAGGAACCCCCTGGTGCTTACAGCTGAAACTCCTGACAGAATCTCACATCTCACGTGCTCTCAAAACTGGCATCATTATTTTTCTTTAACATAAGGGGTGAGTAAGGTAGGACTGAGAAATGTGATCTCTGCTGGCAGAAACTAGAATGGGATCAGCTACTTTTATGAACACATATCAAGCCTGTGTAATAACTTCAGAAACCTTGATGAGATTGAAGGTTAGTAAATTTTAGGAGATCTCGCTTTAAAATGGTTTTGTACTATTCTTTCATGAGCCACTTGGTTTTGCCAGCACAGATGCTAATGGGGGCTGGTATTTTTTCCTGGCTGAATAAATGACATCACACAAGTTGCATACCACAATGGCAAATAATAGAGGAGCAAAGTCCACCGAGGCACGAGCACCATCGGTCCAGGGAAAATGCCATCATGCAAAGCTCCCTCTGGTTAGATGGCTTTCATTTTCTGAATGTTGCTTGTTTATTTTTAAAGAAAGACATCTTTCTTTGAGATTCTGGAAATTAACATAGGGCTGTTTTCTTCTTTGCATGAGAAACATTACTGTAAATATCACTTCTCTCTGCATTCATGATATGCTGAGTTTTAAGAACCTATATCGTGATCCACAAAAACCTAGACACTGATCTTGGTTTGTTAGCTGCTTTGCATGTAAAATGATATGTTCGTAAAGATGTATACATATAATTCAATGTATGATTTAATAATCAGCCCAGTGGATGTGCTATTGAAAGACATAGTACTTGGGAAGTGCAGTATATTCCTGTTTTCCTAAGAAAATTAGGGAGCTTGTTTAATTAATGCTGAAATGCAATAGAATTCCTATGGAAGTACTTATGACATCCACATGAATACCAAATGAGTTCATTATGATCTGTGTTATTACAATGAATACCACATGAATTAATAATGCTGGAACACTCAAAATGAAGTGTTACCAAGTGTTGTGGTATAACAAATATGGTTAAATATTATGTGATTAAAGTTATTAAAAGCTGAGTCTCAATCAAAAGAAAGCAAAATTCCATCTCTATTGCAGGGAGTTAAGAGTGGAATCAAACTGTTGTTTCTAGACATTGTGATTCTTAACTTTGAACAGTCCCTTAAAGTCTTTCTCCAAATACTATAATCATTTGAATTACCTTGGTTCAAAGTGGCAGAGGAGGTGAGTGGGGGTGGATGGAGTGATAGGGGAGGGTGGGAGGTAGGTAAGTTATGAAAGGAGCAAGTAACATACCTCAAGAATTCGGCCAACTTGGTGATTTTTCCACGGTTTGCATTTTAAGAAATGGAGTTTTCAGTTTATTCTTCTCTAATGACCAGCTTATTAAAATAATTATTTCATATGTATTTCAGGATAGTGAAGCAATGATAAGAACAGTTTCTTTGGTTTTCTAGCTGAAGTCCTACTTTTATGTGTCAGAAATTCCAGAACAATTCCTAAAATAAATTATTTTTAATAATATATCCCAACTGTATTTGTTTAAATTATTGCCACACATTCTGTTGTAAGAAAGCTGGACTCTACATCTGCATTGTGTTATTTATGCACTTATATGTAATCCATCGTAACAATTCATATCTATTATAGATTTAGTAAGACATGAAGGCATAAGTGGATTTAATCAGACATGTAATTATTTTTATGCCTCCAACTCAAAAATATGCGTAAATGAATTTATGGTTATTTGGCAATCAGTGGAAATGGTCTTTATAAATGTTGAAACAGCTGCTGGCAAATATATTTGCAAAAGAAGGAAAACGGCACTTATCTTCTAGTCGGGTAAATGATAAAAGAATTACTGTTAGCTGTAATGCAGTATCCTAGCTGTTAAATATTTGCTTCATCATCCTTAATATTACACAAACATCCATTTAACATAAAAAAAAAACCTTGCATTTCTTTCCTTCTGTGATAATGGAGCACATTTTCTCATAAGAGGATTTTTAGAATACATATGTATCTTAAAATGCTCTTTTTTTCTAAGTCTGACCAGTTGCTATCATGCCGTTTGACTTGTACATTCCTACATTCCCATTTCTTCTATTATATCATTCCCGTTCTTGAGATAGAATACGCTTATTTAAAATAATGGGCCTTGATAATGCACACACTTCTGTCAAATACGTTGATTCTGGTGTCTGTGAGGATTCCGCACTGTTGCTGTTACACTGTTGCTTTTACAATGACTTTAAGACATTTGTAAAACTTTTCTTCCACAGAGAGTAAATGCAATCCTTGTACAAGCTGGTTATGATTACTTCCTTGTGTTGAAGTGTCTAATAAATTACATATCAGTAAATGTAGATCTTGGACAAATACCCCGAGAAAATCTAATTTTCTTGAAGTGCATCTTTTTTTCATTCTTTCAAGTTTTCAGTTTAAATTTAGTGCCTTTGACTGGTGAAAAATTAATAGCACCAGCACCTGAAATCTTCTCTATAACCTGTGGCAGAGAAAAAGCTTCCTGGGACCTTCCTAGTGTGTCAATTATGACCCAGATAGATTACCATATGAGGAATTATTTTAGTTCTCTTGGATCAAATATAAAACAGCTATAATATATTTAAGTTGTACTGAAGCAGGCACACTCCACACTCCACACAGGGCGAGGGCAGGCGGTATAAATAAAGCTGTCACTCTCTCTACAAGGTGAGCTTGTATTCGAGCATGCATCTTGATTTTATGCATATGATGATTTCCAACACTAACCGTTTGGGTGATACTCAAATTATAACACACCACTGACTTAAAAGTCACTTGCATCCGACTTTTGTAAATCATGGGGTTCTCTTTCATTTAGGTATGCTGTTTCAGTGATCAGTAGCATTTCCAATAAATTATACACTGACCAGTTGGAAGAGCTTCTGCCTGTTATTGGCGCAAACTCTGCAAACCTCGTCTGTCAGATGCTGCACTCCCAGCCCTCGGCCCCCTAACCAGGCAGAGTTCCTTGGCAAACGACAGAGTGCCCTCTATTGATGGAAAAAGTAACGCGCAGCGGAGCGTAAGTCGAGAAGCTTTCCGATCAGAAGTCGCAAAGCTGCAATTAGCCGGTACACATTTGCAATGTAAAAATCACATTTTAAACTATAAAAATATGGATTGAGTGGACACTGAGAGAGAGGACACAACTGTTGGATTATGTATATTTAGATATATACCCACACAAGCATGCTAGTTATTCCGTTGCTACATACCTGGAAATGCTAGGTAAGACGACTTCTTTTTACTGGGTAGCTATAGATTCAACCTACACACGCATGGATTTCCATTCAAATATTTCTGCAACCGAATAGAACATTTAGCATGAAAAATGATGCTAAATTCTCAGGATCTATGACTTCAAATAATATTTTAAATGAAAAACTGTAACAATTCAACTGAACACGGAAGTGTCTAATTCCCTTAGGCTCAAGAGGGAAAATAAACAGAAAGCAAAACCGCTGAGAGCAGCCTTTAGCTTCAGCGTTGCCTCCGCAGGGTGAGCAAAAATTGATAGCCTGGTTTGCTGTTACCGCTGTCAAACTAAGTTTTAGGCAGACTTCATACAACAGTAAATTATATTACAATTTTAAAGCAGTAATTCACTGATGGGCACTCACCTCTTCTACATTTCCATTTACTTTGTATTGGATTGGGGAAAAAAATCAAATCTCGAGGAAGTAGCATCTTTACATTATAAGCATTTTATATGTTAATTGGTTTAAACGCAAACATGAAAAAATGTTAACTTGCACTAAAATACTTGCAGTTAACATTTTAAATTGTGTGACTTTCTTGACTATTTTGGAGAAATACACTCCGATTGCTGATTCAAATGTTTCTGCCTGAGAGGTTGCATTTTGGAATCTGCATGGATTTAAATATTCCTCTACCTGCTCCTTCACTTAAATTTGAGTATTTGCAGCCACAGAATTAACCTAATGTAATGATTTGATTGCAATCTTCAATTCCATTGTTAAAAAGGGAGCATTTTCCTTCTTTTTAAGGAAAGTGCATTTGCAAGTGCTAAATGAAATTAAGATTAAAAAAAAAATTAATCTTTAGGCCATTGCCAAGAAACTGCTACCAAGAAGAAAAGGAGGTAGGATGTTAAATAGAATTTTCAGATTTGTTGCTTGGATTGATAAAATTAATCATATAAATTGTTCGGTACTCTTTTTCATTTTCCTTACTGAGATTCTAAGGTTTGGGTTTTTTAAAAAATAATTTGCTGATTCCTGACTTCTACATATCCAGTCTTTATCTTTGTATAATAATTTTGTTAGTGTGAATTCAAATACTATTCACAAGATTTGTTTGCATAAGGATGAGAGGTGCGCTAAGGAAATAATTAAAACATGAGTTGGAATTCTCAACTGGTGATAATGGAGCCAGTGATGCCTCAGAGGCTGTTAGGATACACAATCCAAATAACTAGATGAAAACTAAAAAATTCAGTTAGTTGGCATACCTGAGATCTCACCTCACTGCAACCTCTGTGTTAGAGAGGAATTGCAAACAGAAGAGAATGAGATCCTGTTGTATCACAGGATTGACAGTGTGCCGGAATTTTTTAAGATCACAAAATGTTTTATCAATACTCTCTAGAGATGCTTTCCTATTTATACCCAACTTAGCCCTTGTACTTTGATGTGATATTTCTTAGGCTTTTGTTTTACTTGAATCAAAATAATATTTTTGGGGGGGTGAAGTATATAATTATCTCATTTCTATTTCTTTTTTCCAACATAAAATTACATTGAAACAGTGACAGGGAACAGAACTTAAATGTGATAAACACCTTATTTTTTCCATTGCTTTAAACAACTGAAAAATTACAAAGTTACTAAAATATCTACATTTCAAAAACTTTCATTTCATTTCAAAAGTGAAAATGAAGTTCCCCAAATTTTCTTTATTTCCACCATTTTAATTGAGACTTGAAACTAAAGTAAATTTCCACTTAAAGGGAAAACTAGCTTTAAAAATTAGAAATTAGCTAAACTCAAGTTATAATTTGCTTTTACATGAATGAAAAGTATTTAACCTTTCTAAGTTTTCCTCTTTTCTCAGATAATTTTGTTATTTACATGAATTGAATTGTAAAATAATCTCATGGCGTTGTACAATATTTTATAAGGCAATTCAGTTAAAGAGGTGCTAAATATTTTAGAAACAGCCCACCAGAGGGCAGTCAGCTTTTAGTCTAACATGTTTGAAATAGACAAATTTATTACTATGGTTAAATTTTAAATAAAATCTATTTAAATTACATTACATTTTGCATCTAGGAGTTGAACAAAACAGTCATAACTCGAGACTGAGAAGTCTAAGGCTTCAACCATTTGATTGAAAATCACCAAAGGACCAACAATTCTAAATAATTTTTGCCCTTCTGTATACACTCACACTCAATCTTTTCATTGTGATATTTATGTGTGGTTATAAAGTAAGATTTATTTTTATTTGAGATGCTGTGGGGCATTAACTTTTTTAATCAACAGAGACTTTGGGACAAGCCCCTACTGAGAGAGAAAGAAACAAGAGACTTCGTTTTCTTGCCCACCTGTCTCAATAGTCTGATTAATTCAAAATGAGTCTAGTATGGGTTTTAATGGTGAATAATGTGCTTAATAATATATATTGTGCAAATGATAGAGGAAATTCTGGAACCCGTGAATGGGGATTGGAGAATCCATGATTTGTTTCTTCATGCAGACACTATGGGTGAGGATTAAAGAAGAGGATTAAAAGAGCACTGAAGTCTTTGCATGTACATTTTCTTTAAAATAAAGAAGAGCCACTGATGTTTGAACAATATTTTGTCATTGTTGTTACTACTATTCATATTATTATTATTTGCAAAACTCTGGTTGTCATACTTCTGAGCCCTGGATATAAAATGCTTCTTCTAAGGCCTGCAAAAGAGATCATGAGTGATAATTCCTTATGAGGGCTTAGGTGCTCAGATACTTGCTTGTTACATTTCCTATATTAATCCTGCAAAATATTAAAACTCAGGTTATATGACTTGATCAAGACAACAGAATTGAGACTGATACCTGGTCACTAACTTGCCTTGGAACTCAGAAACCAAGGAAGCAGCTAGAGTTGTGGGATGTTTTTTCCTTGGGGTTGTTTATTTATTTTTGTTTTATTGCTTCTGGAAACCATTTTTTTCAAATTATAAAAATCACTTATGTTTATAAGAAAACAATGATCTCACCAACTCAGAGAGTAACACTATTAATGTTATTGATAATGTTATGTTATAATGTTATTGATAATGTTACGATATATGTGCTTCCACATATTTCATATGCACTCATACATATTTATAAAAGTGGAATCACACTGTACTTGCTGTTTCACAGCCTCCTCTATTCACATGATATAAAAGATATCATGGACATCTTTTCATGTCAGTTCTTGTGGATAATAACAGCTAACATCTACTGGGTGCTTACCATGTGCTAGGCACCTTTCTAAGCATTTTACATGAGTTATTGCATTAATTTCTATGACATCGCTATGAAGTAGGTACTAGTATTTCTCCCATTTTTCAGAAGAGAAAAGAGATTAACTACTGGGCAACATACATACCCCACATCTTAACCTTTCAGCTTTTCAATGGCTATGTAGGATTCTGCTGTATGAATATCCCATCCTTCATTTAACCCTTCTTCATTGGTGGGAGATTTCCATGTGGGAAAGAACAATTTCCAGAAAGGACAATTCCAGTACCCAAACCAGTTGCTTTTGTCCTCTGATAGGTACAGATATACCTCAAGCCATTCTCAATTTTTCTTATCCCACAACTTTTTAAAAATTCCCTTCTCCCTTTCCACTCTTTCCTGAAAAATTACTTAGATCCACCTTGCAGAACATCTGAACCTATCTCTTACCACTGCCACTGAGACACAGCAGCTCTAACTCAGGAGTGACATGCCCAGAGTCCAAACCTAGACTCTGCTTTGTATCAACAAAGTGACCTTAGGCATTACTTAACCTTCCCAGGCCATATTTTTCTTATCAGCAAAATGAGGATGAAGTATCTACCCCACAGAGCTGTTTGGGAGTCTTAAATATCATAGCATATGCAAAGTACTTGGCAAATAGTAAATTCTCAACAAATGTTGGAGGGAAATGCCCCCTTACTTGATTGAGAACCTCAAGTCCAAAGGGAGAGAAAATATAGTGGATCCTACATTTATAGTTGTAAAAGGCAAACTCAAATTTTAATGCTGGACTTCTGTGTCTAAAGACTTCAAAAATTCCAGGTTATATTCTCCTTCTTTCTT
>VBSM01002217.1:28710861-28728428 GCA_008086735.1 Cheirogaleus medius | reverse complement strand
TTTATGTGGCTCATGCTTCCGGAGGCAGGGAAGTCCAAGATTGAAGAACTGCATCTGGTGAAGGCCTCTTGCTATGTCAAAACATGGCAGAAGGCATCACATGATGAGAAAGCACACAAGAAAGAGAAAGAGGAAAAGGGGGCTGACCCACCCCCCTTATAAACTCGTGAGATAATGGCCTTAATACATTCACCACCGTGGCGCCCTCATAACCTAATCACCTCTCAACACTGTTGCACTGGGGATTAAGTTTCCAGCACATGAATTTTGGGGGACACATTCAAACCATAGCAATGTTTTTCTTAATATCTAGAAATTAATAAAAATAAACATACAACATAATATGATAAAGGGCACAGAATATGAATAAACATTTAACAAGAGAGGAAATCCAGATGGCCAGCTGACATGGGAAAAGACGATCATCTCTTTAGCAGTCAGGAACATTCAAATTAACACAAGAACAAAAGAACATTTTATATATCCATCAGACTGGGCAAAGATTTTAAAAAGTAAAACAGCCACAGATGGCCGGGACTCTGCAAAATGGGTGCTTTCAGACAGTCTCAGGGGAAATGTGCATTGCTCTATTCTTTTTAGAAAAAATGTGGCAGCATCTACTAAAAACACTCACATTCCTCTGCATCTAGCAATCCTACTTTTTTAAAGTGGATCCTACAGAAACTATCAATGGTCCATTTGCAGATACTAGGAAGTTGACAGAAGCATTGTTTGCAATAGTAAAAAACTGGAAACAGCCTGAATTCCATTAATAGTAAAATGGTTGGAAAAAATGTAAAATATACATCCTATAGAGTATTAAGCAGCTACTAAAAGGAATAAATTTGGTCTATATAAATTGGTCTGGAATGTCTATGACTTACTGTTACATGAACAAAGGAATGTGTAACCATTAGGCCATTATGTAAAAACCAAAAAATTTTATAAAACCCTTATGTATATCTTAGTGTATTTTGTATGTATAAAGCTGTTCATATGTAAGAAAAAACTTTGAGCCAGCCGTGGTGGCTCACACCTGTAATCCTAGTCACTCCGGTGACCAAGGCTGGAGGATTGCTTGAGACCAGGAGTTCGAGACCAGCCTAGGCAAAATAGCAAGACTCCGTCTCTACAAAATATGACAAAAATTAGCCAGGTTTGGTGGTGTGCCTGTAGTTGCAGCTACTAGGGAGGCTGAGGCGGGAGTACCACTTGTGCCTAGGAGTTCAAGGCTACAATGAAGCTATCATTGCACCACTGCTCTCTAGACTGGAGGACAGAGCAAGACCCCATCTCTTAAAAGGAAAGGAAAGACAGGAAAAGAAAAAAAGAAGAGAAAAGAAAAGAAAAGAGAAAGTATAAACACCAGGTTGCTAACATTGGTTTTTCTTGGAGATGGAGTCCGGGAATATGCAGAATTGAGAAGGTGGGGGATTATTCTTTTTTCTTTATATCTTTGTTTTATCTCAGTGTAGCAATAAACACCTGCTATTTTTATGATTTGTGAAATGGAATCTAATAAAAATGTATGTAGTAGTTTCCTAGTGTTGCTGTAATAAATCACCACAAACCTAGTGACGAAGCAATACAAATGTATTTTCTTACAATTCAGGAGGTCAGAAGTCTAGAGTAGGCAGGTCAAATAAATCGATGTAGCTGCTCTTGTCACACACAAAAAAGGTAACTATGTGAGATGAAAAATATGTTAATTTGCTTCACCATAGTAACCATTTTACTATATATATCCCATTACATTGTGTAAACCTCAAACATACATGATAAAATTTATTTTTGAAAAATGAATAGGCAGTGTTCCTTCTGGAAGCTCTAGAAGAGAATCCACTTCCTGGCTTTTTTTCAGCTTGTAAAAGCTGTCTACATTCTGCATTCCTCAGCTAATGATCCCACATAACTGGGACCTCTGCTTCCGTCTTCTCATCCTCTTCTCTGTCTCTGATACTCCTGCCTTACTCCCAAAAGGGCCGTTGCAATCACATTGGACCCATCGTATAATACAGGATAATCTCCTCATCTCAAAATCCTTAACTTAATCGCATCTGCAAAGACCCTAAGGTACAATATTCACAGAGATTAGAGCGAGGTTGTCTTTGAGGGCCATAATTCAGCCTACTACAGTGTATTTCTAAAAGTAATTTATTTATTTTAAAGCTCCTCAGGGAATCTGATATTCAGCCAAATTTAGGAACCCCTGTCCTAAGGCATTTCTCTAACTATAGTTACAGTTTCCTCTGCTCAAGTAATTTTTCCTTTCAGAAATTGCCAGATGGCTACAATTTCCTAGTGAATCCTTAGAGTAAGCCTACATTCCTTTGTGTTCTTGTTAATGATGTCACATAGACACAGCCATTGCCATTTTTGTTTCTGGAACAGTTCATGGCTTCCCTCTTCCTACACTACTGTAATTACCTTTTCAGAGGTGTCCATGGTATTAGGACCTGTCTCCTCAGAAAATCTCACGATTCCTGAATCATTAGGCCTAACTGTCCATGGATTATCACAAGAACCTTTAGGAAGCCATGCATTTAGACAAAATAAAGTTTCAGTTGGTATTTATGGGGTGTTTGTTACTCCATTAAGGAGCTAATTCTGCTGTTTCTCTAGACTGACTGGACCTATTATTAGTCCTAACCTCATGAGGTAGACCTTACAGAGACCAGACTATATCTGCTATATCTGTGGATGGCCCACTTCCAGACACGTGGGGGTTGGTAAAAAGAAACTTCACATTTGATATACTACTATTATATAAGAACTTCTGCAGTTCCCCTTCTGACTATTTAGTAATACACCAGAGAAATGTTCCCACGAATAGCCAATAGCACTCTTGTACACTTACTGAATGCAAAACAGCATCCAAATCCTCTGTGTGGAGAAGTCTGAAGTCCATTATCTGTGGATAATATATTCTGGTAAAGTGGACTTGGAGTCTTCAGTAGAACAAATATAAGAGCTATCAATTCCAGAATTAAGTCGATTGCCTTAGAATTCCATTCTTTTGTTTGGCCATTATCTTCAGCAGAGGTGGCACAGATTCATATACAAGTGTAAGAGTTCTAGCCTCCTATGTGGCAGCCAAGAATATCAATATCTATTTTTTGGAAAGTACAAAATTTAATATTGAGAAGGCAGAGTTTCCATAGTCTGCAGTTCACAACATTTGAAATAAAAAAGAAAAAATAAATTAAATCTGTACAAAATTAAGTATTTATATCATAAACTGTGATGAAATTCAGCTTGTTACAGCACATACTCCCAGTGACTTTAAACCTAACTTCATAGTCATGCTCCCAGGAAAGGAGTCTTCATTATATTAATATTTCTTAAGTTTTCACTGTTGATTAGTTAACCAATAATCAGGGAAAATACAGATTAAAACAACAATCAGACACATTAGCAAAAATTTAA
Source organism: Cheirogaleus medius (assembly GCA_008086735.1). Taxonomy (NCBI): domain Eukaryota; kingdom Metazoa; phylum Chordata; class Mammalia; order Primates; family Cheirogaleidae; genus Cheirogaleus; species Cheirogaleus medius. Next base: position 28,725,002 of record VBSM01002217.1, on the reverse strand, counting down.
AATATGACAATATCAAGTAGTGGCAAAGATGGAATTAGTTTAGATTAAGGAGATGACTATGAATTGGTACAACCCATTAAAGACCAACTTTGCAACATCTAATAAAGCAGAAAACATACTATCCTAAGCTCTATACAACTTCTCATTATATGCATTAGGGGAAAATCTCAAGTATGGCACAAGAAAATGTATACAAAATTATTCATTGCAGCATAGTGAATAATTGTGAAAAAATGGAAATAACCTACCTGTCCATAAATTTAAACATTCAATGAATTTGTATATAAATACTATACAATATTATACACTACTTAAAGTGAAGAAGTAGATCTGCACTTTTGAAAATGAATATATCTTAGCTAGATGTGGTGGTGTGTGCCTGTATTTCCAGCTACTCGGTAGGATGGGTCAAGAGGATGGCTTGAGCCTGGGAGTTTGAGACTGTAGTGAGCTATCATGGTGCCTGAGAATAGCCATTGCACTTCAGTCTGGGAAACATACTGAGACCCTGTCTCTAAGAAAGGTAGACTAGAATAGAATGAAATAAAAATATTAAATAAAATAAGATAAAATAAAATATCTTGAGGACATACTATAATGGGAAAATAAAAGCAAACTTCAGATTGCTAAAATAAGACATCATTGTGTTAAGTTTTATCTTAAAACATAATTCTAGGAATCCACACAAATATAGTAACATCATCAAAAACATGGTCAGGAAGGACAGACATCCACTTCAGATTAGTGGTTTGTTATCCTTGGGGGTGGAGGGAAAGGCAGAGCATCAGAGAATGGTACAAAGGGACTTTCAACTACATCTGTATTGTTCTATTTCTTAAAATTTCTGAACATCCATTATTGTCTTACCTATGCTTTAAGTAACATTAATATATTTCAAAATAATAAAGAATAAAGTTTGCATGGCTTATAAAATGAATATGCTGACATGACAGGAAATAAAATATACTTCTAGTCTCTGTGTTCTTGTAGAAACATATGCACCTCTCTTTGTTGATAGAAAGCCATGCTGTCAAAAACAAGGTGAAGATGTGAATGATGTCCCCATTTTGGTTGGCTAAATGATGTCTGTCTTCAAAGAGCAGTGAAAATGTCGAAGTTAGTGGACCTCGGAGGAGGAAAAAAAATAGCCAAGTGAACTAAACTTTTAATATTTTGCGTTCATCGTGAAAAGTCAAAACGTTATGGATAACATTTTTTCTTACTGCTAGAGGTAACAAAAAGTAAATGTTGACCTTGATTTTGATAGGTAAATATTAAAATTTATATAAATCTATACCTGTATCACTGAGGCCTATGTTCTTTATACACTCTATTTCTCTTTTTGTTATAGGTCTATGAAAATGAAGACTCAATTAGTCACTCCATCTATTGAGCAATGAACATTAGTTGAGCCCCTATGAGGCAGGCCCTATAAAGACTCATAGAATATTCAAATCAGCAGCATGTTCAGCAGTCCCACAGATCTGTCTCTTGCTTCAAGAGCTTTTGGGAAGAACAGACTCAGGGACTTGCCACTGCCAAAAAAGAATACTAAAGTCAATAATGGAAAATAATGTTAGAAGTTCATAGGAAAATTCCTTTATTGGGTCTGGCATTCCCAAGTAATTGTGACTTTTTAACTAGACTTTTTGTCTCTGGTCTCAAGATTGTTCTCCATGTTGGTAGAAGCCAGTTAGTGAGATACTATAAGTAATATAATAGATATTTTTTATAGCTCTATAGCTTGATTTATGTTTAAAGGCACAAATAACCTCTTCGAATCTTGTGAGTATATTAGCTTTTAGAAATATAATATGAAAAGATTGAAGAGTTATTTATCTATAAGTAGCCTAAGCCCTGATTCCCTACCCTCAAGATAAAATGCTTTCATCAGAACTAAGGTGCAGAGACAGCAATAAAAGATGTTTGAGAGGCCGGGTGTGATGGCTCATGCCAGTAATCCTAGCACTTTGGGAGGCTGAGGTGGGAGGATCTCTTGAGCTCAGGAGTTCAAGACCAGCCTGAGCAAGAGCGAGACCCCATCTCTACTAAAAGTAGAAAAATTAGCCAGGCATCATGGCGCATGCCTATAGTCCCAGCTACTCAGGAGGCTGAGGCAGGAGAATCTCTTGAGCCCAGGAGTTTGAGGTTCCTATGAGCTAGGCTGATGCTACAACATTCTAGCCTGGGCAACAGAGTGAGACTGTCTCAAACGAAAAAAAAGAGGATTGAGGATCTGGAAAAATTTTAAGCTTGTAGGCCTTTACTCACTCCCTTCTCTCTAGTCCATAACACATCACTATTGCAACACTTACCTCCTTGTGCATCTGCCCTGTTGGAATGTGAACACGAGGTTGTGGCCACTTCATTTGTATGTCCCCAACAACCAGCCCAGAGCCTGAAGCAGAGTAAAAAACTAAAAATAGGTCTAACTTAATTGAATTGATTTTCACTGGGTTGAGTTGAACTTACTTGAACTGTTAAAAGTGATTGTTACATGACTAAAAACTGAAAATGTATTCGTTAAACTAGGCTGTACTATGTTAATAGAGAATTTCTCATGGAAAATGATACAGGTATCCATGAGGAGAAAGGAAAAACAAAGTTCTGTGTTTCAGCAAATACAGTCACAAAAAAAGATAAAGCCATTTTCAATTCAATATCTAATTGTTTGAGTTCAGGGTGGGCTTTGGCATTGTACCAATTAGCTCCTCCTCCCCAAATTTTACAACCAAAGGGATCTGAACACATAAGAAACAATAGAGAAACATGCTATTTTTAAATTAATATCCAACAAGTACCTGCTTACCCTCAATGCAGAGCTCTGGAAAAATTGGATTGGATAATGGGTCTTGAACTAGACGTTCTAGGTGTTGCCTTGCTGCTTCCCCTGAAAGAAAGATGGCCAAATCTGAGAAGAGCTCCACCTGGCCAGATGCAGAGAAGAGCAACAGAGAAATTACATGTGTATGCTCAACACTGTTAAGAAATCAGGCCTGCTCACTAATGAAAACAGGCCCAGAGAAGATTGGTAGCTATTTCTCCCTTAAAGAGTTGTTAATAAGGAGGGATGAACACAGGAGTAGGTGCTCCCTCCTCAACAGCATGGATGGAGGTCTACATACTAGTACTATCCGTGTGCTTTAATAGGTACACAAAACATCTATAACATGGTCCTGGTACTCACCAACTTTACAGCATCACTAGGCCATAGGTTAAGCATGCATATATACATTAAATAATCATGTGTGTATATTGGGAATGGAGCTGAATTATCCATTTCACTACTCTCCCTTCTTTATACCCAAGTGAATGATGAACCATTTTCCACCTGCACTGGAACACTGTAATGGGGTTGAAAATTAATCCCATGTGGCAGCTCTCAAATCTTCAACCTGGATGTTGCACACTCTCAGGTATCTATTTCCTATTCCCTAATATCTATTGTCTCCTTCCAGAAGTCTTGCTGGGCAAATCGTCACCCACTTAAAGCCTGCACTTCCTACCTTCCTTTGCAACTAGATGTGGCCATGTGATCAACTCGATGGGAATGACCAGTGGGATATAAGTGAAGTGATATGTATTCTATCCGCTTCCTTACCCTCAAAGTCTGGCTGTTCACTCTTCTCATCCTTGTCCCTCTTCTCACTCACTGAGTGATGGTGAGCATTAGAGCAGCCACGTTGGACCCACGGATAGAAGCCACATGTTGGGGCTGGCAAAGCCTCCTTCTCAGGCATGGAGTGCCTGCCTCTAAGCTTTAAAGAGACAAAAAAATATTCTGTCTTGCTTCAAATGCTGTATTTTTAGCTTCCTTTGTCACTTAAATATTTTAAATAGCACTAAAGTAGAGAAGGATTCCAATGAGCCAGATTGATTGTAGGAAGATTAATGAAAAAGATGGGATATTTGTGGACTTAAAACGGGTAATATTTGGAAAGACATCGTAAAAAGTGATCAGCCCTCAGCAAGAGGAGCAACAAAAGGGAAAACATGGAGCCAGAAATGAACTTGGGTTGTCTGCAGAATATGCAACTTATAACGTGTCTTCAAAAAGAATATTTCATTCATATTTTAAACAAGGCACATCTGAATCTAGATTGAAATTCTTGACTATATTTAGATTCCCCAGTGACTTCATTAATATTTTTCTAGATTCCAGTGTTTCAGGAAAACAAGAAATGAAATCTGGAAACATCCTCCAATTTTTCTTTTTAATTATTACATTATTTTAAAGTGTATTAAATATTATGTGTCTTGCATGATGCTCAGAGATTTACAGATATAGTTTCATTGAACGCTCACAACTCTATAAAGAGATATTATTGTTATTTTCCCATTTTACAGATGAGGACATTGAAACTTGAAGAGTTGAGGCAGACAACATTGTTTGCTGCTGACAGCCACATTCAGCCTTATTAACCAAAACCTAATTTTTCTCAGATATAGGTCAGCAGTGCACTCAGGCCCGGCGGGGAATCGTTGGCCCAAGTCAACACTGACTATCCCATCCCCATTTCCAGTGTCTGTGTGAGAGGTAGCACCACCACTACTATGATCTGTTTCTACCCACAGATCACTTCCGACATTTTGAAGCAACAAGCAAGCCCTCTCCACACATGAAATCTGCCAGCATCTTGATCTTGGACTTCCCAGACTCCAGAACAGTAAGCAACAAATTCCTATTGTTTATAAATTACTCAGTTTAAGTTATTTTGTTACAGCAGCACAAATGGACTAATACGGCTAGTAAGCAGCCAAGTCAAGTCTTGAACACGGGTCTGTGTGACGTCAGAGCCCACTCATTTATTCATCAAAGCCTGCAAACTCAAGGCAGCATGTTTTACAGGGAAGAACTTGTTTGTAGAGTTAGACAGACTGAGTATGAGACCAGCAATTACTGCCTATCAATTAATCAATAATTGGCCATCTCCAAGTCTCAGTTTCCCCATTTGTAAAGGGGATATAATATTTACCTTTCGGGGTTCTTGTAAGGACTAGAGATAATATATACAAGGGTCTCCTGTGCTGTCCAATAATGTATCTACTAGCCACATGTGGCTATATAAAATGTGAGTTTTAATTAATTATAATTAAATTACATTACAAATTTAGTTCCCTAATCTCACTAGCCATATTTCAGGACTTATTGACTATATGTAGCTAGTGACTACCATATTGGATAGCATAGCTATAGAATTTTTTCATCTCATGGAAAGTTCTATTGGATAGCACTGGGAGACAATAATGCCTTTAGACTAGTGACTAGGTACCAGGGATTGGAGGCAGAAGACCCAGGTTTGAATCCTGCTCTCACCATTTGCCAGCAACTTTGGACAAGTTGCTTTATTTCTCTGTGCCTCAGTTTCCTCGTCTCTAAATAAAAATGATAATAATAATACCTATCTCAAAGGATGGTTGGAGGATTAAATGATACGTAAAGTGCTTAGAACAGCACAGAGAATGTAGTAACAGCTCCATAAATGTTAGTAATTCTGATTAATATTGGCAGCTATTTTTTGAATCATTTACCAAGCCCCTGCATGAGAGTTATTGTGCTAAATAATTCTAAAGCCTGACAACTCCTAACCTTCATAATTTTTCATCCTAATTGGGGATTCCAGGGCACACCTGTCAAAAATATATACTGACAGCTAAGTTCTGTGTATATAGATGTGACATGTAGTTTAATGCTAACATTTATTCTTAGAAGAAAGAAACTACACTTCAAATCCATTTATGTCAAGGAAGAGTTCCTGAAGAAATAGGTGGCTGGCAGTCTTAAGAAATGAGAAGGCGGCCAGGAATGGTAATCCTAGCATTCTAGGAGGCCAACGTGGGAGGATGGCTTGAGCTCAGAAGTTCGAGACCAGCCTGAGCAAGAGTGAGAATTTGTCTCTACTAAAAATAGAAAAAATTAGCTGGGCGTGGTGGTGTGTGCCTGTAGTCCTAGCAACTGGGGAGGCTAAGGCAGGAGCATCCCTTGAGCCCAGGAGTTTGAGGTTGCTGTGAGCTATGATGAAGCCACTGTACTCTACCCAGGGTGACAGAGACTGTCTCGAGAAAACCAAACAAACAAACAAATAAAAAGAAGTGAGAAGAAGGTGCAAGCCACTGCAATTGGAAACTCAAAACATTGCCATGAGGAAGAGTAGTGAAATATTTGTTGAAGCCTTTAGTATGGTCTCAGAAACCAGAGAAAACTCTAAATTCAAAAGTCCATGATCCAGAGATAAACAACTAGGAGGTGAAACAACATAGTACAATATGAGACTAATTTGTCCAAATGGGGCTCAGTTTATGTTTATCCAATGGCAGATAGGAAGTTTACACACTTCCAGTGGACTAATGTATTTCTCTCCTTACCTAGGACTAGAATTTATCTACAGAGTAAACTGGGAAAATCCTCATAGTTCCTTAGAGCCTTTGCTCTAAACAATCACTCTACCTAAAATGCCCTCTTTCTGATCTATTCATGACTCACTCTTTCCCAATATTCAGATTACTGCTTAAATTCACCTCCTAAGATAGACCTTCACTGATATCACCCAATGTAGAGGACATTCCCTGATTTAACAATCTTCATATTACTTATTACCTACTCTTATTTTCCCGTTTTTTAGACTTAATTTTTATTTTTATTGTCTTTCAAACCCAATTATAGTATACAGTCATGCATTACATAATGAGTTTTGGTCAATAGTGGACCACATACCTGATAGTGGCCCCATAAAATTACTGATGTAACTGAAAAATTCCTATCTCCCAGGGATATCATAGCTGTCTTAATGTCATTGAGCAACATATTACTCACATGTTCGTGGTGATGTTGGTATAAACAAACCTACTGCAGCGCCAATCATATGAAAGTCTAGCAGTACAATTAAGCACAGCACATAATACTTGGGGATAATGATAATAAACACCTATGTTACTGGTTTAAGTATTCACTACACTATACTTTTTATCATTACTTTAGAGTGTACTCCTCCTCATAAAAAGAGTTTACTGTAAAACTGTGCCTTGTTACAAGGGCAGCAGCCTCATTCATCTCATGTTTACCGAGTCTTTGATTGCATCATTTTCTCTTTGTGCTTGATTTAATCTCATGTTGTTTTGTTCATCATGGCTCCTAAGCGTACAAAATCTGCTGCTAATGTTGCCAGTAAGAGGCCACATCAAGTGATTGACCTGGAAATGAAATTAAAAGCGATTAAGATCTACCAACGTGGAAAATCAGTGGAGGTTATAGCTCGCCAGTCAGGCACGTTCCATTTTACCATAGCCTTGATCTTGAAGAACAAGAACAAAGTGACGGAAGCTGTTAAAGGACCTGCTTCATTAAAGGCAATGAAACTGATAAAAATTCAAGTAAGGCCTATAGCAGATATGGAGAAACTTCTAATGACCTGGATTGGAGACCCAGCACAGAAGCATCTCCTTCTCGGCACCAGGACAATCACAGACAGTGCAAAAGTTTGTGAAGTTGAAAGAACAGGCTGGCCCCAACTACGATGTTGAATGTAATGCTAGCTCTGGGCGGTTTAAGGGATTCAAGAATCGTTATTCATTACATAACGTGAAAGTGAGTAGTGAGTCTGTGACTGCTGATGCGAAAGCAGCTGAAGAATTTTTGGAAACACTAGATAAGCTGATTGCGGAGGAAAATTACTTGCCAGAACCAATCTTAAATATGGATGAAACCTCCCTGTTCTGGAAACAGACGCCTGAAAGGACTTTCATCCATAAGGAGGCCAAGTCAATGCCAGGTTTCAAGGCTTTTTAAGGACAGGATAACAGTCTTGCCCGGGGGCAATGTGGCAGGCTGCAAATTGGAGCCCGTTGTGATCTGGCACAGTGAGAACCTCAGGGCCTTCAGGCGCATCAATAGGCACACGCTGCCAGTGCAGTAGGGAGCAATAAGCAGTCAGGGATGACCCAGCTCCTCTTCCAAGATGCCCTTCTGAATGGCTATGCCGGCAAAATAAAGAAGTACAGGGCGGAGAATAATGTACCTTTCAAGAATTTGCTTATTGTTGATAATGCTCCTGCACATCCTCCTTTTATTGGTGATCTTTATCCCAATATCAGAGGGGTATTTCTCCTTCCAAACATCAACTTTGTGATCCAACCAATGCATCAAGGAGTTATAGCAGCTTTTAAGGCCTCCTACTTGAGAAGGACCCTGCCCAGGTGATTGCTGCAATGGAGAAAGATGCTGAGAAGACACTGATGCAATTCTGGGAGGATTACAACATCCGTGACTGCATCAAGAACCCTGCTTGCGGCTGGGCGCTGGGGCAAACACCTGTAATCCTAGCACTCCGGGAGGCCAAGGTGGGAGGATCACTTGAGGCCAGGAGTTTGGAACCAGCCTGAGCAAAAGTGAGACCCCCGTCTGTAAAAAATAGAAAACTTAGCCAGGTGTGGTGGTACTCGCCCATAGTCTCAGCTATTTGGGAGGCTGAGGTAGGAGAATTGTTTGAGCCCAGGAGTTTGAGGTTGCAGTGAGCTGTGATGACACCACTGCGCTCTAGCCTGAGCAGCAGAGTAAGACCCTGTCTCAAACAAAAAAAATAAGAAGAACCTTGCTTGGGCTTGGGGTGATGTCACCAAGGAATGTATGAATGGCATCTGGAAGAAGATACTTGAGATTTGCCCATGACTTCGGAGGATTTGCCAAGAATGAAGAGACTGCAAAAACTCAATGAGGCTGTGGTTGAGACGGCAAACACCTTTAACCTGGGTGTGGATGAGGATGGCATTGAGAAGCTCCTAGAGGTGGTTCCTGAGGAATTGACTAATGCAAAGTTGTGGGAACTAAAATAGGAACACATAGCTGAAGACGAGGCCAGAGAAAAAGAAACCGTAAGAAAAGAAAAAGAAGAATCCCCCAAAAAAATCACAGTGAAAGGTTTAGTAGAAGTTTTGCAGACCTCAGCAAGCTCCTTAAAAAATTTGAAAGCATGGACCCAACACCCAAAAGTTTTCATTAATAGAGAGGAATGTTCATGGTGTGTTATCTGCTTATAATCAAATCTATGATGAAAAAAAGAAACAAACCAAGCAAAGCTGCATGAATTTATTTCTAAAAAGAATGATGCCTCCTCAAGAAGAGCCTCAGGCAGGTCCTTAAGGAGGGCTTCCAGAAGAGGGCATTGTTACCGCAGCAGACGACAACTCCATGTGTGCTGCTGCAAGATATGGAGGTGGAAGACAGAGATACTGGCGATTCTGACCCTGTGTAGGCTGAGGCTAATGCGCATGTTTGTGTCTCAGTTTTTAACAAAAAAGTTTATAAAGTAAAAAATGTTTAAAAGAGAAAAAGCTTACAGAACAAGGATATAAAGAAAGAAAACATTTTTGCACGGCTGTACAATGTATTTACGTTCTAATCTAAGTGTTGTTACAAAAATCAAAAACGTTTTAAAAAATTCAAAAAGTTTATAAAGAAACTTTTTTATAAAATTAAAAAAATTTTAAATTAAAAAGTTTATAAAGAAAACACATTAAACTAAGGTTAATTTATTGTTGAAGAAAGAAAAGCATTTTTATAAGTTCAGTGTAGCCTAAGTGTGCAGTGTTTCTGAAGTCTGCAGCAGTGTAGAGTAACGCCCTGGGCCTTCACATTCACTCCCCACTCACTCACTAACTCTCCCAGAGCGATTTCCAGTCCTGCAAGCTCCAGTCGTGATAAGTGCCCTTAAAGGTATACCATTTTTTAAATCTTTCATACTGTATTTTTACAATACCTTTTCCATGTTAAGATACACAAATACTTACCGTTGTGTTACAGATGCCTACAGTATTCAGTACAGTAATGTGCTGGACAGGTCTGTAGCCTAGGAGCAACAGGCTATACCATACAGCCTAGGTGTGTAGTAGGCTATACCATCTAGGTTAGTGCTAGTACATTCTATGATCTTTACACAATGACAATATCACCTAATGATATATTTCTCAGAAATTATCCCCTTTGTTAAGCAATACATGACTGTAAATCCAAGAGAGCAAGGGGGGAGCTTATATATTTGGTTTGCTACTATTAATATATCTGCAATGCCTGGAAAAAAGCTCAGAGCACAATGCATACTCTGAAAGTATTTTTCAAATGAGTGAAAAGAAAAGCAGGATATCAGTCCAAATATCCAAGGTAGTCAGCTATTTCTGCCTCTTTTTGATTTTAGAATCTCAATAGGCATAGGTTATCTGAAACTCTGAGGGTTTATTTCAATAATCCATGAAAATCTGAGGTAGCAAATGATGTCTATTTTATAATCCTACATGCAGTCTGGTACTAGGATTCTCAAAATTCAGCTATCCTCAAGCATCTGAGTCACAGCCTGAATTTGAGTCACCCACCTTATCTTTGCCTACCCAGCACCTAACGTTGCCAAACAGAAATGGCTTAATTGCTTCCATCAAATATGGAGCAGAGTTCCCATAGCAGAGTCCATGCCCTCCAGCCAAAGACTACCAGGAACAAACCCAGAGTTGGACATGCTGGGTTTACTCTTTCTTGCAGAAGGAGAATGCTCGCCGTAGGGAACTGTGGGGCATCTCAGAGTGTGTTAGAAAGGACTTTTTAGGTCATTTGGGGAAGGGCTCAAGGCAGCAGGGTTTTGCTCTGGACTGCATGCTCTCAGGAAGTAGAGGGTCCTTCTAGGACTGGGTATCTCAAATCATGTCTAGATTAGGGGAAGACAAGAATGAGGCCAAAGCTGTAATTGACAAAGAAGCACCCATCACTCATATCACTGGGAGAGGGGAGAATTGGTATTTTGTGGTTTACATGGTGACCTTGCTTTCATGTGTGCTTAGATAAAATTATGAAGTTTGTTTTGTTTGTTTATTTGGTGTCACTTCTTCACACTCAGGGAGTGACCCTATCTGATGGTAGAATTCTGGGAGACCTGAGAACAGCACACCTGGCCATGAAGCCCACATCAGCAAGACCCAGCTGTGAGAGTCAGGCTAGTTCCCCGCGTCAGGGGCTGCTTTTCTTTTTCTCACCAGCTGCCTCCGAGATGACGGCCACCCCCACCCCCATGTCCAGCCCACATCTGCTTATGTTTGACTTTTGTCTGATCACAGGATCAAGCATGGGCAAGGCAGATTCCACCGCAAATGCTGCACAAGCCACCGTAGCTTATGCTGGAACAATCTCAGCCTCTTTCCTCCAAATGTAGCTGTGGGTGTGGCCAGACCTCTAGTACAGAGGTCCTGACACTGGTACAGAGAAGGCTGCAGTGGCCTGGGCAGGGTGGGAAGGGGCTGGACAGCGTGGACACGGAGAATCTGGAGTCAAGAGCTGTTCGAGAGGTAGAATCATAAGACTATCATGGAGAGAAACCGAGGACTCTGGCACTGCTAGCTTAGGAGACTGAGTATTGGTGATGTTATTAACCAAGATGAAGCAGGTTTGGGGGGAGGTGATAATTTCTGTTTGGGACACATTCCATTTGAGATGTTCAATGTAGAGATGACCTCTAGGCAGTGGAGTGTAGGAGAATGTTTAGCACCTGACCTCATCAGCACGATGAAGGCAGGAGAGTGGCTTAGATAACAGGGGAGAACACACAGGATGAGAAAAGAAGCAGCTGCAAATAAGCAACTGGGAAAAAAAAAAGAAAAACAAATCATGGAGAAATTATCTAGAATCAAAATTTTAAAAGACACTAATAAATGTATGCTTGAAAAAAAAGTCAAAGGCATCGGGGAAGTCAAAAAACTGTAAAGACCAATAAATAGTGGCCATTTCTACGCATGCAGTTATTTATTCAACAAATATTTGTTGAGCACCTACTATGTGCCAAGGGCTGTTCAGGCCCTGGAGATAATATAGTTGGTGCGGGATAGACAGAAAAAAACCTGTCTTCATAGATCTTACATTATAGTGGGAAAAATAAATAATAAATAAACAAATAAATTCTATAAGAGATTAGGAGGTGATAAGTATTTTGAAGACAAGACAGAAGGTGTAGGAGAAAGCTTCTCAATTTTAGATAGGGTGGCTCCTCAACTACAAGGTAGCATTTAAACAAACATTTGAAGTAGGTAAGGGACTGACTGATGTATAATAGCTTTTTGGGGCAGAACATTCCAAATGGCAAGGAAGTTCTAAATGCTGGCAATTGCTAGACCAACAAGAGAAGATTAGCCTTGCCTGGTGCCTTGCACATAGTAAATGCTCAATATATATTCAGCGAGTAAATTAATATAATACGTATTCAAAGAAGTAAGTATACACATAATCAATTAATTCTAGAAGCTCAATCTGTATATAAACATGATGATTTGGAGAAAATTTTAAAAATTAGTAATACTTTCTTGACAAATAAAATATACATTTAAGTGTTGTAACTTAACAACTTAAAAGGTCTCCTTCTGTTTCCTTTCTTTTTCCTGAGAATGCATGTCAAACAGATAAAGCATGAAATAGATATTTGAAGCATTAGAGTTTGGGTTTTTTGAGGGGGAGAAAGGATATTTTTTTGCCCTTTGCTTCTGTCCATTGTTTCGATAAAAAGGAACTGTGCAACCAAACGTTACAGTCTTCTGATTGACAAACAGCAGCACGTAATGATTTCTTACAGCTGAGGTATCAAATATAAAACAGATCTGAATATACATGTACATGCACAATTTATAACAAGGCTCTGATAAAAGTTAAATTGTGTCTTGATTTTTGAGAACTGAAATACCTGCTTTTCTCCCAGCACCACAGAGAGCTCATAAATGATGGAAGTACTTTGACTTTCACAGAGATGCTATTTCTTTGCAATGCCACCTCTTCGGGGAACAAATATGAAAAATAAAACGTGTCATTTTACATGATACAGAGTCTTTTTATTGTCACCTTCCTGGCTTTAAAAGTGAATGGAACAAATAATAAAAAGACATATTGTAGGTGCAAGTGCTGCCTTAGGTTTAGATATTCTAATGGAGTATACAATTCAGTGAGTCTTCTTTGTGTCTCTTATTTCTCCCATTCCTTATCTACGGGCAGAGTGACCTGGTAATAAAATACTCAACGGTGAATAGGATGATTTACTTTTGGCTGGCAGCCTCTCTCCGCTTATAGCTCTTGGAGATGATGATTTTCCTATCAACTTACTCCACAGAAGTGTTGTTAAAATCCATCAGATTGAGCTCTGAGGATTTAATAGAAGCAGATGTGTACACATATGGCTGTAATGACAATTTGACAAATTTTCAAGACCACAGTCACTACGATCAATTATAAACTTAGTGCAGACTTAGAAACTGATACTTAAAAAATCAATGGAACCAAAATGAGACTACTTCATACTCCCTAGGATGGCTGTAATAGAAAAAACAAACAATAACAAGTGCTGGTGAGGAGGTGAAGAAATTAAAACCCTCATACATTGCTGCTGAGAATGTCAATTGGTGCAGCCACTTGGGAAAACAGTCTGGTGGTTCCTCCAAATGTTACAACAGAATTACCATATGACCCAGCAATGCCACTCCTATTTATATACCCAAGAGAACTGAGAACACATGTCCACAGAAAACTTGTATACAAATGTTCATAGCAGCATTACTCATACTAGCCAAAAAGTAGAAACAACCCAAATGTTCATGAGTGTATTAATAAAATGTAGTGAATAACCGTTGTACTACACTGCATGCACTACAGCTTAGGCAACATAGCAAGACCTCATCTCAAAAAAAAAAAAAAAACAGAAAGAAATAAACAACAACAAAAAAACCCAACTCCCCACCTTAAAGTGGATTAAAAGCCTAAACATAAGACCTAAAATCATAAAACTCCTGAAAGAGAACATGAGGGAAAGTTCCTTAACACTGGATTTGCTAATGTTTTTTTGGATATCACACCAAAAGCTCAGGCTAGGAAAACAAAAATGGGGCTACATCAAACTAAAAAGCTTCTGCATGGTAAAGGAAACAATCAGCAAAATGAAACAGCAACCTAAAGACTGGGAAAAAATATTTGCAAACCATATATTTTTTGAGAGGTAAGTATCCAAAATTTATAAAGAACTCACACAATTCCACAGCAGAAAAACAAATAACCTGATTAAAAAATGGATAAAGGTGGACAGAAACTTTTTAATTTGATCAGATCCCATTTGTTTATTTTTGATGTGGCAGTG
>VBSM01002217.1:28689670-28710761 GCA_008086735.1 Cheirogaleus medius | reverse complement strand
AGCAAGTATATATAAAAAAAATGGATAAAAGACCTTAATAGATATTTCTCCACAGAAGACACAAAAGTGGCCAACAGGTATGTGAAAAGGTGCTCAACATCATTAACCATCAGAAAAATGCAAATCAAAACTACTATGAGTTATCACCACACATCCACTAAGATGGCTATTATCAAAAAGTCAAGAGATAGATGTTGGAGAGGTTGTGGAGCAAAGAGAATCCTTGTACATTGTTGCTGGAAATGTAGATTTGTGCAGTCTTTATGGAAAACAATATGAAGGTTTCTAAAGAAATTAGAAGTAGAACTACCATATGACCCAGCAATCCCTCTTCTGGGTATATAACCCAAGGAAATGAAATCACACCTCATAAAGACAGCTGCACTCACATATTCATTGCAGCATTATTCACAATAGCCAAGAATTGAGAACAACAGAGTCCATCAAGGAATGAATGAATGGGTAAAGCAATTGTGATATGTGATTAGAGAGAGAGATAGAGTGGAATATTATTTGGCCTTAAAAAAGAAGATCCTGCCATTTGCCACACGTGAAGAAACCTGGAAGATATTATGCTCAGTGAAATAATCTAGACACAGAAAGAAAAATATTGCGTGGTCTCGCTTATATGTGGAATCTAAAAAAAAAAGTCAAATATACAGAGATTGAGATAAAACAGTGGTTGCCAGGAGTGGGGATAAGAGGGCGGTGGGGAGACTGGGAGAGGGTGGTCAGAGGATACAAAGTAGCAGACATGCAGGATAAACAAGTCCAGAGATTTACTGTATAATGTGAATATTATAGCTTTAAAAATTGTACTGTATTAGGAATTTGTGCTAAATGAATAGATTATAGCTATTCTTGTCACACACTAAAAAGGGTAACTATGTGAGATGATAGCTGTGTTAATTTGCTTCACTATTGTAACCAACCACTGTACTATTTATATATCCCATAACCTCATGATGTATACCTTAAATGTACACAATAAATTTTATTTTTTGAAAAATGAAATAAAAGTGGAATAAAGAGGTTAGATTGTAATAGTTTGCTCTTTTAGATAGAGTGTTTAGAGAAGTATTCTCTGATTAGGTGATATTTGGGCAAAAATGGGAAAATAAATAAATCATTATGAATATACTTTGTAAATGTTTATAAAAAAGTAAGGAAGCATTTTCTCTCATTATGCTCTTCTGGGTTAGCCCCTAAAAAAAGGCTCAGCCCAGTCTCTGCCACTATGAAGTTCATGGGTTTGTCTAAGAGACTGACATGGAAACATTAATTGCCATGCAATATAATAAATACTGACATAGAAAACTCTAATACTTCCATAGAAACATGTAGGAGGCAGACCATAACAGAAGGCTTCATAGATATACCATTTGAGCTGCATCTTATAAATATTTTAATTAAAATATTTTTAGAGAAAACTCATATAACAGAAAAGCACACAAAAAAGAAAATATCACTCCATCATACATTTTTTGTTTTGTTGTTTTTTGACATATAAAATAAGACATGAAAGTGTCTCTCTCCTTGTCCCCAGAGTTAGCAAACCTTTTCTGAAAAGGGTGAGATAGTAATATTTTAGGCTTTGCAGACCAGAAGGTCTCTCTCACAACTAAACTTTGCCCACAGGGTGCAAAAGCAGCCATAGACGCTACATAAATGAATCAGCATGGTTGTGGTCCAGCAAATTTGTATTTACAAAAACAGGCAGGCATCTGCATTTGATGACAGTTTGTCAATCCCTGCCTTACCCAAACCCCAGACATTTGGAATAAAAACTTTAGTGCATATCCAATTTTTCTATTTTAACTAAGACCCAAAGGATGAGTAAGATAGGATAGTGGGTGGAGGGAGAAACCACACAATCAAGACAGATTGAAAGTCATGTGCAGAGTTACAGTCATGAAAAAATTAAAAACAAAAAAAACCATGGAATATTTAGAGAACTATACCTAGTTAATATGGTTAGACCTGATGTTTTACAAGCTAAATGAAATTGTTCCTGTGTAATAACAAATGAACAACAATCTTCTTCTATCCTAATGGGAGAGATGAGAGGAGAAATGACTAGAGATATTTCAATGTTAACTTTGTCTTTCATTGTGCTTTTTGAGTCTAAGTTACCTATAAGGAAAACATGTTCATACTTCCAGTTAGAGTCCTTTCCTAGTGTTCAAAAACAAGCATAATGGTTTTAACATCTCTATTTCCCCCTTAGCGCCCACCATATTTCTAAAGATCTCTGATCTTGCCATAGCATTTTTAGCTCTGCCATATTTACTCCTGAATCTTAACATCCACCAGCTCGTTTGTTTTGTTTTTGTTTAATACTTGAGCAAGATGATCTGAAACCTTCTGAGTGGTTCCTGTAGCCCCACATATCTATGCTAAAACTTAATTCCCAACCACTCCTAAATTTCTCTTCTGCTACCAGCTATGACAAATTATGTAAACACAGCCATGTAATGACATTTAACCAAGAAAATCTCTCCATAGGAAAATAAAACTAAGAAGCTGAGCTTTTCAAGGAGCATTTAGAACTGTTCTGATGTCTTTGGCCAAATGTGTGCATTATCTCTTGAAATGGCTGCCCCTGATATGATGGTGCTAGTTCAGGCATCAGAGACTTATGTGGACATGAGCTCCAACCACTTATAACTATAGTAAGTTCACCTCCCTATGCCTCATCCATAAAAGGGAATATTTAATTACTTCGCAAAGTTCTAGCATCAAAAAGCAACTTAGGTGAAAGTTTGGACTGGTATCCAGTAGGTCATAGGTGCCTAATAAGTATCAAACTCCTTCATCCTCATTAACTGATATTTCCATGTGTTCACAAGGCTTAAATTTAGCTTTGTGGACCAAAATATGAAAAAATCAGTCTTTATGCAAAGGTGTAGAATTATTTGATGCTAAAAGTAAATAAATTTGTTTGAAATTTAAAAAATTAAAATAGTATTTAAATCTTCTTGAGAAAAATAAAGAAAAGGGGAGCAGTTAGAGGAGAAATTAAAATAACATTCCTATTCTAGCTGCTTCTTTTTCAGTATTTCATCTTAAGCCTTAACATACTCATAATTTTTAGTAATATATTATTTCCTCCTGGCCCAACTTTGTCCTCACTCTTGTTTTCCACTCTTCTTTCATTTTGCCTTAAACTCATGTTACTTTGTTGTATTTTATGTTCACTTATAAGCCCCTTAAGATCCATTTTGGAACACAGTAGGGTATAAATAACATAAAATATTGTGTGTTGGACATGGCAACTTTAGAAAGAGAGCCAGAAGAAATCAATAATTCTCAATAGTGCCTAAGCCAGTACAGTTTCAGCTCATAATATTCAGCCTGTTGGGCAACAAAACCAACAGTTTGTCTTTTCCTGGACCTGTTTTATTAATTTAAAGAATTGTAATGGCTACTATCTATTAAGTACTTACTATGTGCTGGATATTAGTCTAAGAGATTTTACTTGTGTTTATTTATTTAATTTTCCCAACAATTCTAGGAGGCAGGTACTAATTAGTATACCCTATGAACAACTGAGGAAACTGAGTGGTAAGGAAACTAGGTATGTTTCTTAAGGTCACACACCTGGCACGTAGTAAGGTAGGGTCCCATTAGAGACAGCCGACTCCAAGCCCCTTGCTCTTAGCCACTCTGTAATCAGACTCATAGGGGACTTACACAGTACTTATAAAGGACTTAGAAATTCTTTTACAATTCCTTCCTCCATTTGGTTTTAGTCTCATATATTAATATATTTATAAATCATATAAAAGACTATTCTCTTATACCCTATTATAGATCAATTTTCTGCCTTTAAAGTTATTTCTTGATCCTTCAATATATTTTTTAGAAATTTTAATACAGATTTTTTTAAGGCTAGGAAAGGAAAAGACTGAGTAAAAATAGCCTACCCTTTCAAAGTCAAATCAATTCAATAAAATATTCATAGAAATATCACCATATCAGACACAGTGACAGACCCTGGGGCTGCACAGAGTTGGGTTCTTTGGCTTCATGGTGCCTTATGTCCAGTGGGGGATGCAAGTATGAAACATGAAGTCGTGTCTTAGTCCATTAGTGCTGCTATAGCAAAATACCACAGATTAATGTTTATAAAGAACAGAAATTTATTTTCTCACAGTTCTGGAGGCTGATAAGTCTAAGATCAAAGCACTGGCTGGTGAGGGTCTGGTCTCTCTGCTTCCAAGATGGTGCCTTGGTTCAGGGAGGAATGCTGTATCCACACATGGCAGTAGGCAGAGGGGCAAGCTAGTCAAACAATTGTGAAGCATTTTTTTATAAGGGCCTTAATCCCATTCACGAAAAAGGAGCCCTTCTCCCCTAATCACCTTTTAAAGGCTCCACCTGTTAATCTTATTGCATTGGCTATTAAGTTTGAACACCTGAATTTTGGAAGGGACATATTCAAATCATAGCAAGTGATAATATTATGATGACAGACAGAATGGTAGTAACTGAGGGTACTCTGAGAGCATAGAGGGTGAATACCATATCCAGATGAGTGATTTAGGGAAGGCTTTCCATTGAAAACATTGCCTCGATTGAGGTCTGTTGAAAGAGGAGATGAGAGAAGAAATAGAAATGTTCAGGGCATGGTGTGTTAGTCATCTCAGGATGCCATAACAGGGTGGCTTAAACCATAGAAATTTATTTTTCACACTTCTGGAGGCTAGAAGTCCAAGATCAAGGTGCCAGCATGGTCAGTGTCTGTTGAGGGCCCTCTTCCTGGCATGTATATGGCTGCTTTCTCACTGCATCCTCACATGGAAGGCGGAGAGAGAGAGAGTTCTCCAGTGTTTCTTCTTATAAGGACACTAATACTATCAAGTCAGGGCCTCATCCTCATGGCCCCATTTATCCTTAATTACCCTCCATAAAGACCCTATCTCCAAATATAGTCACATTGGGGATTGAGACTTCAATATACGAATTTTGAGGGGTACAAAAACATTCAGTCCATAACATATGGGTAGGGGGAGAGAGGAGAGATGGGGTTTGAGCATGGTGAGGTTTCAGAAAGAAAATGTAGAACTAAGATGCTATTGATGTCAAGAATGTAAACATAATTCCATAATAAGGATGTTTGGATATTAGAATAGTATCAAGGTAAGCAAGAGTTGAGGCTTTATCCAAAGAGCAGCAGCAATGAGAAACCATAGAAAAGTTTTCACTGCAGAAGGGACCCAGTGAGATATAATTCTCCAAAGATCCTTGTTGTAGTAGGGAGAATAGATTGGAGATGGGCAAGATGGAAGGCAAATAGTCGAGGAGATTGTAATTTTATAGTTTTGGCAATGAGGATAGAAAAAAGTGGGCAGATTAGAGAGAGATGTTTGGGGAGTGGGTCATACAGCAAGATTTGGAGATAAATTCAATAGTGTCGAAGGGGGAAGAAAGAGATCTCAAAGATGGCGCCCAAGTTTCTGGCTTGGGCTTCTCCAGTATTTGGTGCTTGAGCAGAGAGGAGACAGGAGCTATATGCAGAACAGAAAGAGAGAATTGTCTGTGTTCCAGGAAGGGCAGTGAGAAAACTCTCCCTCAGTTGCTAACAGCCCCAAGCATAGCTGGTGTCTCTGACATCTGGAGCTTTCTGTCACTGAGCTTGCATTTTATAGCTACTTTTTAGTCTTAAAGTTCAAAGGCTAGGGCAGTTCACTGGTATTTATTTATCAACCTTTGCCAGTTTGCCCATAGACCTGGGTTCTAGGAATTCCTTTTATCTCCTTTGGCATATTTTCTCAAAGTATACGGTGACTCCAGAGTTACGAGAAACAGATCTCTGTGGTCTTGTCAGTGTATATTGATTGGCTGAACAATCTTGAATCCAGGAGATCTTAGATTTCTTTTATGGAATATTTCTAGATTAAAAAAAGTAGTTAAATATAATAATAATAATAGCTAATGTTTATTGAGTGTTAGCAGATACCAAGTACTAGTCAAAGACATATAAACATATATCAAATTTAATCCTGACAGCCACTCTCTGAGTTAAGTACTATTATTTCATCTTACAGATGAAGAGACTGATATTTTGGATTTAAGTAACTTGCTAGTAAATCACACAGCTCAGAAGTCAAATTCAGACAGACTGACTCATAATGCCTCAATAGTGATTTTTATGTCATTTTATTTCTCCAATTTTGTCTCTATGATGGTTTAACAACTGAGAATTTTAAACATTTTGTCTGTTAAATTGTAGCATATGTATAGTGATTTAAAACAACTTTGTTATTATATTAATGGAGGCTTAGTGCAAGAAACATGAAAAATATAAAGAAAATAAAAATCATGCATAATCCTACCACCTGGAGATAACTACTATTACAATTTTGATGTATTTCATGCCCATATTTTTTAGTACTTTTTTATAGTTGAGATCAGTGTTTATATATTTTAATCATTCTTTTTCATCTAAACTTTAAATATCACCATTTCTTCATGCTATTAAACATGCTTTAAAAATATTATTTTCAATGGTTATAAAATATTTCATTATATGGACATATTATAATTGATGTAACCACTCAACCATTTTGAACATTTGGATTTTTTTCCATCTTCTACTACTATAAATACTAATAATACATTTGGTATTTCAAATTATTTCCTTTAAAAATATCACCAGAAGTGTAATTATTGCTTCAAAAGGGGTAAGCACATTTTTAAGGCTCTCATTACTTTCCAAAAACAATAAAACAATAGACCCATCAGCAGGGCATAAGAATCCCTATTTCATCATAACCTCACCAGCACTATGTATTATCACTTTGAAATTGTTATTAATAATTCCATTTTCATTTCTATTTCCTTAAGTACAAGCAACATTTAACATTGCTATACACCTTTAAGGTTTTTTTTTTTACTTTTTCTTGATTTCTTTTCATTTCCTGTCTGTTATTCATTCACTTATTCATTTAACAAATATTTATTGAACAACTATTATGTGCCAAGACTCTATTTGAAACTCTGAAAATACAGTAATAAAGAAGATAGGCAAGGTCTCTTCTCCTGTGGTGCTAACAGTCTAGGGAGAAGGCATATGATAAATAGATTAAAATAAAAAGAAAACATCTGATGGTAAAAGAGCTACACAGACTAGTTACTTAAAAGGGGGTAATATGATGAATCAATAAAGCAGTGCTCTTAATGCTTTTGGTCTCAGGAACCCTTTACATTCTTAAAAATTACTGAGGACCCCAATGTGGGATACATACATATCAATATTTACTGTGTTAGAAATGAAAAGTGAGAAATTTTTAAAGCACAAAAACACTCGAGCACTCATTCCGTTATCCATCAGAGAGATGTGGTCGCCCATCATACAGCCTCTGGAAAACTCCACTGTGCACTCAGAAGAGAAAGTGAATGAAAAGGAAAAGAATGACTAAGTATTACTATAAACACAGTTTTGATCTGACAGACCTCTGCAAAGATCTAGGGCATCTGTGGCATCCCCCAACCCTACTTTGAGAACCACTGCGGGAGAGAATGACCTGCTACTTTGGATGGGGTGGCCCGAGGAGGTCTCTCTGAGAATTCAACATTTGACCCAGGATCCAAGTGATTAGAAAGAACAGTAGTGTGAAGGTCAAGGGGAAGAGCATTCTGGTAAAAAAGACACAGAATTGGCAAAAGCCCAGAGAAGGGAATGGGCAGAGTTTGTTGAAGAAACAGAAATAAGACCAGTGTGTCAATCTTGTTAATAGTATGCCTTTCTATAGGATTTTTAAGGAAAATTTTACTATATGTAATTTTAAACTTATAGACTGAACTTAAGCCCCAAACCTTTAGAATACGTATCTCTTATTTGCTAACTAGAGAAATGGAAGAATTGGAATCACTATCGTCCCAGTGAGCAAGCAAGTGGCACACAGTGATGAGCATGAAGTTGAACTTGCCCACATTTAGGAACTCAATGCTCAAAGCACAAAGGTTTGTGGCAACATTTAGCACTCTTACATAGTTGCCCTTGTTAGCTGTTAAAGTTAAGGACACTTGGCAGGAAAATTTCCCCCCTTTTGTAAAACATATCTTAATCAAGTTTCTGTTTTATCAGGCAGAACATAATGTGAGTAGAGATAGGCTACTGATGCCTACTGAGGCCAGACTTACCTACATGAGTCTCAATTCATCCCATAGATTAAAATGAATAGAATACCATTACCCCAGTGTTCTGCCAACATTTCAGTCTAAGAGCTAAAGCAAGGTTCTCACTAGAAAACTAAATATTAGGATGTATACAGGATCACCAAAAGTGAGCACTACCTTGCCTGGGTGTGTAAGGTCTACTAGCCAGACATAAACAAAAATCACAGTTAACTAGGACACCTCTGGAGCCATGGAATGTTGAAAAACACCCAAAATTCCAGCCATTGCTCCTGTGACCAAAGAAGCCAAGGGGACAATCTTTAACAGTTTTTGCTAATTAAATGTTTCCCAAACCTAGAGCTCTTGTTAAATATATAATTCCTAGAGCCAGCCTCAGCTCTACACAGCTGGAATCTTCAGGAAGGAACTCTGGCAATCCCTCTCTTTAATAACTGCTCTCCTGGATTCTTATCGAGCAAGTTTGATGACACTGAGTTAGCACTTTCTGTTCACCGATTTCTACCTATTATAAAACTGGCCAGCCACCAAGGGTCCCGCTGGTGCAGGATTTCCCAGAATTCTTGATAAGAATCACCTGAGTGCTTTTTAAAATACAGATTCCCAGGCCAAACTCTATAAGCTGGATTAGGAGCTTCATGGAAGGAACCTGGGAATCTACATTTTAAATGATGGCCCTGTCATTCCTACTACCAGGCAAGTGATAGAAATCCTGAAACTATTTATACTTGGATCAAATAAGTAAGTGCCTTTGAAGCTGAATATAAATAATTTTGTAATTTTGAGCTTTCCAAGTATAGTTCTACTTAAATCACATCATCAAATGGAGACATGCTATGCTTCCATTTATATAAAGCACAAAACAAGCAAAACTGATGTGGGCTGTTAAAAATCCAGAAAGTGATTAGCCTTGGGGGCTTAGCGATTGCAAAGGGAGGCTAGGAGGCTTTCTCAGGGACTATGAATGTTCCATTTCTTTATCTGGCGCTGGTTTCACAGGTGTTCAGTTTGCAAAAACTCATCAAGTTATATGTGTGTATACATATAGTGTGTACATAGATAAACACACATGTATACCATACATACACATCAATAAAAATGTTTTTCAGAAAGATTTAAAGGTGAAGGCATTATAAAGGTTAATTGAAAAATAAGGGGCTGGGTGAGGTGGCTCACACCCGTAATCCTAGCAGTCTGGGAGGCTGAGGTGGGAGGATCACTTGAGCTCAAGAGTTTGACACCAGCCTGAGCAAGATCAAGACCCTGTCTTTACAGAAAGAAAGAAAAGAAAGAAAGAAAGAAAGAAAGAAAGAAAGAAAGAATAGAAAAGAAAAGGAAAGAAAAGAAAAGAAAGAGTTAGCCAGGCAACTAAAAATATAAAAAAATTAGCTGGGCATGGTGGCAGGAGTTTATACTCCCAGCTACTCAGGAGGCTGAGACAGGAGGATCACTTCAGCTCAGGAGTTTGAGGTTGCTGTGAGTTAGGCTGGTGTCACGGCACTCAAGCCTGGGCAACAGAACAAGACGCTGTCTCAAAAAAAAAAAAATAAGGAAAAATATACATGCCAGGAGTGCCTCTACTAAATCAGCACTTTTACCAATATTAAAAATACACAGGCCAGGCACGGTGGCTCACCCCTGTAATCCTAGCACTCTGGGAGGCCGAGGCAGGCAGATCATTTGAGCTCAGGAGTACAAGACCAGCCTTAGCAAGAGGGAGACCTCGTCTCTACCAAAAATAGAAAAAAAATTAGCCGAGCACGGTGGCGCATGCCTATAGTCCCAGCCACTCGGGAGGCTGAGGCAGGAGGATCGCTTGAGCTCAGGAGTTTGAGGTTGCTGTGAGCTAGGCTGATGCCACGACACTCTAGCCAGGGCAACAGAGTGAGACTCTGTCTCAGAAGAAAAAAAAGATACACAACCCAAATATATATATGAATTTCAGATTATGTGCTTCAACCCAGAGGCAGGGAGATTATGCCTGCTCTAAACCCTGAGGGTCTCTGTTTCTAGAAGATAAGATTTTCCTGAAGCTCAAGTTTGATATCAACCTTTGCATTGTTTCAAGTATAGGAAAAAAAAAACTAAATATTCATAAATTTGGGCCCAGAAGCTAAATCACTACCCGTGAATTTGGGGCACCAGATGGCCAAACACAGCTTATTTATTTTCAGTCTTTCATCAAAAATCTGTCCCCAGCAATTGAGTGGACTACTTTATTCTTTGCAAAAATTTAAATTTATTTTTAAATTGTCTAATGCAAATAATGTCAATACAATTTTGGAATACAGAAAGATATAAAATCTTACAACTACACAGTTATTAAGATTTTTGCCTATTTAATTTTTTAAAAATAAGTATGATTTTTACCTGGCACAATTAAATATAATTAATAATTTTCATCCTGCTTTTTAAACTTGATGTATAATGTAATTTGCTTATTTAATTATGCTTATGCTTTGTTTTCATTTTTATTTATTTATTTATTTTTTTCATGTAAGATGGGTAATGTGCTGCCGTCGTAACAAGGTTTAAGGCAGGCACATCTCATGTATGTGCATGAAAACCCAGTCATCACGCTTATGAGCTACAAAAGGATCTTATGCTTTGTGTCTTCTTCTCCAGCTACAATATAAGTGTAAAAAAGACAGGGCACAGGTTTTTGCTTATTTTGTTCGGTGATATCTTTCGAGTGCTTAGAACAATACCTGGTACATTGCAGGTGCTCAATAAATATCTTTTGTTGATTAAATGTTGAGCATATCATATATATCTTTTCATATTGCTATAGTCTTCCAACTAGTCTTTCAGATAAATTTTATTCTTCAATCTTGAGAGTAATCCTGAAAAAAAGCGTCCTACTCAGTGTCCTATTACTATATTTCACATTTCACAATACTATCTTATCTTTAATACTGTTTAGCTCAGAAACTGGTTGCAAACTCAAAGGCCTGTAAGCTTAGGCAGTTAATTAAGTTAGCATGTGGAGTATAAAAGAGTGTTCCAATAAGGAGAGGTGGGGTCTGTGGAAAACTTAAGAGTGTACCTCCTACCATATCCAGAAGGGGCAGCAGCCATTCATCTCTAGCCAATAATATCCATGCAAGAATTGGAGCTCAGTGCCTGGCAGATCATCTGATTTTTCATGAGAAGGCAGAAATTTGCAATTTTATCTGTATGCTCGTGATCTTCAATATCGTCAACTAAATCAAATTTTCATAAAACACTATACAAATCTACCCACACAGCCAAACAAAATGTATCCACGTGTATAATGAGACACCACTTTACACCCGTGAGGATGGTTATTATTTAAAAAAAAAAAAAACAGAAAATAAGTGTTGGTGAGGGTGTAAAAAAACTGGAACACTTGTGTTTTGCTGGCAGGAATGTATAATGACACAGCTACTGTGAAAAATGGCATAAAATTTCCTCAAAAAATTACACATGAAATTACCATATAGTCTATTTAGAGGTCTCTGATTTAAGTAAAAAAATTAAAAATTAAAAAATAAGAATTACCATATAATCCAGCAATTCCACTACAAGATATATACCCGAGATAAAAGAAAACAGGGTCTCAAAGAGATATTTGTACACCCACGTTCATCACAACATTATTCACAATAGCTAAAATGCGGAAGAAACCCAAGCGTCCATTGATAAATGAATAGATAAACAAACTGTAGTATATAAATTCAATGGAATATCATTCAGTCTGAAAACAGAATAAAATTCTGACACATGCTATAATATGGATGAATCTTGAAGACATTATGCTAACTGAAATAAACCAGTCACAAAAAAACAAATACTGTATGATTCCACTTACATGAGGTACCTAGAGTAGTCAAACTCAGAGACAGAAAGTAAAATGGTGTTGGAGGTGGGCTGTGAGGAGTTATTGTTTAATGGGTACCAAGCTTCTATTTGGGATGATGAAAAAGCTCTGAAATTGGATGGTGGTGATGGTTGCATGAGAATGTACTTGATACCACTGAACTATACACTTAAACATGGTTAAAATGGTAAATTTTGTTATGTGTACTTTATCAAAATTTTTAAAAAAATGAATCCCAAAGAACCTACCTCCAGTTTGGGACCATTCCTCCAGCTCCCTATGTAGTTTGTGTATCAGCAAACTGGCTTTACATCGCTTGTGCAGTTATTTGCATATGTGATTGCAATTCAATGCTTTGATCTTTTGTTTTGTGATTCACTATAAGTAATAGCCTGCCTCAGAAGCAAATCTATCAGTAGAGATAAGATAAACACTAGACCAGGATGTTGCAGAAGAAATTGAAATGATGATTCTATATGGGCTTTTACCATACAACATTTAAGAGCCTTTGATTCCTATTATTCTATGAGTAGGTTTGAGAGTACACAGTCTTTTAGAATCATTTGTCTTCCAAATTCCATTTCTGTTGCAATCAATGATTCTATTCGAGAAACCACAGGGAAGATGCCTAGAAAATCTCTGTAGTTTTCCGTCCTCATTAAAATAGACACTAATACTTGCAAACAAAACTAGCTAGAATATGCTTTAGATCTTTGAATTAACTGTGTAAGTAAAAAATAATTACTATTATAGCTAATATTCACTAATCTCCTTCATGTGGCTAAATCATATTTATAACCATTCCATGCTATAAAAGACTCTCAACAGGGTACAAACTAAAAACCATAAAGAAGGCAAAAAATATTGAATAAGATTTTTTTTTAATTATGGGGAAGGTTATCAACCCAGTTAAAATTTCAAATTTTTTTCCTAATGCTCCAATGTAAAATTCCAAAGTTAGTATTCCCATAAACAGTTGCTCCATTTTGACAAAAAGAGACAAATGGAAATTAGTTTGCTTCAAAACAATAATATAAAAAAACTGAAAATTCTAATTCCAGTTGACTTAAAAAATAAAGAAAAAGCAAAAAGAAAAAAATCTGATAGACTACAGTAAATCTGAACAAATTCCCAAAGGGCATCTGAAATTTCATCTCCTTTTTTTTCTTTGCTTGCTTCCCTTCACTCCCCTCAGAAAGTCCTAATTTTAGCTGTCAGCAAGAAAATGCTCTACAGCTTTAGCAAATCAAATGCTTTTTATTGGAGACAGTCTCTGGGGAGAATGGAGCTAACTAAAAGATTAGATGGAATTTAATTTTTAATCCAGAAATGTATCCTTAACAGGAGCCCTTTAAATAGCAGATGCCATTTTTTTATTATTAATGTGGATGTTAAAGAACCCCAAAGCATGTCACCTCCCAGAAGATCTCTGCAATTCCTTTAGCAAAATGACGCTAAGGAAAGCCTGCCTGCTTTTTCATGGCTGACCTACAGGGCATTTGCTGAGTTCAAAGTGATGAGAAAGATACAAATTTCTATATTCTGTCGAGGCAGAGGGGCTACAGAGAGGAAAGAAAAGCACAACATCCATGGCTTTTCTTTCACTTTAATCTGTAATTGATTTAAATAATTAGTTTAATATGTAGATGTGAGTAGACTATTTATTTTCAGACATTGGTTCACCTTCATTTAGTGTATTCAGAGCCTCTAAAACAAAAGAGAAAGATGACTTAAGATTAAAAAAGGCAGGTAGTATAAATTTGGCCTTTGGTTTGTTTGTGTAGGTAGGAATTAGAAATATATCTAAAACAATAAAGTTTTATCAAATGCTTTAACTGAGGTAGGAAGATTAAACACTTCCATTTTTATAATAAAAAATGTGGTTCTGAACCAAACTGAGCATTTCGTTCAATTTGCTTACGTGTTCTTCAGAAAGAAAAGACAAAAAAAAAATCATTCCACAAATGAACTGATCTCTTCCCAACTCCCAACTTCAGAACAGTATTAGGTTAAACCATATATATTACTGTTTTTTTAGGTCAAAGAGTTGATATTGGCAATTGCATGTAGTTTAAGATTCACATTGCTTTTTTTGAATCATGAAATTTTTAAATATCTGGGCAAAGATGCTTCCCCCACTATCTATAGATGACCAGATCTCCCCTTTGTGTAAAGACTACTGAAATGTGTTTAGGTGCTGGGTTTCGTGAAGAGCCATGTGTTATTGGAAATATGCATGTAGAGATGTATTAATACTTCCAGTTAAAAGAGTGTACCACTGTCTCGCTCTGCCAGCACAAGGACTAATCACAGTAGTATAGGGATAAGTGAAAAGACAAGCAGTGTATCAAGCTACAAAATGATCCTCGATGTTTCTTTACAAATGCCTCTCTAAATATTCTGGCCTATTGTGTGACAGGCTAAAAGCAGCAGCCCTATCAGGGCCCAGTCTTGCCCTCTCTCACTTGTGTCTAAGTGATTCTCAGAGACTGTGCTTTTGCTCAAAGCATATCAGAGAAAGATCAAGCCCTTGGTATTACTGTGAAATGTAATTTGCACATCACTTTATATGTTAGTAGAATGCAACAGTGTGAAGTTCAACAAATTGAGTCTTCCATGAGAAATGGCATCAGTGAGAGTCCAGGCCCTCACTTACACACACGTTTTCAGTTGCTAATGAAGGAGCTTAGGGAATTTCACCCCAAAATATAACTCCTTGGTATAAAAAGTATTTTGAATTAAAGGCCCTTAGAGATCAACAGGCTTTGGAAGGGGCTTTCCCTATCTGCATAAACCAGACAGACCCATCAAAAAGAACAATTGCCTTTCCTTCCCCTTCCTGTTATACCAATATATTGTAGGAAAGAAGATCAAGAATGCAACCAGACCTGGTCCACCCATTTTAAAGCTAATACCTGCCTCTCAGGTTAATTTAATTTCCAAAGACAATCATTTAGAAGTCAATCTGTTTCCCCCCATTCATTCATTCTTCCAAGTATCTATTCATCCTCTCCAGTAATCATTTATTGTTCCTAAACACAATTACCTATATTCCTCATCTCCCCGTCCCCTCTAAAATGAGGGTATATAAGCTTCTAGACCCCACTGGGATATTGGTAATAATTCTGTGATTCTCCTTCTGTGCATGGTAAATAAATCTCTTTCTCTTATTAATCTTCCAATTCTTATTGATCTTCCTTATTGGTGAGTTGATCTTTCAGTGAACCTTCCAGGGGCAAAGGAGTTTTCCTTCTCCCCTACACTAGTGATTTATTTTGCTGATCCTTTCTATAATATTTGTCAGCCATGTGAGAATAGACTCTCAGTCTTCAGGATTCTAATACCAATCACATGGCTAAACTTAGAACTCCTAAATTTGTGGTAAGTGCCTTTAATCTCTATTGCTCTGGAAAATAAAAGGAATCTGGGAGCATTAGGAGGGAGGTACAGAGACCTCGTCACTGATTAGATAGTCTCCATCTAATCGTTTATGGTTCCTGCTCCTAGAAATTAGGGTAGCCTGGTCACTGGTTTATTCTTCCTCTAATTCTGCCACTTGGGTGGAAATCCAAGTCACTCTTAATTTGTCTTATTTTAGCAACATATAATCTGGCTAATTTGCTGCTTAAGAATTAAATTCCAAATCAAACGTTTCCCTTTAAGCCTAGATCTTATGTCCAAACATCCAGAAAAGTTGGAGGAAGGAAAAGAAATCTGTCAAATATCTGGATGATTCATCTCAGAGAGCACAATATCTAAGCAGGTGGAAACACTGCATGAATCAGAAGCACTAATCTGCGTGCTAATGGACCATTTATTTGCATTTCATTTTCCTTGGGGAAAAAATGTCCTATGTCAATCTTTCTAATTTTGAGTGCAATATGCATATCTATTGACATTTAAAGAAAAGAACTGCATGCTCACAGGTACTCACATCCCTAAACTGCATAATTGGTTTCTGTTTCAGCAAAATGACTCACACAAGGTATTTCCAAACACTCATTTGATAAAGTGATATACTGCAATACACTGCAAATATCTACTCTAAGCTTTTAATAAACTGATGGATTTTGCTAAACATTAAATGACAAGAAGAATCCAAAAGTTTAAATTGCATAAAATTCAGAGTTACATTATTCTAAGGGAATAACTGGGCAAGCCTCTCCATAAAAGCCAGTCCAGAGTTACAGGGGTCCAACTGCATGAACCAACACACTTTCGATCCCAGCTGTCATTTGGTGCCACTAAGCCAGTGGTCTGATCTGGCTTAAATATCATTGGGAACAATTCTGGCTCCCATGACTCCCTGGGACTTCCAGGACTCAGAAGCACTCCAAGAATCTCCTCACCGGCTGGTGCCTGACTCACTTGTATGATTGGAGAGATGGAGCATGAAAAATAGTGGAGTTACAAGACTTTTCGTTTTCCTGCCATTTTCCAAAATTGAGTTGCCTGCTTTATACCCCCTAATTTGAGAATGCAAGCTGGGAAGAGAATGAAAGCCAGTCACCAATTACATAATATCCTGATTCACTTGATCACAAGATTTTACTCTATTGTTACCAATATCGCTTTGGTAGGTAGCATTGTTATTCCTACTTTAAACATGAGAAAACTGAGGCACCACGAACTAACTAAATTGATCAAGGTCACTGTATTAGTTTCCTAGGGCTTCCATAACAAAGTGCCACAAACTGGGGGGCTAAAGACAAGAGAAATTTATTCTCTCTCAGTTCTGGGTGCTGGAAATCCAAAATCAAGGTTATCTGCAGGGCCATGCCCCCTCTGAAGCCTGTAATGGAATCCTTCTTTGCCTCTTCCTAGCTCCTGGTAATACTCGGTGTTTCTTAGCTATAGATGCATCACTCCAATCCTCTTTCTTCCAACTCAGTATCTTCTCATGGCATTCTCCCTATGTGTCTCTGTGTCTTCACATGATCCTCTGCTTATAAGGATACCAGTCATATTGGATTAGGAGCCCAGCCTAGTCCAGTATGACCTCATCTTAACTAATGACATCTGCAATGACCGTATTTCCAAATAGGTCACATTCTGAGGAACTGAGAGTTAGCACTTCAACATATCTTTTTTTAAGGGACACAATTCAACCCATTCACATAGTTATAAAGTAGGATTAGGATTTGTGCACTCTTAACAATAGTGCTGCCTCAAATTTCAGGATATTGAGAGGATGGTGTGGCAGGATGTAAGTCACAGTACATACAGTATCTAAAAGATTTTGGAAGGTGCTTTTCTCCATTGAAAGATATCTATTGAACATCCTTCCCCTGCCTTAACTTCCTCTGGAAGAAAATCCTCTATTGTTGGGCCAATAATTTACGTAAGTCCCTTAAGATTCCAATATATTCCTTTCCATCGTTTTGAAAATAAAAAGCTGTAGTTAATATGAAAATTCCATAAGATAAATGAAAGAGCCATATAAATTAACATAAATAATAATGATGATCCTCCAAACATTTATGAATGCATTCTTTTGCTTTCTTTAATAAGAATAAGTAATTTTTATCTAGAATTTATTGTTTATAGGCATTTTACTAAGTACTTTACAAGCTTTGGTCCATTTGATCATCACAATAATCTCAAGAGGCAGGGATCATTACTGTTCTTATTTATAGATGGTGAGGTGTAGAGGAAATAGCTGACTTGCCCAGAGTCATAATACTGAGTCCTAGGCAATCTGTCTCCAGATGTCAGGCTCCTAACAATAGCCTAATCCTTGCCTTTCTCTTCCCAAGGTTAAAAACACTGGGAACAATGCTCCAAGGCTGCTCTGTCTTTTTCGCCATTGACATTGAAAGAAAGAAACTCTAATTTAGCCACATAACTACCTTCGCCAAATCCTACTCTTCTAAACATCTTAGTCTCACCAATTATATATGTGATAAAATATATAAATTACATGTAAAAAGTTGTATAAAATTACTTTCACTTGTTCTTTGGTCAATGTTTGATTAATTCGAGTTCAACAGACCAAAATCCCATTAAATAATTCCATTTATACACTTTGTTAATTAAATTAGCTAAATATTTTAAATAGTATTTAGTTTGAATATTTTATTTTTAAGTACTGCAAATATCTGATAAGACACACTTACGAACTTAAGCAAATTTTCCTCTTATAAATATAATAAATTTACAAATAGAAATTTTAAATTGTCTCAAACATTCAGATACTATCTGTATGCTTAATAAAACTCTCTTACACCTTTCTGCCACTTAAAATGTATGACTTTTTAAATGTTTTCAAATTATAACCACTTATATTCTTTTGACTTTAATACAAAGATGTCAGACTATATTCTATTATCTCTATACTTGTTTCTTTCTCTTCTCTGTATGGAAAGTCATTTCATTAATGAAACTGATTTGTCATAGAATGTGGAGAAGATTTCTGGGACTGGAGATAAGGAACCAAGATATGGCTACTAATCAGTGAGAGATTTAAGACTGAGACATGAGACTTGGAGTTACTTAGTCTAGGCTGCTCTTATCTGAGTCATATGAAGGTAATGAACTGTTTTCAAAGGTCACTGTGTCAATCAGAGACTCTAAGTCATCCAGGCATAATAGCATATGCATGTAATCCCAGCTACTTGGGAGGCTCTGGTAGGAGGATCTTTTAAGATCAGGAATTAGAGTCCAGCCTGGGTAACATAATAAGACCCCATCTCTAGAAAAAACAAAGAGAGAGAGACTCCAAGACCCAAGTCCCTACCATATAGCTAGAATTTAGTTTGATAACCTATGCCTTCTGAACTTTCATATGTTTCATAATTCATTCATTTGTTCATTCATTCATAATATCCTTTAATTTTAGCACCTGATATCTTTTAACAGAATTTTATACTTCCATTCAGTTTGTAGATAATTTCCTCTTATTTGGATTCTGCAAATTTCTTCACAGCCCGATTGGAGTCTGTATTCTGGTCAAGCTATTTTTGTCTAGTGCAGCTCTCCACCACGACTCTATGTTCCTTCTTTAAAAAAACAAAACAAAACACCTTTATTGACATGTAATGTATATGCCATATAACTCTATTTAAAGTGGACAATTCGGTGTTTTGTATTATATTCACAGATATGTGCAACATTTCCCGCAATTTAAAAATATTTTTTTCTCTTTAAAAAGAAACCCTGTATGCTTTAGCTATCATCCCCACTCCCACCCCTCTACACCCCAACCTCTCCTCAGTCTTAAGCAACCACTAATCTACCTTCTCTGTATGGATTTTATAATTCTGGGCTTTCATATGATGGGATTCATAGAGCATGTGGTCTTTTGTGACTGGCTTTGTTGAAAAGAATGCAACATTACCATCTGAGGCAGGCCGTGAAAACCAGAAGCATTGCTGGCAGAGAGGGTTGTACTTGATTTAGAGTAGGAGACAAAAAGATCACAGCTTTTCTATCTAAAAGTAGTGATTTGGGATGGCAATGAATGAGGAGAATCCCACAGCTTTGCTAGACCAAGGTTACCGTCCTACTTGGGTGAGTGGTTGGCTAACCAGAAAACTTAACAGGGAGATCTTGGAAATAAGAGAACTATAAAGG
Source organism: Cheirogaleus medius (assembly GCA_008086735.1). NCBI lineage: Eukaryota > Metazoa > Chordata > Mammalia > Primates > Cheirogaleidae > Cheirogaleus > Cheirogaleus medius. The sequence goes on along the minus strand of VBSM01002217.1, from coordinate 28,691,206 downwards.
GACTGAGATAAGCTCCTCACAGATCCCTGGGTCACTAGGACACCGTCCATGCATGGAGAAACTTGAAAGAGGCAAAAGAGCTCAGGAAAGCAGTATTTGAGAAATGGCTGCAAATTTGAGAATGTTTCCCAGTCTACACAAGGTCACTATAGTATAGAATAGAAGGCTTACAGGCTTGAAGTGTTCGAGCACAATTCTACCAAATCAGTGACTTACCACTAAACTAAATTATATTGACACAGTGGCGACTTCTAGGATGCCAGGCTTAAAAAAAAAAAATTAAAAAGGAATAGAAATGCTAAAAAATACATAAGTGGATGAATAATATGGGAGAGACACACTCTGCATTTAAGTCCAGGATAATACTAAAAATAACCAACAACCCCTCCCACCAGAAATACAAAACAAGAGTAGCTATGATATATTATCTAAACTGTCCACCTCTCAATCAAAAATTGCTAGATATGAAAAGAAACAGCAAAATGCAACCTATACTCAGAGGGGAAAAAATCAGTTAACAGAAATTGACCTTAAGTGGGCTCAGATTTTAGAATTATGAGAAAAATACTTCAATATAACTATGAAAAATATGTTTGCAAAAGTAAAGGAAAATATGATGGCAATAAACCAATGAATGCTAAATCTCATTAAGTAGAAACTGTTAAAAAAATAGAAATTCAAGAGTTGAAAAACACAATCATGAAAATGAAAAATTCCCTAGATGAGTTCAATAGCGGATTTGAAGTGGTAAAAGAAAGAATAAGTGAACTTGAAAGTAGATCAACAGGAATTATTCAATTTGAAGAAGAAACATAAACCATTTCAGAAATCTTTGGGATAATATCAAGCATTCCAACATACTTATAATGACAGTTCAGAAAAGAGAAGAGAGAAAAAGGTCTGCAAATATATTTGAAGAAACAATGGCTGAGAGCTCCCCAATTTACTGAAAAACATTAACCTACAAGTCTGAGAAACTCAAGAAATCTCAAGAAGGATAAACACAAAGAGATCTAAACACAGACATTGTCAAATTGCTGAAAGACAAAGAAAATCTTGAAAGCAGCAAGAGAAAAATGATGCATTAAATATAGGAAACAATACAACTAACAGCCGACTTGTCAGAAATGATAGAAATCAGAAGACAGTTGAATAGCATATTCAAAATGTTGAATAACACAGTATCAATCAAGAATTCTCTATCAAGTGCAACTATCCTTCAAAAATGAAGGTCAAATAAAGATAGATACCCCCACATAAATAAAATCTGAGAGAATTCATTGATCTTCTCTACAAAAAGTATTTCAAGGAAGACCTTCAGACTGAAACAAAATGGCAGCTAAAGGTAACTTGAAAGAATATCAGATGTGGTAAATATGTGGCTAGATATTTTAAAAAACTGTATATGTGCATTCTCTTTTCTCTTAATATTTTTTATAAAACCATAAAATTTCATAAAGCAATAATTCTAAGATTGTGTTTCAATTATGACATGTTACATGTAATATATATGACAACAATATATATATTACATGT
>VBSM01002217.1:28658527-28684877 GCA_008086735.1 Cheirogaleus medius | reverse complement strand
ATCCTCCCGCCTCAGCCTCCCAGAGTGCTAGATTAGTGGCTCCCAGGCATGAGCCACCGTGCCCGGCCAGAAAATCTTCTTAATTTGGTTTCTAGACCCACATACAATCTGGCTAAAATCACCTGATTCATGACAGAAGAGGTGTCACTTCTATACAAACCTTCTTTTCTTTAATGACCTTTCCAAAACCAATTTTTGAGAGGATACCTATTTCCTAATTTTCATCAACTATGAATAGTTTTCATTCTAAATTTATGATATGCATATATTAAGTGAGAACATTATAAGACCATTGTTAGAAAATCCTTGGTTATTCCCAAATTTATGACCGAATTTCTACCATTTTATGTTTTACTTTTTCCAAGATTTAAAATCATGCCTTTTTATTTTAGCATGATTTTTGAATTAGCTGTACACATTGAAATTTGAAGTCTTCTGTTGATGACAATGTCATAATTTGTGCTGTAGGGAATGCTTTCTGAGAAATCAGACCAGTCGATGACATATTTCTATGATGTATAATTACATGCCTGACAATGTTTGCAAATAAGACTTTATTGTAGTCTCAGCTTAATAATGTATTTTCCTATTCTACCTGTCTCTGGGGCACATTGAGAGGGTTCATATGGGAACAGTGAAGTTCGAAATAAAGTAATTACATTTTAAAGATTTGGGATCTTTATTACAATTACAAAAAGCCAATAATATAGCTTATTATTCTCCTATTTCAAGTCTTTCACTTGTAATCCTATAGCTTGCTGTACTGATTTATTCCGCAGATTGCTTTAAGAAGGGCAGCATCAGTAATTTTCATTTACAAATTACTGCGTCTTGTTGTCAGTATCTTCTAAAATATTATTCTCAGCATATGTGATTCATGAAGACAGGCAGATGGTAAATTTCCCTTTGGCAAAATACATTAAAACTCTTTCATTCTGTCATCCTTTTGCAAGTTCTTACTGTTATGAGCTTTTACTGTTAACAAATTGGGTGAGATAATGTCTTTAGGAGTATGATACTTTGAAGAGAGAAGATAAATTCTTTTCTCTTGGTTATAGTTCGGTTACGTTCACAGCAGCCATATATCACTAAAATGTTAAAGGTCACTTGAATACCAGCTCAGAGCATATGCTCTCTTCATTTGTGCTACACAGCTACAGTTATGCATTTAGCTGGCAAGTTAAATCACACCCTTCTCTGTTAGGTCACTAATGGCATTCAGAGGATGAAAGCCCCTCGATCACTATTAAGGACCACTTCACAGACAATGGAGCCCAGAGACTCAAAAAAACCTGAGAATCGAAACTAAATGATGGGAAGGCAAATCTGTCACCATGTGAGAAATTTTACCACGTGAGAAGAAATAAGTAATTACAAATGTTAACAATCCAAAGAAGACTGAAAGCCTCGCATTTTGCTTTAGAAATGTATTTGGGAATCAATGTTTTCCCAGTGCTTATCTGATTTTGTGTTGGGTAATGACATAAAAGGTTAAGAATGTGCAGACAGAGGAATTGCTATAACTCACTCTATCTCGGGGCTGGGAAGCTTCCTCTGGTGACCCCTAGACTTTATTCAATCTTCAGCAAAACCAACATGAAGGCTCCATGACTTCCCAACAAAAGAAAATACCAACCCCCATGATCTTTATGAATATTTCTGTTTGTTTCTGGATCTGTTTCCCAAGAGCCATTAACAAATGACTGATCTGCCCATGTTAGGTCTAAAGAATCTCCACAAATAATAGATTAGTGACAGATAGTTGCACAGGGATCCCTGATATTCCAGAAAGCCTTCCTGTGTCCCTTCTTTCTGCCCATCTCCCTTCTCACTTTCCCTCCATGTTCAGCTGCAACAAGAAGCTGAGGCAGGACAAATTGAACATCTCTCAAAATTCTATGATGAGCTTTGTGCAGAAACAACTACAGTGGATGCGACAATGAAAAGCAGTCAGCTGAAACTAAATAATTAATGGAAACAAGTAAATTAGCTAAATTGGCTTTCAGAGAATCAGACGGACTCACTCCTTTGTGTTCCTATCAGTCCTCATAGGAGGCCACTGTGTGTTCAGGGGCAGAACTGTGTGAAATCTGTACCAGATAGCAACTTTCAGTGACAACTGTGAGATACAAGCTCTCCCAAGACAGCACAATCAGCAAACACCCAGCAGTACCAGACACTGTGGTACAGGGTGAAATGCAGTGAATCACACAGGCTGGGAATTAGAATCCCATGGCCAGGGCACCTCCAGGACAGGTGTGCTGCCAGATGTGTCTCCAGCCCCTGTTGAGAAATTCCTCCTTGGGGTTAATCCTTCCTTTAGTCTCTCTAGTCTTTTTTACAATGCTGTTAGCATCAACAGCGCCACCACATATGACTGCACAGGATGTGGACTGTATAATTCCAGGGAGCACCATAAATGCCAACATCCTAGTGCATGTGCATCATACCGTAGCACAACTGTACATGGCCATATGAACTACTGTGTTTTGAATGTTGGTGTCCCCTCCAAAATTCATGTTAAAATTTAATCTCCAATGGAACAGTTTTAATAGGTGGGGCCATTAGGAGGTGATTAGGATGAGATTAGTGACTTATTAAAAGGCCAGAAAGAACTAGCTAGGCCTTTTTGCCTTTCTGTTCTTTTCATCTCTCTTGCCACATGAGGACACAGCATTCATCCCTTTTGCCCTCTCCCATGTGAGGATGAGGCAGGAAGGCACCATCCATGAAGCAGAGTAAGTCTTGACTGGACACCAGATCTACTGGTACTTTGATCTTAGACTTCCCAGCCTCCAGAAGTATGAGAAATAAATTTCTATTATTTATAAATTACCCTGTGTAAGGTATTTTTTTATCGCACTGGAAACAAACTAAGAAATTGGTGCTGAGAAGTGAGACACTGTTATAACAAATACCTAAGAGTGTAGACATGACTTTGAAACTCAATAACCGGTAGAGGCCAGACTATAAAGGACTATTCTGCTGAGGGCTCAAAAGAATGGGAGGGCTGTAGGAAAAGGCTCTCTTCTTAGAGATTATGCAGGTGGTCATTCCCAGAACACTGGTAGAAAGATGGACATGGAAGGCCATTCTGATGAGGTCTTAGACAGAAACAAGGAACAAAGTATTGAAAACTAGAGGAAAGACCGTCCTTGTTATAAAGTGGCAAAGAACTTGGCTACATTGTGTCCACATCCTTCTGCTTTGTGGAAAGCAGAACCTAAGAGCAATGAATTAGGATATTTGGCAGAAGAGATCTCTAAGCATATTGTTTAGGGTGTCATATGGCCTCTCTCAACTGCAGACAAAGCAGACAACAATATAAACTGGGGAAAAGAAGCCCTATTCAATAAATGGTGCTGGGAAAATTGTATAGCCACATGCAGAAAAATGAAACAGGATCCATATCTCTCACCAGTCACAAACATTAATTCAAGATGAATAAAAAACTTAAATGTAAGGCATGAAATTATAAGAATTCTAGAAGAAAATGTTGGAAAAACTCTTCTAGATATTGATCTAGGCAAAGAATTTATGAAGAAGACCCCAATGGCAATCACAGCAACAAAAAAATAAATAAATGGGACTTGATTAAATTTAAAAGCTTCTGCACAGCTAAAGAAATAATCAACAGAACAAATAGGCAACCTACAGAATGGGAGAAAATATCCAAAAGCTACATATCCAATAAAGGGCTAATAACCAGAATCTACAAAGAACTGAAGCAAATCAGTAAGGAAAAAACAAACAACCCCATTAAAAAGTGGGCAAAAGACATGAACAGAAGCTTTTCAAAAGAAAACAGACAAATGCCCAATAAACATATCAAAAAATGCTCAACATCACTAATTATCAGGGAAATGCAAGTTAAAACCATAATGTGATATCACCTTACTCCTGTTAGAATGGCTTTTATTAAAAAGTCCAAAAATAATAGATGCTGGCATAGATGCAGAGAGAAAGAAATGCTTATACACTGTTGGTAGGACTATAAAAATTAGTACAACCTCTTTGAGACCTCATCTCTACTAAAAATAGAAAAAATTAGCCAGGCATCTAAAAAAGAAACAAAAAAATTACCTGGGCATGGTGGCACATGCCTATAATCCCAGCTACTCAGGAGGCTGGGATTACAATAAAAACAAATTACAAATGAACAATAAAAGCTATCTATAGAATACAGGAATTAAACATCACCAAGTTAATTGTATAATAGCTGCCTCTGTACTTTTCACAGTATCATTATTAATCATGTATTGCTTTTAGAAGAAAACCTAAAATAATTTATGCTTTGATTTTTCCTATATACAATTTTTTTAATTTATCTGTTCCTTTTTGTTTTTAATACTAATATTTACATTCAATCTTTATCAACTTTATACATAACCAATTTATAAAGACAAACAAATAAGTTGAGACCCTATATCCTATTTTTGCATGGCTACTTTGCTTTTCAAATTCATTCAGAAATTAGAAATCTAGACAGCTTAGCCTTAGCCTTACAATGAACTACTGATGCCAGAATATTTGGGATTTAGTTTCTTCAGACTATTGTCTCAATATTGACCTTAATGTACATCCCAACTTATGTGTAACTTCCTTTGTGAGTAGTGCCATGAAATGAAGTGTGTGATAAACAATAAAAACAGCACTATTTAAAAGAGAATGTATTTTGTAAGAAAAGATTTTTTTTAATCATGTAGAAAATTTAGAGACCTGGAAAATATGTTTGGATGTTTTAGATTTTTCTTCTCATATAAGTGCTTCCTTACTTTTTAAAGTTGGAGGGTTTTAATGTATGTATTTTATTTTATTTTTCGATATCCAATTTGTATATAGTAATTTCAGTTATCCCAAACATCTTTAACCATGTGTTCTCTGAACCACACCCCTAATAATCTATTTCAGAGTAAAGTACAAAAATACCCTCAAAAACTATGCACTTTACTCCAATAGAGAAACACTGCCATTTCACTAAACTTCACTAAACTGAGATGTGTGTTAAGCTTATTGCCTTGACAAGCTTGGTCATATGATTTCCAATGCTACTTGTCAAGGTTATAAACGAATAACAGATTAGATCCAGTTGACATACTAAAAATGACAAGTGTAAAGATCTGGCTTCTCAGTTGTGAACAACAGAATCCTTTCCCCTTTAGTTTAAATAAAGGGATTTATATGGAATATAGATGGCTTGTAGAATTACCAGAGGGACACTAGGAAAAGACTGCAGCCCCACGTGCCAGGAGTGATACCCAGGGCCACATCCCACAACCAGCCCACCTAAGGCACCGCTGAGCCTGCCGCGCTGAGGAAACTGCGGAATCGGAATCACGATGCCAGCTCCCGGGTCCTGTTGCCTCTGCCACAGCCTGTGCCAGCAAAATGGGTGTTTTGCCCTGTGCTGCTTTTCCCCTCACAGCTCGGTTCTGAATCCAAGTGTCATCTGAGGACGTGAGAAGCTAAATCACAAGGCTATTGTGGCAGTTAGTATTTCATTTTTTCATAGAAACACTCACTTAAGGGGTTGAAACATACATACTCTTTGGTAGGGAAGACCATGACTTCAAATTTATCTTACATTTTTTAAGTCTCTTCTCTCCCCAGAGGTGTGAAGCAGAGTCCATGGGCTCCTTGAGTGTTCATGAAGATAGGTTGTATCTCAACTAAGAGTTATATCTCTCCCTGCTGTCATAGTGCCCTTTTTCTTGGCAATCTTATCATTAAGTAGGTTTCTTGTATTTACTACCATTTCTCTATATTTTTGTAAATGAGAAAAGAACCTAAGTATCTCAACTGACATAGCATGGGAGCTAAACTATCGTGTTGGTCTTCTCCCTGAGATGGTCACAACTTTGTGCAGACTATCCTCTATCCTATGGTTGTTTGAATCACTTTTAAAACATCTCTGGTGCAGCCATATTCCAAAACTGGTACAATGAATTATGTGTCTGTGCCCCTCCCAGGAATCCTCATAAACATTTGGAGAGACATCTATACTTCTTGATAGCCTACAAAATAGGAGCTCTAATTATCGTTATTTAAGTCTTAAAGGGAAGGAGTAACTCTGAAGCCTGAAGAACTTGAGGACACATTGGGGTTTCAATTTTTAAAACAATTCGGAAGCTACACACTACAATTAACAACAACTGTTTGGACATTATTAACATCCATCTGACTAACCTGGCTTTAGTTATATCTTGTGCTACATTCAGTAACAGCGACCTCCAAAAGTGACGTTATTATCTTAGCATGGAATGGGGCATAGAGTTAGTATTTTTCCAGTAGTTTCAAAGGTACTTCAAATAGATGATACCCAGATGTTTAGAGCAGTAAGTTGAAAACAAAATAGTTCTGTACAATGCTAGCTTTATAGCCTGCAAATTAAAAACTCTAAAGCAATATCAATGTTGGAATTTTGTGGTTTAACATGGTTTAGATTGGCATGTTGGGAAATAATACTTGAATGATGCAGAAAAATTTTCCTATTATAGAAGCACTTACTTTCGATTGTTATAACATGCCTTCCTGGCCAGAGCATTCAGCCATAAATGACTACTCATATCCGTCCATTCAAGGTGGTTTGCTAAGGCTCAATTTCTATACAAATATAAAATACAACTGCAAGAAACCAAGAGATTTAAAAAAGAAACAGTATACCTTATACTCTGGTGATAGTCAAAAATAATCCAGCTCTTAAAAGGGAAAGGTACTCCCTATGAAGGAATACATCATTTTATATTCTAAAATCTAATGATCTAAAAACTAATAATCTTTAATGGGAATAGTACAGAACATAGAAAATGGTAAATTTTCATAATGAATTCTACATTGAAATTATTATATTAAAATCTGCACTTTTATACAATCTATAATGTCAGACTCCAATGTTCATATGAAGGTCAGTGTTAATTCTGAGATCTCTCTAAATAATTTAAGAAATTTTTCATCCTGTGAATTCTCTTGTGCAATGCCCGAATTCAATTTGTTTGTTAATAAAAAGCACAATATAACCCGTTTTTCCATAACAGAATGAATTTAGAGCACTTTGGTAGACATATTTTTAAAAATTAACTGCTTGGTAGACTTCCAATAATGATGATTGTGGAAACCATCCCACCATTAAAAATTTTTTTAACTATATATATTTTAATTTAAGATGCTGGAAACCATCCAAAAGCAGATAGAAACCATTGGATAGTTTACTTTCGAAAATCTACAATAGGAAATGCTAACAATTCTCAGATTGTGGCTTTCTGGGCTGTGGGCACCTGCCAACTCCCAGAGCCATGGTTGTGGAAAACAGCTGTAGTGGAAATTATAGTCTTACAATCTCAAGGTGTCAGAGATCAAAGTTCAGGGCTGGAGAAGCATCAAGACAACTACAAAAGGATGAAGACCCAAATTCTGAGTATAGTCAGCCTTCTGTATCTGTGGATTCTATATCCAAGGATTCAACTAACAGCAAGCCAAAAATATTCCCCCCAAAATTGCATCTGTACTGAACATGTACAGGATTTTTCTGGTCCTTATTTGTTAAACAATACAGCACAACAACTATTTACATAGTATTTACATTGTATTGGCTATCATAAGTAATGTAGAAATGATTTAAAGTGTACGAAAGGATTTTTGCAGGTTATATGCAAATACTATGCCTTTTATATCAGGGACTTGAGCATCCACAGATTTTGGTCCAACGGAGGTTCTGGAACCAATCTTCCACACATACTGAGGGACTAGACAATTGTATAAACTCTGACAAAATCCCTGGCTGACAGTTTACTTGTACATGCATGAGTGTGCCCTCAGGTGTCCCAGAAAGGGGGAAAAAAGCAAAGACCAAAAAGAAATTAGCTCTTGCAAAATAGATCCACACAGGGCTTGATCTGTGAGTTTGCTATTTGTTTTTGTTTTGTTTTTAACTGAAAGCATAGCTCATGCAACAGAAAACTGAGGTCTTAAATATTTGAAGTATAGCCTCCAGACTTGAAATGTCAGAGGAAAAAACATAAGACTAGCAGAAGAACATGAAATTCCTCTCCTAAGATCAAGAAAACCAAAGCAAAAGAGAGCCCATCTCTACCCAATCCTTGGCTGACTACCAAATTATGCAGACACAGGGAGACTTGCAAGAAGCCATGCTGAAAAAAAGCAGTGAAGAGAAATCAAAAGAACAGGGTACAGATATCATTTGCTATATCCATGTGGAAGATAAAGTTTACAGTTTGTGTCCAGGCAAGTTAACTGCTTACTAGAACAAAAAACAACAATTTTCAGAAGAACACAAAAGAATTAAGAGTTACTACATTTCATCATCTACAATGTCCAGTTTTTAACCATGGAAACAAATGGCAACATGAGACCTATAATAAAAAAAAAAAATCAACGAAAAGTAACTCAAGTGGGCCTGGATTTTGAATTTAGCAGTTGAGGACTTCTAAGCTATACAGATATATTCAAGGAATTAAAGAAAATATGATATCAATGAATAAACAAATAGGAATCTCAATCAACAAAACTGAAATTCTAGAGTTGAAAATTATAAGAAAAGAAAAAATTTTATGAGATGGCCTCACTGGGAGATTAAACATAAAAGAATGATGCTTGTAATTGAAGCTAAAAGAAATTAACCAATTTGAAGAAGACAGAATAAAGAGATTGAAGAAAAAAATAAATAGAATCTTAGGACCTATGTGACAATAGCAAATGATGCAACATATGAGGAAATGGACTCCCACAGAGAGGAGAAAGAAAATATTTGAAGAAATAATTTAATAGAAAATACTAATAGGTTAAAGAAGCCCAACAAAGCCAAAGCAAAATAAACACAAAATCCCTTTAAAATTATCATAGCCAAACTACTGAAAGCCAAGAATAAAGAAAAAATCTTGAAAGCAAAGTAGAACAACCCATTCCATTAGAAAAACAATGATAGACTAATGGTCCTAAATACATCCATGAGTGAGCTAAGTACTCCCATAAGAGTAAATATTAGTATACTGGATTAAAAAAGAAAAAACAAGTATATACTGTCTAGAAGAGATATACCCTAGTAGGGAAATTATACTTAACAATAATTTATTGTATATTTCAAAATAGCTAGAGGAGCAAACTGTAATGTTCCCAACACACACACACCCACACATATAAATGTTTGAGGTGATGAATATACCAGTTACCGTGATTTAATCATTATATGTTATATACATGTATCAAAATATTACATGTACTCCAAACACATGTACAACTATGATATATCAATTTTAAAAAACACAAAAAAGAGATGCACCTAAACTCTAAGAAACAAAAGGTTAAAAGGTTAAAAGTAAAGGGATTGAAAAAGATATACCATGTAAAGAATAAGCATAAGAAAAGTAAAATATCCCTAACACTATCAGACTGAAAAGACTTCAATAACAAGGAGTCTTACTAGAGGCAAGGAAGTATACTTTATAATGGCATAATTTATATAAATATAAATATCATATTTTTATACACACATATATCAGGAAGATACATCAATAAAAATGTGTATTTTAACAAAGTTTCAAAATAAAAGAAGCATAACTTATCAAAGGTAAAAATAAACAAATTCACAATCATAGTTGACTCTAACATACAACTCCCAGTAACTAAAGAACAACTAGACAAAAAAAAATTTTTTAAATGTAGAAGATTTGAATAACATTATCAACTACCTTAACCTAATTGACATTTATAAAACATTGTATTTAACAACTGCAGAAAAATCTCTTCTTTTCAAGTGTACATGGATTATTCACCAAATAGACCACATGCAGAGCTAATAAACAAGTCACAGTTTATTTGAAAATATTGAAATTGTAGAGTTTGTTCCCTGATCACAGTGTAATTAAACTAGAAATCTATAATAATAAAACATCAACGAACCTCAAATATCTGGAAATTTAAAAAACCTCACAGATCAAAGAAGAAATTACAATAAAAATTAGAAAATATTTTGAACTGAATGATAATGAAAGCACAGCATTTCAACATTTGTGGGATGCTGCTAAAACAATGTTTAGAGGAAAATTTATAGCACTAGATGCTTATATTAGAAAAGGGGAAGGGTCTAAAATCAATGATCTAAGCTCCCACCTCAGGAAACTAGAAAAAGGGGAGGGGAGAATCAAATTAAACCCAAAGTAAGTAGAAAGAAGGAAAGAATAAAGATAAGGGAAGAAATCAATAAAATAAAAAAAGATGAACAATATGTAAAAGTAACATAATCAAAGCTGGTTCTTTGAAAAGATCAATAACATTGATAAACCTCTAGTTCAAATGATAGAGAAAAAGGGCATAAATTTTCAATGTTAAGAATGAAAGAAAAGACAAAATAGGCAAAAGATTAAACAGATACTTCACCAAGGAAGATATATAGATGGCAAATAAACACATGAAATGATGGTAAACATCATTAGTTTTTAGGGAATTGCAAATTAAAACCAAAGTGCAATAACTCTACACACATTAGAATGGCTAAAATATGTTTGTTTTACTTCATTAATTTCTACTCTTCATTATTATTTGTGCATTTTGGAGTTAATTTTCTGTTCTTTTTCTGACTTTTGAGATGGGTACTTAGATCATTGAATTTCAGCCTTTATGTGTTATATATAAGCTAATATATAAACTAGAAAAGTAGAAAATTGAGGATCTTTAACATTTTAATACACTTAAAATCCTAGGGTTTATTATGGAAGAACCAGTAATAGAACAAAGAAAGAAAAGCCAGATTTCTAGTGCTTCTTCTATTTTAGCCTCATTTTATAGACTTGATAACAAAGATTTTCATGACTTTGTGATGATGATGGTGATGATGGTGATAATGATAGGTAATATTTACTAACCACCTTCTATGTTCCTGAAACACGGCTATGTATTTTACATACATTATCTCATTTAAATTCTCACATGTACTTTTAATATGTACATTAATATCTCTATTTGTCAGATGATTAAACTGAGACTTAGAGAAGTTAAACAATTTGCAAAAGGTCACATAGCTATCGAGGGTATGGTTGGCATTCAAATATGGATCAAACCTTAGTCTCTACATATTTCTTCCTCTTTTTCACTTAAAGAAAAAGGTTATGATTTGAATATGGGTTTAATGAATAAGATTTGGCCTCTAACTCAAGGACCTCAAAATCCAAGGAGGAAAACAATTACATAAACAAACGATTAACCATCTAATGTGTGAAGCCTGTAGTTGAAAAGTTCCTCAAGCACTATGCGAATACAGAGGAGAGAACAACTGACTCTTCCAGGGCATCTCAAAGAAGGCAGAGAAGTGGGCACTAAAGTAGAGGAAAGAAACCTCCATTCCCAAAGACAATATGCTGGCTTGGAGGTTTCCCGCATACATAGCTAGCCAGGGGTTCCGATTTTTAGTATTGCCAGAGCACTGAATATGTGGAAGTGGGGCTGGTCAGGTTTATGAGGTTTGGACTTCATGCTTTAGTTGGCAGGTTTCTGTGCTTTAACCAAGGGAGTGACTTGATAAAATGTTTCAGAAAGACCCTTCAGGTTACAGTGGGAGGGTAGTTTAGAAGACACACTGCTCAGTTTGACTGTGAATGTTTTGCTCTAAATGCAAATTGGTGAAGTTCTAACCTGAGGCAACAGCAGCAAAGGGAGAAGGTGGTAAATTTTAGATATACAGTCAAACGACTCGTAAGATATTTTGATGAACTACAGGCCATATATAAGATGATGGTGTTCTTATAAAAGATTGTAATACTGATTTTGTGGTTTTTTTTTTTGAGACAGGGTCTCACTCTGTCACCCGGGCTAGAGTGCAGTGGCGTCATCATAGCTCACAGCAACCTCAAACTCCTGGGTTCAAGCAATCCTCCTGCCTCAAGCTCCTGAGTAGCTGGGACTACAGTCATGCACCACCATGTCCCGCCATTTTTTTCTATTTTTAGTAGAGATGGGATCTAACTCTTGCTCAGGGTGGTCTTGAACTCCTGGCCTCAAGCGATCCTCCTGCCTCAGCCTCCCAGAGTGCTAGGATTACAGGTGTGCCTCAGAGATACCGTATTTTTGCTGTACTTTTTCTGTTTAGATACACAAATACTTACCATTGTGTTACAATTGCCTACAGGATTCAGTATAGTAAAAAACTGTATAGGTTTGTAGCTTAGGAGCAATAGACTACCCCACAGAGTCTAGGTTTGTGTAAGTACACTCTAGACAGTGGTCCCCAACCTTTTGGGCACCAGGGCCAGTTTCATTTTTCCACAGACAGAGCAGGCAGGTGGAGCTCAGGCAGCAATGCGAGCGATGGGGGATAGAGAGCAGCTGTAAATGCAGATGAAGCCTCACTTGCTCACTCGCCCGCCACTCACCTGCTCTGTGGCCCCCAGGTCCTAAGTTTCATGGAAGATAATTTTTCCACGGGGGTGGGGTAGGGGGCGTGGAGTGGGCGGGCACGGAGCTCAGGCGGTGATGCACAGCCCAGATCCTAACAGGCCACAGACCGGTACTGGGAGGCCCAGGGTTGGGGACTGCAGCTCTAGGATGTTCCCACAACGAAGAACTCACCTAACATTTTTCAGAGCGTATCCCCTTCATTAAGTGATGGGTAACTATATTTCAGAAGTAAAATCGCAGGGCTTGTTAAAAGGGACTAAGCACATGAGGGGGTCAAGGATGAGGCTTCAGACAAATTAGTGGATGATGTTAGAGATAACAGAAAAAATGGTAAATTTAGGGAGAAATTTAAAGGAGAGGAAGAGAATTGAGGTAATTGAGAGAATCCAAAATGGCCAGCGCCCAGTGGGAAATGCAAGTTTGTAGGTCATGAGAGAAGTTAAAGACAGAGGTATAATATATCCGTAGTTCCTAAAGCCTCAAATCACTCCTTCAGGGAGAGTGTGAGGCTAATGGGTTGGTGGCAGGAGTTATCACTGCTCAGGTTTCTACTTAGAAGAGAATAAGCCAGTTCCATGTGGTCTCACTCTCCCTCTTTCCAAGCATAAGCTCAGATGGCAGGAGGCAGGAGGCAGGAGGCTTTCCTGTCCAGCAGCATCCACCCTCTGGGTGCCCAAAACCATTCCCTAGGCCGTGTTTAAGAGTATCCTAGGCCACTGAAAGGAGTGATCTCACAGAATGGTCATAGAACAGGGGCTAAGCCAGGTGTGAGGCCCAGAGGGCGCTTCTCCCAGTGGGACGTCAACGGGAGGCACTCTTTCTGCTGACTTCCAGTGAGGTCACCAAAGGAGGCTCCTCAGGCCTGTCACATGAATGAGTGCCAGGTGGCCTGGGTTCCTAACTCACTCCCTTTGGCTTCCTGGCACTGGGGCTACAGGGGCAGAGGATGGATGGTCCCAGCAGAGGTGATCCTATCCGATCCCAGCTGTGATCATTCTCCCATTGCTCTCTCCTTTCTACTCTCCCATCAACAAACTTTTGTTGTCTTCGTGTAGCAACAACAGGGAAATAAGCACTCTATTATTTCACACCTTAACTTTGGCTTTTGAAATTCAAAGCCAAGAATCTATTATTTTTTCTCTGATTCCTCTGTGCCAGCACACACAAAGCAATAGGTACTTTAAGTATAGCCCTCAACAGGGACAGTCACTCACCAAATACCAGAAAGAACACATCTGTTCATATATTAAAAGTATCCTACCAAAATAAGAGACTATGGCCAAGGATGGAACCCTGGGAAACATCAACATTTAAAGAATATGCAGAGAATGAAGAAAATGGATTCACAGAACACCAGAGAGGTAATATTTTCAGGAACGGGGTCAGTAGTGTCTATGCCATAAAAGAATAAAGTAAGGCAAAGATTTTTAAATGCCTGTTGTCTTTGGCTCTTATCCTACTAACCTTTGTCTCTGGGGAAGAAGCTTGGAATATGGACTCAGAAAGATATGAGTTTCGATCTCAGCTCCACTCCCTACTCAGTAGGAGATGGCCTCTCATCTACCTGTTCCTCCTGTTTAAAATGCTTTCTGTACATCACTGGTTCTCAAAGTGCAGTCCTGACAACAACAGCACCTGCAGCACCTGGAAACTTACTAGAAATGCAAATTCTGGAGCCATACCCTGGAGGGGGGTGGCTCCAGAGAACTGTGTTTTCCCAAGCCTCCCAGCATGCTGATACACACTGAAGTCTGAAACCAACTGCCACTGCACTGCAGAGTTGGTGCAATGTAGAGAAGAGATTAAAATGCACAGAACCCAGGATAGCACTGATAGCACATGGTAGATCTTAAATAGACTCTGTCTGTCACCTCTATCCTTTCATTTCTACCCTCACTCTGGTCTTCCTCAGCTAACCTTCTGCTAATCCTTTCCCTTGTTTCTTAGCAATTCTCTCCCCCCTTTCTTCCCCATTCCATCACAAAGAAACACTCCAACATGCTTAACTCTCCTGGGCCAATTACTGATAATGTGGTCCACATGGGGATGAAAGAACCAATTAGTCCAAATGCATTTTCCCTTTTACAGTACAAAAAAAGAGCTAAACTGGCTATTTAAAGTCATGTAGGAACCTCCACACACAAAGCCCAATTATTTGGCTGAATTTTTCAGTTTCCAATTGCTTATGTTGGTGCTGTGTAGACAAAACCTAAACTAATTACTCTGTAGGCTTCTGGCTCTAACAGTATCAACAGAATGTGGAAGTCATAGATTGAAGATGCAGCCAAATGGGGTTCCTGGGAAGAGGAAATAAGCGATGGCTTTCCCCTAAATTTGGGTCCATATTTATTTCTAGTAAAAGCTCATAATGAAAATTGCTATGTGCACTTGCTGACAAACACATTGAAATGAACAGAGCATCATTACTTGGCACAATACAGTCTTTACTCCATAGCTCTTGTTTGTATAACATTTTCATCATTTACCAGAACTTTGTTTTCCTAATCACTAGATTGATAGAAGTAAATACGGAGTACCAGGAAGAAAGAAAAAGCTTGAAAACAAATAACTAAGTGTTGCATTTTTATCACTCCCATTGCTTAATTGATAACCAGTGTGTTGCCATTCAGTTTAAAACCAATTATTGTGATTTAGCTGTACAAAAGAAAACTCTCCTTTTAAGCTGTTTGAGGTACTAGAAATAACTTTCAAAATGTCACAATTTAGATAGATTTTTATTAGGCAGATTATGTACAATCAAGTATCAATTCTATTTGGGCCGGCGTCAAGGAGCCTCAAAAATATTGTCAGGAGAGTGTTGGACTGTGATATATGGAGTAGTTTTAATCTTGTTAACATCTTCCTGGTTTAAAATGTCCTTAACACGGATAGACGTATCAATCTTCCTCTCATTTCTCTTAGATCTATTTTTTAACTCCCTCCAGCTGTGCTGACTTCCCTTCCTGAAGGGTCAGACTGTATTTCCTGTGCTATTCTCTACGTTGGGCAAAGAGGATTTAAACAGCCTCTGCATCCAAGTACAATTGCTGGATCCTCTGTGGCTCTCCTGAATTAAAATCCTCCTCGTCTTAGGGAAATAGGTGATGGCTTCTCCCTAACTTTGAGTCCACGTTTAGGAACTCAGGCCTGGGCTTCCGATTAATTTGCTTTTTTCTCCTCTTTTTTCCTTTTATTTTTATTATTGCTATTGTACACTTAATAAAGAATTGCAATGTTTTGAGCACTGTTGAGTAGTAAATCTCATCCCCCAAAATTTAACCATGTAGAATTTGAGTTTCTTTATTGTCAGGTTGAATAACTGAAATGATCTGAGCCAACCACATTCTAGCTAGGCAGCTGAGCCTTCCAGGGCTCAGGAGAAAATTACCAATTGCATTATACCTGAAATTTGCATTACTATGGCACTTTTTAATATTTTTATGTATATTACCTCACAGAATTTTTACAAAATCCTGTGGAAAAGATGTAACTATAATATTATTCCCATTTGACAGATGAGAATGCTGCCATTCAAAGAGGTCAGGTACCTTGCACAAGGGCACAGATCTCTAGCCCAGATGTGGCTCATCAAGAGCCCTAGCTTTGATCTACCATGCTATAATTTCCTGTCCTTGTCACTCTCCTTGAAGCTGAAAGCCTTACCCTGAGCCCTAGCTCAGTGCAAATTAATGACAGGGTTTGTTGCTAATGCTAGCAGCCCCAGAGATTCCAGAACACTCTTTCCCCTCTACCCCACCATCAAGCTCTTCCTGCTTGGTTAGACTGCACAATCTTTTCCACCTCCCAGGCTGATTGCCGCTAGAATCACACTGGGTGGTGCTAGCACTTACTGTGTGACCTTAACCAAGTAACTTGGCCTCTCTGACCTCAGCTTCCTCTTCAGCAAAATGAATATAATAATGGCCATGCACTTTTGTCATGCGTATCACAGATAATATATATATATATATATATATGTAAAGCCCTTGTCCTAGTCCCTAGAGACCTACATACTCAATCACAGGATAGTACCACTGTTGGTAATTTATTTTTGCCAGTGCAGCTACCAACTTCTCTATATTATAATTCTGATATGCTCTGGAAAGCCTTCAGCTTCCAGAACACCTTTCTCCAAGCTTATAGAAATAACATAACAGAGTAGTCACCCCCTCCTTCCCATAGATATGGAAGGGTAATATTGACAGTGGGAAATATATAACAGAAGGAATGGCCTGAAGAAAATGGCAAAAATATTTTGTCTCTTTAAAATATCCCCCACTCCTTTTAGAGAACTAAAACCTGCATCCCTGCCTCAGGCCACTGGTCAGGGAGTTGGGGCAAAGGAATGTCCTTTGTTCTTTGAACCATAGGAGATGGCTCAGCCAACTGTCTAGAGGCCCAGCCAGGTGGAGGTCCAGGTGGACGGAGGTCACAGGATTGTCTTCACTGGAGATGGGACACAGGGATGGGATAGATCAGAATATAGCCTGAAGCTGAGAACCCACCCTTTAAAAAGTCTGTATTTCTGCTTATGATTAGGAAAGTTGGTACTTTAAGATGAGAGTCTGCCATTTTATTCATTTGCTAGTGAATTAATAACTCTTTCCTTTTCCCCAACCACTTGTCCTGTTCTTCTGATGCAGCCTCAGGACAAGTGCCTTGGGTAACAATAAGAGGAACTCTATCTGTGCAGAGCTGGATTCTGATCATTCAAGGGAGAGTGTGTTGGGTGAGAAGTCGGGGATCCTGGGGTTCAGTCAGAGCTCAATACCTACCTACATTCCCAGGGTCAAGCCTCATTTTCCCCACTTGCTTTGTAAGAGATTTGGAGCAGAATTTCTCTAAGATGCCCTAGAACCCTCCTAGTTTGTGTCTATGACTCCAGTCTCTCTTGGGGAAGAGGGAAAAGAGGCTTGGGAAAAGGGAGAGTCCAGAATTGAGGAAATTTAAACAGAGAGAATGAGGATACTAAGCATTCACTTACTGAAATGCTGCCCCAAGGA
The DNA here is from genome assembly GCA_008086735.1 of Cheirogaleus medius. NCBI lineage: Eukaryota > Metazoa > Chordata > Mammalia > Primates > Cheirogaleidae > Cheirogaleus > Cheirogaleus medius. The sequence goes on along the minus strand of VBSM01002217.1, from coordinate 28,667,469 downwards.
AAAGCCTGAATCCTTAAATCAGGGCAGTGTAACTGGTTCCATGAACAAATTTCAGTGACCCCTATAGGGTTTTTGTTTTGTTTTGTTTTAATAATCTTCTCCATTAACTAACTACTTGACCTTTTGAGTTGTTTTCCAGAAATGGCGGGTTTTTTGCAAGACAAAAGGGTGGAGATTCTGAAGTCCCCGGGGCAGACTTTCTGACAAGATTCACCATCCCCCACAACCTGCCCCCATGCTTGTAGCCCCTTGTTTGTTACACCACGACCTACCCCTCCTTTAAAAGCTGTTAGTCAGGGAGACTAATTTGAGACAGGCCATTCCAAATCTTGTTGGCAGACGTCCCAACAAGACATCTTTCATATTTAAAAATTCCTTTCTTCCTTGGCAATCCTCATTGCCTCAATAGTTGGTTCTTTGTGGAGATAGGCCAAACCCTCCTGTGGTTTCAATGACAGCAGTGTGATGTAGAGGCAAATCCAGGTCTAAACCCTATTTGGACCCAAATTTGCTTTATGGTCTTACACAGGCTGCCTGAGAACTGCAATCCATGTAGACTGGAGATATTAATTCTTGCCTGGCAGGGCTGCTGGGAGAATACAGGAGAGACCTGTACACAGTGGTTCTACTGCTCGAAAAACATATGGCTCCCTTCCTTTCCTTCACTCCTCATCCTTAGAAGGGAAGAAGAGGATAACGTGACAGAGCATCTGTGATATTGGGACATAATAAGATATTTCTGTTGTTAGTCTTTACCCCTGACTCCAGGCCAGGGCTTCTAAAACCCTTATAATTTCCTAAGTAAGAAGAGCCATAGGAGCATCTTTTGTTAGAATATTTGGTCTTTGTTCCCAGTTCTGGAAATGTCTCAGATCAATAAGGGCGAAAGGAATGTCTTTTGTTATTCATAACAAACCCCTTTCTACCACGCCTGAATTTATGTTAATGAGGTGGCTTTTGGAAAGACCCTATGGATGGAGGCCTGGTTGCCAGAAGGAACAACCAAGTAACTAAAGGGTTGGAACTTCAGCCCTATGCCCTTACTTTTGGGGAGTAAGAAAGGCTGTAGATTGAATTAGTCATCAGTGGCCAGTGGTTTAATCAATCATGCCTATGTAATGATGCCTCCATAAAAACCCCAACCAAAGGGGTCCGGAGAGGTTCCAGGCTGGCAAACACACTGAGGTGCTAGTGTGCCTGGATGGGGCACAGAAGCTCTGCACACCCACCCCACCTCACCTTGGCACCTTGCCTTATGCATCTATTCCATTTGGCTGTTCCTAAGTTATATCCTTTATAATAAACCGGTAAACAGTATGTGGTTCCCTGAGTTCTGTGAGATGTTATAGCAAATTATTGAAATTGAGGAAGAGGTTGTGGGAATCCCTGATTTGTAGCCAAGTCAGACAGAAATATGAGTAACTTAGGAACCATTACTTATGAATGGCATCTAAAGTGGGGGGCACTGTGACTTTAACCTGTGGGGTCTGTGTTAACTCAGGATAGTTAGTGTCACAATTGAATTGTAGTACACCCAGCTGCTGTCTGGAGAGTTAGAGAATTGCTTAATGTGCTTAATGTGTGGACACCCCACACATTTGGTGTCAGAAGTGTTGTGAGTATAGAAGAAAAAAGATTTTTCCTTTTTTTTTTTAAATATACAGTGGCTGAAGCTGGAAGTTTGAGCAACAAAATAAATAATGAGAATGTTAGATCATAACCCATAGAATAGAATAAATACCTATGAGTCTATACCAATACAAATAAATAACTGAATACATAAATAAATTAATAGGGGACAGTTAATTAAAGAAACATTCCAATTAATAATATGTAATCATTTTTGTGGACATGATTCACCAATGAATGCCAAAATTAATGAACAAAATTTGAGGAGAAACAGGATCTTGCATAGTCTTAAAACATCTCCTCCAAAGTATTTATTAATTATTTTAAAAATAGTAACTTTATAGTGTAGAAGCCCAGCAGACACTATCTTGACCAAGTAATTAAGGATAATATCATCTGAATTAAGACATGTGTGCATCACAGACTCCCTGTTATAACACACTGAGAAGGGCAACCTTCTGCATGTCCCTCCCCAAACTACACAACTCCAATCTAACTGTGAGAAAACATCAGATAAACCCAAATAAAGAAACATTCTACAAAATCACTGGCAAATACTCTGCAATTTCCACATCATAAAGAAAAGGAAAGACTTAGGAACGGTCACAAGTTAGAGTGACAAAGGAGACATGACCACAAAATGCAATGTAGAATCCTGAGATTGGATCCTGGGACAGAAAAAGGACATTAGATGAGAAATAGGGGAAATCCAAATAAAGTCTAGAGTTTATTTAATAGCATTGTGCTGTACCAATGTTAATTTCTTAGTTTGATCATTGTACTGTGCTTATATAAGATGTTAACATCAGGGAAAGCTGGGAGAAAGGTGGATGGAAATCTGAACTACTTTTGTGGCTTTGGGAAGCTTAAAATTCTTTCAAAATGAACACATTTCAAAAAGTGAGACAGCAATGTTCTACGCCAGTACTACTCAAAGTACATGAGACTAAACAATTAGAAATTTTCTTAGCAGTGATTTTATGTCTGTTGTATTTAAAATTTTTCTAACTGGGCCTTCTTTAAAAAAATTAAAAAATAGTAAGTAAGGAAGTAGTGCGGGAGGGCTCTGTGGTGTCATTGCCCCTGAGAAGATTTGGCTTTATGTCACCCCTCCTATTGAAACCACCCCTATAGATTAATAAAAGGGGTTCAAGGCAAGAACTGTGGTAAGGACCTAGCTAAAAATAATTATAATAATTAGCCACTGTCCACCTGTTTACTTCTCTATTATTGCCACTCTGGAGCCACACAGCTGTCAGTCATAAAGATTCTTAGCTTTCCGCATAGATAATGTCATCTTTTTGCAACCTAGCGATAGTTTCTGAGATATCTTCGAGGTCTTGCCTTCCAGTGGAACAGCTGACCCACCCAGACCAGCTGCCCATACCAAGGAACTGACTCAACTGCTCTTGTGATCCCACCCAAGAACCTGGTTAGCAAAGAAGACAATTTCTACAACCCTATGGTTCCATCCCGAAGCCAGCCAATTGGCAGACTCAATTACCTATGCCAAACTGTCTTTATAAACCCTGTCTCCCAAATTCTCGGGGAGGCAGATTTGAGAAATTTCTCCCGTCTCCCCTCTTAGCACTATTTGGAATTATTAAACTTTCTCTGCTGCGACACCTGCTGTCTCAGTGGATTGGCTTCCTCTTGGCAGCAGGCAAATGAATCTGGTTGGCCAGCAACACTGTGAATAGCCATGTTTTCTCTCCACTACATATTTGTACCTAACACCAAGAATGTACTAAGTACATTATCCAACAAGTCCCCAAGAAAAACTTCTAAGTGGGAAAAGATGACTTGAATTCATTTTTCTTCTGCCCTAGAAATTTTACAATACTAGTCTCATTTATGTAGAGATCTTTGGTCTTCATGATTTTGGGGGTAAGGTCTCACTCTGTTGTCCTGGCTACAGTACGGCGGTCACATCATAGCTGACTGTAACCTCAAACTCCCAGCCTCCTGAGTAGCTAGGACCACAGGCACACACCACCACACCTGGCTAATTTTTCTATTTTTTTTTATAGAGATGGGATCTCACTCTTGCTCAGGCTGGTCTCTAATTCCTGGCTTCAAAAGATCCTCCTGCCTTGAACTTCCAAAGTGCTAGGATTACAGGTGTGAGCCACCGTGCCCAGCCCAGAAATGAATTTCTAATGGTGACATTATAAGGACTACAGTGTGTGGATGAGGTAGATATTTTCTGTCAAGGAAATTATCCTACTATTAACATTTATAGTAGTTGTAAAAGTGACATTTTAGGTATCGGAAGGTTGTGCATCTCTTTGTTATTTAAAATCCAAACATGTGATCATGCGAGGTATCGACTCATTGTTCTTTTCTTAAAGTAGAACAAGGCATACAATTTCAAAAAATAATTTACAATTACTTCTGTGAAGTTCCTTCAAAATCTAAACATATTAATGTTCCAATTCCCCTTGACTTTCTGCCCTCAAGGGACTTTTACCAGCATACTGCTCTTTACTATATGGGTGCATAAAAGATCAGAAAATGAATGTTCAAGCTTTAAATCTTAACTGTTCTTAGTTAAAATAAAGCCACATTTATGATTTCTGTTCATTCAAGTAAGTCATAAGCTGTGTTGACAGGACACTAAACAAATAGATAATTTACACAATTAAATATTCAGAACAGCTAGTAAACATTAAAGGAGCATTGACAAGTCTGAATTTCTGGAGAAGGTGAAGGATAATCCAGATGTTTTCTGGACAGATTTTCCTCATGTACTTTTTAGTGAAGACTCCCTTTCAAGTGCTCTTGATCTCTCTTTTTTTCTTCAACTTCCTCCATTTCCCCTTCTTTTTCCATTCATCGTTCCTTTTCTCTCCCTTCCATCATCCCCTCTTCCTACCTCCTTCTTCGATCAATTACTTGGTTAGTATTTATTAGGAAGCTGGTTGGTTCCAGTGCATTAGGTATTAAGCATGAAAAGATAGGGTCCTTGCAGTAGAAGCTTTCTATTGCTGAATAACAAATTACCACAGAGGCAGCAGCTTAAACCAATGCTCATTTATTTCCTCCCAACTCGACCTATCAGAGTGCAGCCAGGTGTAATCTCTGCTCAGGGTCTCCCACAGCCAATATCAGGGTGTCAGCCAGGCTGGGAACTGAGGTGTAGTCTCTGACAACAAATCCACTTCCAAGCCCACTCAGGGTGTCAGCAAAATTCAGTACCTTGCTGTTCTAGGGCTGAAGCCCGCGTTCCTTTGCCATCTGACATCTGGGGCCTGGCTCAGCTCCGTAAGGCCACCCACATTCCTTTTCATGCGGCTCCTCCATCTTCAAGAGGCAACACTGACAAATCCCCCTCATGCTTCAGATCTCTCTGACTGCTTCTTCTGCCACCAGACAGAGAAAACTCTGTTTTTAAAAGCTTGTGTCATTACATTGGGCCCACCTAGCTAATCTCCCTATGTAACAAGACAATCTTGGGTATGGTATCTCATCATATTCTCAAATCCCAGGCACTCAGATGGGATGTTTGTGGGAGGCCATTTTAGAACTTCTGCCTACACCATCTGCCACCAAGGCGCTCACACTCTAGTGGGAATAGCGAACAATAACACTGTAATCAATTAATTATATTTTATAAAATATATACATTATTTTATATATAAAGTAATTATATTATACAAAAGACAGTGGGGTAATAAAATGTGGCATGTACACAATGGAATATTATTTAGTCATAAAAAGGAAGAAAACATTTTTTTTTCTTGGTGACAGGGTCTCCTTCTGTCACCCCGGCTGATCATAACTCACCGCAACCTCCGACTCCTGTGCTAGAATGATCCTCCCTCCGAACCTCCCAAGCATCTGGGACTATAGGCATGCACCACTACACCTGGCTAAATTTTTTTTTAAGAGACTGATCTTGCTATGTTGCTCAGGCCAGTCTCAAACTCCTGGCCTCAAGCAATCTCCCCGCCTCAGCCTCCTAAAGTGCTGGGATTACAGGTGTAAGCCATGGCACCCAGCCAAAACGGAGGAAAATTCTGACACATGTTACAATATGGATGAATCCTGACAACATTATGTTAAGTGAAATAAACCTATGATTCCACTTATACGTGGAACCTAGAATAGGCAGATTCATAGAGACAGAGAATAAAATAGAGGTTACCAGGTGCTGGGGATGAGGAAGCAATGGGGAGTTATTGTTTAATGGGTACAGAGTTTCCCATCTGGGATAATGAAAATGTTCTTTAAATGGATAGTGGTGACAGTTGCACAGCATTGCAAACGTTCTTAATGGTACTGAATTGTGTACTTAAGAATGGTTTAAATGGTCAACTTCATGTTATGAATATTTTATAATAATGTAGAATTAAAATGTTAAAAAACAATAGAGTGGGGGAATAAGAAAAGAACAGCATAACTTGCCTCCTGAAAGAGCAGAGTGTCAGATTGGGCAGGAGATAAGATCAGATGAGTGTGGGTGAGAAGGGCGTGGACTATGCAGTGGGAGGGATAGTGTCATAATTTCAGTTCTCTTTTTGTTTATTGCAAACCTACAGCAACTTGTTAATCGTGGCCAAACATGGCCTTCCTTTCTCACACTGGCTGCCTGGAAAGCAAGCCTTATTTAGCAATTGCTGGTAGTCCTAGGATGTCAAGTGCTAGTGGTAGAGGTGTAAATGAAGTAGCTGCTATTTATTAAATGCCCCATTGGTGACCCCAAGTTCACTTTGCTTCCAGGAAATAAAAGAAAGAAGGAAACAAAGAGACAACACTACTCTATGCTGAGCACTCACATAGCATCGATGCCTCGCAATAACTCTGCAAGTTAAGTGCCCACTACACCTGGTATCCTCAGTTTTACCAATAAAATAATTAAGTTTCTAAAAGTTTAGATAATGCCACATGCCAGATAATGAGGAAGGTAAAACATCTTCCTCCCGCAGGGTCTTGTAATATGCTGTTTCCCCCACCGACAGCATCTATCTTCTTTCTTAACACTATCACCACCACCACCACCCACACACACATCTGCTTAACATTCTTCATCTAATTCCTACACATTATTAAGCATGCTATACCATGTTCAACTTCACAGATACACTCCCCTCCCAACCTCAGTTAGGAAGGTCAATCTGAGTAGTGACCTCATGCTTGGCATAAAACAATGAACTTGGTTAATCAGATTCTCAACCCTAAGAATTTTGTTTTAGAATCTCAGAGAGAATTCGGCACTTAGCAGAGGAGCTCAAGCTGAAAGGATATACTCAGATAGAGTCATGGCCATGAACAATTATGAGAAGCCCAAGTTATGAGGAAGCAGAAATTATGAGTAATCAGAAAACTTGATGAGTATGCAATTCAACAGGAAGAAGGTAACTAGCTGACATCTAAGAGTAGTAGTTAGGTCATGTTAACAGCAGAGTACTGGAGTGAAAATCTTCAAAATCCTTCTGCTAGACCCCCTAAATCAGTTGATTCAAGTGCCAGCTCTTCTGAGACTGAACTTGACTCTATGTCCTGTCCTTGGGTTTTCCTGACATCCCAGCTGCCATTCTTACACACGTATGATCATGCTATCCTCCCTCATGCCATCCACCTCCTGTTACTTGGTTAATTTGAGTAGATTTTTCTTGCAGAGGGTCTCACAAAGCAGCCATCCTGTACTTATTCCTTTCATCTATGTATTAGAGAGAAAGCAAGCAAATTAACTTGTGAAAGGTATACAGCAAGTATGCCACACAGCTCTGTCTCTGCAGCCCTTCCTCAGTTTGCTGAGACATTCTGCTCTCGTAGAAGAGCTCCATGGTCAGCTAGAGTTCATGCTGTATCATTTAGGGTACTTAGGTACTTAGAACCTGCTGTCTGCAGGATTCATTATCACCACTTTAAGCAGAAAATTTTCTATTACAGTCTATTAGGTCCTGAATAAAACTTGTAGGAGGAAAACTAAGTTTGGATACTACGGAGCTAGTGACAATGCAGGAGAATTCCAGAAAAAAAACGATCAGTCATTCAGTGAAGCTGTTCTAGCAAAACACACAGATTCTTAGCACCTGCAATGCTGGGAACTGGAGAGGAGACTAGAGCAACTGTCCCCAACGACGACCCAAACCCCCCATCATCATGCTTCCCTGAAGATCTAATTCCTGTATGTGGCTGTCTCCTTACATTACTCTCTTCTGCTTTAAAGTTTCTGATCAGCAGAACCTGGAACACAAATAGAAACGTAGTTGCAGGCATGGGAAATATAGTGTTTACCTTTCCTGTCTTTAGTGTAAAAGAGGGCAGGTGGAAAGGGGTTTGAAAAGGTGTTGAATAGACCAATCTCCAGTAGTTGTAATACATGTCAATTCCTAGAAACTGACCTACCAGAAGAGAGCTCTTATTATACACACAACCACAGTCCGTGGTAGAAACAGTTCTCTGTGAGGTGGTGCATGAGAGCACTCTTTGTGTTTTCTTTATGAAGACAGGTGGCTGGAGTATATGGATGAACCAGGTCTTCCAGTTTGGGCATAGCCACTGATCCAAAGGCTTTGACCCTTGACTCCTCACCATTTAGCACTAAGTAGAGAACAGTCATCACCGGCACTGACCATCAGGTCTCTAGAGGTTATTGTAAAAGTTTGACAATAACATAATATTTAATTTCCAGCGCTCCTTTGAATATTGGGAAGGAGTATATATAATCAAAGAATAGTAAGGTAGGAACTCAATTAAAAATTTTTTGAGAATCACTGATATTCCAAGAAAGGAAGAAAGGCAGACAACAAAAATGAAAGGAATCTGGTTATATCTTTAAGAATGAAAAATACGATGGTAAGTGTGAATTGCTATTTATAAATAATACAGTCAACTGTGATTGTTCAAGTTGAAGGAAAGAGCATTAGATTGAAAAATAAAAACAATGGCAGGTAATTACTCCTTCAAGCATGCTCATCTCAGAAAATGTAACCCACCCTACATCCACCACCAAGTTAATCTTCTTAATGTATTTCTTTAGTTATGCCACTCTCCAGTTCAAAAACCTAAACAGCTCTCCATTGCCTAAAAACATAACAAACCCCTAGCAGTCATGGTCAACCTACTTTCCCAGTTTATATAGATTTCATGTTTTGTGATCAAGCTGGACTCTGGCTTCTCTCCCCACATGCATTGCAGGCAGGAGTCCACCTCCATACGCTTGTGCATGTTGCTTTCTCTGATGAAATCATCTCTGACTCTCAAAGTTACACTTTTTCTAGAGGGTCCCTTCCCCTGTCACCAATTTCTTCTATAAGTTTTCCTGGACCACCCTAGTCTGGAGCAAGCTCTTTACCCCTGACAAC
>VBSM01002217.1:28597689-28658427 GCA_008086735.1 Cheirogaleus medius | reverse complement strand
AAACATTCAAGTGCAGATGTCTTTATTATAGAATGTCTTTTGTTCCTTTGGGTAAATGCCTAATAGTGTTACTGCTGGATGAAATGACATTTCTATTCTTAGCTCTTTAAGGTATCTCCTAATTCTTTTCCATAGAGGTTGTACTAGTTTGCAGTCCCACCAGCAGTGTAAGTGTTCCTATCTCTCCACATCCTCGCCAGCATTTGTTATTTTGGAATTTTTTTTTAAAGGCCAATCTCACTGGGGTTAGGTGATATCTCATTGTGGTTTTGATTTACATTTCCCTAATGATTAGAGATGTTGAGCGTTTTTTATATGTTTACTGGCCATTATTCTGTCTTCTTTTAAAAAGTTTCTGTTCATGTCCTTTGCCCATTTATTGATGGGGTTGTTTGATTTTTTCTTGTAGATTTTTTTGAGTTCTACATAGATTCTTGTTATCAGCCCTTTATTAGATGTGTAGAAAGCAAATATTTTCTGTAGGCTGTCTATTCACTCTAATGATAGTTTCATTGGCTATGCAGAAGCTTTTTAAGTTGATCAGGTCCCGTTTATTTATTTTTGTTGCTGCTTTAATTGCTTTGGGGGTCTTCTTCATAAATTCTTTGCCTAGGCTGATGTCTGAAAGAGTCTTCCCTACATTTTCTTCTAGGATTCTTAAGCTTTCATGCGTTAGGTTTAAATCTGTTATCTATCATGAATTGATTTTTGTAAGAGGTGAGAGGTGGGGAACCAGTTTTAATCTTCTGCATGTAGTTATCCAGTTTTCCCAGCACCATTTATTGAAAAGAGATTCTTTTCCTCAGTGTATAATTAAATATTGTCTGCTTTGTCAAAGATTAGATGACAATATGCAGATGGTTTCATTTCTGAGTTCTCATCCTGTTCCAAAGGTCTATATCTCTATTAGTTTTCCTCTTGGGAATGCTTTTGCTGTATCCCACAGATTTTGATGACTTGTGTTCCCATTATCATTTAGTTTGAAAAATCCTTTGATTACCCTCTGTATTTCCTCCTTGACCCAATAGTTATTCAACAATAGATTGTTTAATTTCCATGACTTTGTGAAGTGATAAGTATTTCTGTTGGAATTTACCTTTAATTTTATACCACTGTGATCTGAGAAGATACATGGTATAATTTCTATTTTTTTGAATTTGTTGAAGTCTGATTTGTGGCCTAGTATGTGATCAATTTTGGAGAAAGTTCCATGAGCTGATGAGAAGAATGTATATTTGGCTTTATTTAGGTGGAATGTTCTTTAGATATCTGCAAGACCCTTTTGCTTTAGAGCTCTGTTTAAGTCCATTATTTCTTTGCTTATTTTCTGTTTGGAAGATCTGTCCAGTTCATTCATGGGGTGTTGAAGTCCCTGGCTACTATGATGTTATTGTTTATCATGCTATTTAGATCAAACAGGGTTTGCTTTATGTATCTGGGTGCTCCTGAGTTGGGTGCATAAATATTAAGAATTGTTAAGTCTTCTTGTTGGATCTTCCCTTTCACCATTATATAGTGGCCATCTTTGTCCTTATTTACTTTTGCTATTTTAAAGCTTATGTTAACTGAAATAAGTATAGCTACCCCTGCTTTCTTTTGGATTCCATTTGTCTGGAGGATTGTTTTCCATCCCTTGACCTTGAGCCTGAAAGTATCTTTGTGGGTTAGATGTGTTTTCTGTAGGCAGCAGATACTTGGCTTGTGGATTTTTATCCACTCTGCCAGTCTATGTCTCTTCAGAGGACAATTCAAGACATTCACATTTATTGAGAGGATTGATATTTGGGGTAGATTTTTGTTCATATTGTTGGCTGAATTCCTATTGTTTTGTTTTAGTCCTTGAGCCATCGTGGAATCCAGGTTCTAGACTTTTACTCTTGAGTGATTTTACTTTGGTGAGTGTCTATTGTGCTATTCAGTGTGTAGTGCAGGTCTGAATACTTCCTGAAGGGCAGGTCTGGTCTTCACAAATTCCATCAGTGATTGATTGTCTGGGAAGATATTTATTTCTCCCTCATAGATGAAGCTTAGTTTCTCAGGGTAGAGAATTCTAGGTTGGCCATTATACTGTTTTAGAAGATTGATGATAGGCGCCCAGTCCTTTCTGGCTTGTAAAGTTTCAGTTGAGAAGTCTGATCCATTTTCCATTGTAGGTTATCTGCTGTTTTTCTCTCACTGCTCAAAGGATTGCTTCTTTTGTATTTACTTTGATCAGCCTGATAACTACGTGATGTGGTGATTGCCTTTTCACATTGAGTCTCCCAGGATTTCTGTGTGCTTCTTGTATCTGGATATGTAGAGTTCTGGCCAATCCAGGCATATTTTCCTCAATTATTCCATGAAATAAGTTTTCCAGCCTTTGTGTATTTTCTTCTTCTCCCTCTTTGATGCCTATGATTGTTATATTGGCTTCTTTACATAATCCCACACTTCTTGTATGTTTTGTTCTTGTCTCTCATTTCTGTGTTCTTTTTCTTCATCCTATTTGTTTAGCACATAGGCAATATATTCAGGCTCAGAGATTCTTTCCTCTGCATGATCCATTCTGTTCTTGAGGCTTTCCACTGTGTTTTGTAGTTCCCTAAATGCTTCTCTCATTTCCAGAATTTCTGTTTGGTTTTTCCATAGTACTTCAATTTCGTTAGAGAATTTTTCATTCATTTCCTCTATTGTTCTTGTGGCTTCTTTATGTTGGGTTTCTATTTTGTCTTCAATTCCATTGAGTTTTCTTACAATCCATATTCAGAATTCTTCCTCTGCCAGTTTAATCATTCATGTAAGTTGGTATCTATTGATGGAGATCAAATGTTTTCTTTTGGGGGTGACTTTTCTCTCTGATCTTTCATGTTTCCTGTGTTCTTTGGCTGATTCTTTCTCATCAGGCTACTTTGTCAAGAACTGGGGGTGCTGGGGCTGATTTATGGCCTTATCTTCAAGTCCCCAAAGGGACGTTCCTTGACAGTGCTGGGGAGATGTGTGCTGGTCTTGTATTGTTTTAAAGGTGTTTAGCCTGTTGGGTTATCTCTGACCTGTTGTCTTTACCTCTTGCCAATGAAGATCAGTGAGTTTGGACCCCTTGCTTAAGCTCCCAGGTGGTGAATCACTCTTATGTGTGTGCCTCCACTGCCCTCCAGTAGTTTGAGATGGAAGATACGGTGTTGAGCTAGGGGGTTACTCTCTCTGTTGTTGCTTATAGTTTGCATGGAGGAGTCAATTATCAGGGTATTCCAATGCCTTTGTGTTGGGCTCTAAACCCCCCAGTGGGATATATGAGTGCCTGGATCTTTGGGAAATGTCCTTTCACCCCCAATGTTTACTCCAACCCTGTTGCCACTTTAGATGGGGTAAGAGCAACTGGTCCCTGCAAGCCTGAGAGCACATACTTCTGTGGTTGCTTGATCTGCTGCTAGCGGAGAGTTGCTAATATGTTATTCACAGTTCTTTCACCACATTTGCGAGGCATCTCCTGGTGGGGAGTGTCAATTGGTGCAATTGCTAAGGACTCTGGCCAGGATTTTCCTTCCCAGTCCATAAGCCCCAAAGCTGGCAGCAGGGTGCCAAGGGTGAGCCCTAGTGTTATGTTCTTACCAGATGATCAAACCAGCCTGCTGGACCAAATCAACAGTCTGCCCCCTTTTGCTTAATTCCAAGGTCCCACAGATTCATGCCAGTCACACAGAGAAAGCAACTTTTCTCCCTTCTCTCTGCCTCCAAGGGTGAAGTCAGCTCTGCTGGTCTGGGGGAGAGGCATTGCCTGAGACCACTGCATGTCCCAGCCCAGAAAACATCTTCTCTCATTTCTCCCCACCTCCAAGGACAGGGTTTGTCCTACTGGTGCAAAAGACAAGCAGCTGGGGTGGGGGAAGAATGTTCAGAAAGCGGCTTCTCTCATTACTCCCTTCTTCCAAGGGCAGCGCCTGCTCTGTTGGCCAGGGCAGGGGTTTTTCTGAGACCATTGCCTGAGCTAGCCCTGCTGGGGTGGGGAGAGGGTGTTGTCCCGATCTGCAATACACCACAGCATTTCTAGGCTGTGGACCCCCAAAATAGTGGCTGTCCACCCACAGAGAGCCAGCACTAGAGGCAACTGCTCAGGTGGCAGCAGGTGTTAGGTTTGACAGGTTTTCTCAATGAGCCACCAGCTATCCCCACTGCTTCCCTGTCCCACTGTCTCACATCAGTCCAGTACAGGGTCCTGCACTCTCTGTCCCACCTTGAGCCAGCTGAATCTTCTGCAGTTTCCAGAGGCAGAGCCTCCCTTTCAGCATTCACCTCCATTGTTCTGGTCCCAGTGGCCGCCAGAGGTGAGATACCTGTCTGCAAACTCCCTCCTGCAGTCCCGGGAAGTGTCCACTCAGCCCAGTCCCTCTCCCACCCAGTGCAGACCTAGCACAGAGCACTAGAGAATTCAAAATGTTTCCCACTATCATCTCTTCTCCACATAGTCTGTCATCCCATGCCACAACTATGTACTGACTTCAGGTGCTTCTCTGCCTGCATGGATGCGGAGGTCGGTGGAGGAAGAGTCGTCCCCCCGTGGGTCAGATCACACTGCCCTGGCCGGCTGACGGGCACAGCTGTCCCACGCTCTATTGCCTATTGTATATCTCACACTCTCCAGGCTTTGTGGTCGATTCTCCAATTTGCCTCTTTTTTTTCAGCGCTGCTTGTCCCACACTGCTTCTCTGCAGATTGACGATGTTGTTCTTGTGGGAGAGCGATCCACTCGTGTGTAGCTGTCCTCATTCTTCACCTCCTGCTCTGGGAGCAGAGAGCCGGGAGGTCACCACTGATCTGTCATTTTCCCCCTTGACTCTTCAAATCTTGGTATGCATTTTTTTAACCTCTTACCTCAACCTCTTCCCAACCCCTGGGGTCAGGAACTGTATCTGGTTCATCTTTACACCCAACAAAGTGCCTTGCCCAATGACTCACACATACTAGGAATTTCATACATATTAGTTGTATGCATGCCCATATGAATGTATGAATTAGGGAGCACTAAGAGTAAAAAGCTATGGTACCTAAATTTGAACATAGATGGTCAAATTGACCATATTTAACTGTATTTGAAAAAAAAACTTATTTTATGGGATTTGTACAATGACATTTCTCCATTTGTAAAGAAATCAGTCACCAGATCCTAATGTTCAGTGTTTGCCATGCTCTGTAGTCAACAGAGCAGGAGGACTATGTGTCAGAGAAACTTATAACTCTCTATTTACATGCAACTTACTCAGGATTTTACACAACGGTTTGCCATTTGTCAATGCTAACATGCTCCTCAGCAAAAAACCACATCAGATGAATTATGGTTTTCTTCTCACTCTCAGAGCAGCAACAACCCATGGCCACATCTAGTTAGAGCTCACAGTTGTTAACCACCATTACAAGAGACTCAGCCTTAACACAGAAACATTTTAGCAACTCGTTGGTGAAAGGCTACAATATCTGGGTTACTCTGTGTCAAATCCAATTTTGTGCACTTCCGTGGGATTGCTTGAAGCAAAGTGAAGTTATTGGGGCCTGTGAAGTGTAATACATTGACTCCAAGAAAAGCTCCTTCAATGTCAGGCAACTGAGTATATGGGTTATGAGGTTAAAAATATTCAAATAGTGAAGGATGAAAAATTATCTATGGGGGTACAATGTATACCATTCAAGTTATGCGTACCCCCAAATCCCAGATTTCACCACTATACAGTATATACATGTCATGGAATTCAACTTGAACCCCCTAAATCTATTAAAATAGAAACATTTGAAAATAAAAAATATATATACAGGTGTCTATACCATTGTAAATCAAGGTGTGTTCTTTCTTAGCTAGACTGAAGTTTGCTCATAGACCTGCTCTCTTCCCTGCAAAAGAGGTTGAGCTTTGTTTTCCTCCCTCAGGAGCAGCAACTAATGATGCCACATAACTCCACAAGATATCAGAAAGTAATCTTCTGTTTCCTCATGAGTTTCAAGAGCTAATCCCTGGGGGAAAGGGAAGAATTTTGTGATTTATCAGCTGCCTTTTTAAAACACTTTACCAGTGAATTATTGCAATCTGCATGAGGCGCTCCGGATAACAACTCTCTCTAAACACGAACCACCATTCAATCACTAAAGAAGGGGACAAGGAAATATGACCAGTGTAAAGTGGCAGTCCTTTTCTCAAAGCCAAGAAAAGAAGAGATTCATATAATCATTAAATTCTGCCACAAGTCATCCTATTAGAAGTGAAAAATGTGATCAAAAGAGGGCCAGAATTAAATGGGAGGTATATGACTTGTATTATTTTCACCAGTAAGACAGAAAATTTTTAATAAGATTAGATGGCTGAGATTTCTTATAGCCAGGAGGTCTCCTTGAACAGGAAAGAGAAAATTTTAGGTTGTCATTTTCAGATACTCTTTTTCTCTATCTCTATATTTTAATCTATAGCCAAGGTGAACCTAAAGGATGATTTTTAATGGTCGTTGGGGGAACAATACTGGTTGTTTATTGTTCTATGCCATATAAAGTAAGCAAAATTTGCTCCTTCCTGGCTGGTAAAAATAGCCCAACCATTCCTACAATTAAAAATGAAAAAATCCAGCCTGTTTCAGTGCTATTGCCTTCCAATAGGAAGGAAAAAGAAAAAATAAATTACTATAAAAACAGTAAAATGTACTCATGATAAATGTTCTCAGAGACACCTGTTCTCCATGCAGAAAGAAATGTGAAAAATAACAGAGAATTTTTCCCCATTGTTTCCTAGGAGGATGGAGCATAGCATATTCAAAAGTCAAGACAATAATGAGTTGTATGGTAACTGAAATCTTTAGAAACTTTCAAAGACAGCACCCCTTAGTGAGCAGCATGTATGTATCAGGCACTGTCCCAGACACTTTCTATAAATTATCACTAATATGCACCACCCACTGATAATAAGAATTGCTATATTACTATTCCCATTTTACAAAAGAGAAAACTGTTACTCAATGGAGATCAGAAATGTATCCAGAACATCACAGCTGGTCATTCGTGGTGCTGGCTTCAAACCCAGATTTGTGATACTGAAACCTGAGCTCTCTCCATCATATTATAGTAATTCCCAACACGCTAGCCCCAGCATTGCAGGAACAATCTAGCGGGTATATCAGTTATACTACACAGAGCTAGATGGAATATGAAGGAAATTTCTAGACCTGGTCTCCATCTTAGTATGGGGTTCAGAGTTTAAGAACTCCCTGATATGAGCAAAGTGAAAGACCATATTTGGGTAACTGACTTATATACAAATTACATTGATAAATACCTCCCATCATTACACTCCCTCCATGGAAATATAAGCTTTTCTTTTTTAGGCTGCCCTTTATTTCTCTGTGTTAGCCTGTATCTACGGGCTCTCAACCTAGCGCACACTCTCTCCGGCACGGCGCCTAGCTATATGGGGGCATAAACTGTATGTAGTTAAATAATGTATAAAAATGTAATCCCATTTTCCTGTTCTTTGGAAATTTCATTTTCCTGATCTTTTGGTTGCAGCGTCACATACCTCTTGCTCTTTTACACTGTTCTCCTTTTTGTCTTCCTCTGATCCACTGGTGACGCTATAAGCCCTGAGACTTGAGCACCCTTGGGAATTTCTCACGGGGGCTCTGGACTCATTCCATCATCTGAGCCAAAACGGTTTTCTTCTGAAATGTAGCAGCTCTGAATCTGAAGGCTTTCTGTCTGCCTGGATTAATCATATTTTTAAGACCATGTCCTATTTTTACCTCTTTTCTAGCTGACTTGACCTATGTTGACAGATGAAAGCATTTTTGGCCACATCCTGTCTCCCTTAACCCTCGCTCATATCACACGCTTTCTGGGGCCTGTGATCTCGATGGTTCTTAGCACACACCTCACTCCTACATCTCGGCTTTCTCTCTGATCTAGACTGTCGAACCACCCCATTATCTGCTTGACCATATACTCCTACCTCTGCCAAACAGAAGTCCCTCATAGTTTTGTGTAATTTAAAAAGAGAAATATTTGCCCATTAATAACTCCATGAGGAAGTTCCCAAGTAGCCCAATTAAAAATCCACAAACTTTTTTTCTTTTTAGACAGGGTCTCATTCTGTCGCCCAGGCTAGGGTACAGTGGCATCATCACAGCTCACTGCAACCTCTAACTCCTGGGCTCAAGCAATCCTCCTGCCTCAGCCTCCTGAGTAGCTGGGATTATAGGCACCCACCACCACGCCCAGATAATTTTTCTATTTTTTGTAGAGACAGGATCTAGCTCCTGGCATCAAGAAATCCTCCCACCTCAGCCTCCCAAAGTGCTAGGATTACAGGCGTGAGCCACCCACCACCCCAGCCACAAACCTTTTTGTTTTTTTTATCCATAGACTTTGGTGTTGCCCAAAGCCCTTGCTAGAAGAATTCCTGATGTCAAACCTGACCTCTGGCCACCACTTTGACTTCTTGGCCAAGCAGTGTTCTGTATGTACTTGTCAGCCAAGACAGGCTCTTCCAACAACCCCTAACCACATCAGCTTCTTCCAATAAAGGGACCCTGGTAAGAATAAAAATCTAAATGGTCTTCCTCTCTCTCTCTTGCATTTTAAAATGCAATCTGTATAATCCACAAAACACCTAACATTTACTTTACTGTTGTGCTGTATGTCTGTTTGTATGTGTAAGTTTTATATCCCAACTAGACTGAAGACTTATTTAGGGAAGCAACCTTGTCCTGTAATCTTTATGCCCCCAATAACACCTAGCTTGATAAGCAACAGATACTCAAAAACTATTATTTAAACTTATTTTAATTTGCTCTGCAAGCAGATTTGAACTTTTTATAGCATCATTAGGTACCTTCGGTTATCTGAAGATGAGTGGATTCTGCACATTCCAAAAGCCTTTCTTCATGAAATGGAACTTCTTTTAAGGAAAAGAAAAACAAAGATATGTCTGGGGACTTTGATTGAGGAGAAATGGCATTTAAACTTCATCTATTGACCTCACTGTTGGCACCAAGTTAATATTTAGTTTCTGGAACTCTGTTTTCAGTTGAGTTGCAGTTACTCTTGTTCTCATCAAAAATGTGAATTCCCTGTAGGATCATGCAGAACAGACACTTAAAATTTACTCATGAACTTCCTAATTGGTTTCCCATGCAATAGTCACCACAGTTGAAAATTATCATTGCTAAGTCTTAGAAAAACAAAGATCGTATCTAAGCAAAACTATATAAATACAAAAGAGATCACAAAATACACATTTTATGTACCTACAATAAATTTAACAAATACTAAGTAAAATAAAGATAGTAACTTTTCTTGTTATTTTAATCTATAATGACCAGATTTTAATCTACTCACTAAATGGTTCAGGCAATTCAATTGTATAATTTCAACATAACCAAAATCTACAAAGTTAAATAGATCTTATTTTATACTTTTTTTACTTTTTACAAATTTTAAATGTGCTATCTTTATTAATTGTTATTTGCACTAGCTGTCCCATTTTCTAATAAGAGTATTATTGTAAAATTTCCATACTTTATGTCATGCAATATATAGCTCTAACCTAATCTAATGTTATGTATAAAACTTAAAAATCATTGTTTCAATAACAAAAAATTTTCTTTCTATCCTCTTCTGTCATACATTGTGCCTCAACTCAACCAAGAATAATGATTATAACATGGGAATTATCTTTGCCATTTTCCAATTCTCAGAAGTTTTAGATATTTAATATCTTAAGGGTCCTTCTAAAATAAGTATCATACGGGCTTATTTTCTGGATATATATAATCTAAATCAAGTCTTTAGTTTGTTAACAATTTTGCCAGACTTTTCCCACACAAATGGATCTTGCAGTCAGTATTTAAAGTATGCTATTGGCTAGAAGGAGTCAGACAATTTTTTTAAAAAGTACGTTATATCTAGCCACTCCCAATATCATACATTGAGTGTAAGATGGTAATGAATGAATCCACCACACTCCACCATCATATTAATTAACATTCATCCATTTATTTATTCAACTAGTAGAAATTGAGAGTACTATAGGCCAGGTATTCTCCTAGATATTAAGCAAACAAAAGTACAAAAAGACAAGAGACAGGTAACAAGCTTCTAAGTGCCACAAAAAAATGATAAACTTAGAAAGTAAATAGGAAGGGCAGCTAAGTTAACCTTGTGAGTGGGAGCAGGAAGGTTAGGGGGTTGGATAGGGGAACATTCCCAGGGAAAAGATCAAAGTTGAAGTCTAGAGATTGAACACAAGTTGTCCGGGGAAGTGAAAGGAGGGTGTAATAATATGATAGCTAACACTTAGTGCCTCCTTTGAGCCAGGTACTCTACTTCATACACAATAACTCATATGATCTTCAAAACAACCAGGTGATGTAGGTACTATTAGGACATATTATAGATGAGGAAACTGTAGCTCACAGAAGTTAAATAACTTGCTCGAGGTCATACGGCTGGTAAATGCAGCGTCCGATTTCAAACCCAAGCATCTGACCCCAGAGTATTGTCTTTTCCAGCAGAGATAACACAGGCCCAGGGACAATAGTGAGCAGAAGAATAGACCTTACATATACTGAGCACTCTGTCAAGTTCCCACCACATATGATTGCATTTATTCCTCATACAATTCTATGAAGTAAGTGCTGTTATTTGTCTCATCATTATAAATGTAGATTCAAAGGCTCAAAAAGATTGAGTAACCATAATGAGCTACCACTTCACATCCACTAGGATGGTTATCATTTTTAAAAAATGGAAAATAATAGGTGTTGGTGAGGATGTAAAGAAATTGGAACACTTGTACATTTTTGGTGGGAATGCTAAGTGCTGAAGCCATTGTGGAAAACAGTTTGGCAGTTCCTCAATAAGTTAAACATAGAATTAGAATTACCATATAACCCAGCAATTTTGCTCTTGGGTATATACCCCCAAAAATTGAAAAACAGATATTCAAATAAAAACTTGCAAAGAATATTAATAGCAGCACTATTCATAATAGCCAAAAGATGGAAACAACTCAAGTGTTTATCGACTGATGACTGGATAAACAAAATGTGGTGTGTCTATACCATGGAATATCATTCAGTCATAAAAGGAACAAAGTGCTGATACATGCTTTAACATGGATGAATCTGAAATCTTTTTTTTGTTTTTTGAGACATGTTCTCCCTCTATCACTGGGGTTGGAGTGCACTAGTGACATCACAGCTCACTACAACTCAAACTCCTGGGCTCAAGAGATCCTCCTGCCTCAGCCTCCCAAATTGCTAGGATTAAAGGCGAGATCCACCATGCCCGGCGGACCTTAAAAATCTTATGGTAAGTAAAAGAAGCCGGAGACAAAAAAACATGCATTATTTGATGCCATACATATAAAATATACAGAGTTGTCAAGTCCATAAAGACAGAAAGCAGATTATTGGTTGCCAGAGGAAACTGAAAGGAGGGGGAATGGACAGTGATTGCTTACTGGGTACAGGGTTTCCTTTTGCAATGATAAAAATATTCTGGAGCTAGATAGTGGTGATGAGTGCACAACATTGTAAATGTACTAAATGTCACTAATAGTAAATGTATGTTATCTGTATCTTACACAATTTTTTAAAGTAAAAAAAAATTGATAGGATTAAAAAAATATGAAAACAACTTGAGTAATTTGCTCAAAGTCGTACAGCACAGCTAGGAAGGAAAAGGTGAATTTGAAATCATGTAGGAAAGACACATTTCAGGACCACCAAGGTGTTGGGTATGACTGCACTGAAGTCTACGTGTGTGGGTAGGGGAGAAGGAAAAATGGCAAAAGCTCAAGCAAAAGGAGGAATCACCGTCTCCACCACGAAGACACCTTGTAAGGTGCATGGAGACAACCCTCAAGGTTCCGATTCAGGAATTGGGGCACTGAGGAAAAGATTAAGTGTCACCAACCCCTCTCTGCAGTCAGGACCATCACCCATTATGTTCTCCTCCCTACATGGACTTTGTCTTCTGGGTTTCTGGATAGAGAAATTGACTGCTGAAACAGAGTAAACACCGCAGTTGGCCAATAAACACCCCCACCCCCAACCTAACAGTGAAAATAGAAATATGCTTTTCTATACTGCAAGTACCTCATCTGTAAAATAGAGATAATAATAATAATAGTTCCTATTTCATAAATTTACCGTAAGGACCTAATCAGTTAATATATGCAAAATCCTTGTCACAGTACCTGGAACAAAGTCAACACCATATAAATGTTTTCTACTATAGTTTTGTTATTATTTCCTTGATGGTTTCCATAAAGTGTCCCTTAGACCTTTTTATCTTCATCATCTATGATAAAACCAGGCTCCGTCTTATCTGGAATGTTTGCCCAAGCACACTCACTACCTTTTGTTAACACAGGACAAATCATTGGAACCTGACCTCATGGGAAATAGCATTATCTACCATTTCATCTGTACCATACAACTACAACATAAATTTCCTTTCTGGTTGCTTTCATAACAGAGAAAAAAATGTTCTTCTCAGACTTCTTTGTACTTGTCAACATATAATTTAGTGACTTTAATTAGGAGAGTCCTAAAATTTTTTTAATGCAAAAAAAGAAAATAATGAACTATACCAAATAGTTCAAGTGGAAAATGATTTTTCAGACTTCCAAGCAAAAAGGTACACTTTTTATCATTACCAATATTGCATAAACATTGTGCTCTTCCATACAAATTCATAATTAAAGAAGACAAGGGCGAGGAAAAATTAGACATTTTAGATTCTCCAACTGTCCATCATGCTTTAGAACTTTCTGCACCACGATTCACTAATCAGCTCTCACTAAGCAGTCCTCATTATGTAAAATGTGTATCAGTAAAATGTGAAAATAAGCCCTCTTTTGTTGTAACCAGTCCCGCAGAAAGAATTTTAAACTTTGACACTTGGGTCTGTTTATTAATGATAATAGTGTGATAAACAGATCATTAATCCTATTTTCAGGCTATGAAATAAGCCAAAATTGCCATAGGCAAGTGACAATAGAAAGGGGCTTTTAAAAAACAAGGAGGTGTTTTAGAGTTCTTTAACCTAAACCAGGCGTTTAGACTTTTTCCGTGAAGCATCAGAGAGTAAATATCTTAGGCCTTGCCGGCCATCACAACTACTCAGCTCTGCCACTGCAATGTGGAAGTTGCCACGGACAATATGTAAACAAATGAGCCTGGCTGTGTTCCAATAAAACTTTATTTACACATGCTACAGCATCGATGGGTCTTAAAATATTATGCTAAGTGAAATAAGCTAGACACAAAAGGACAAATACCATATCATTCCACTTATATGAGGTATCTAGAATTGGCAAATTCATAGATGTAGAAGGTAGAATGGTGGTTGCCAGAGGCTGGGGAGAGGAAGGAATAGGCAGTTATTGTGTGAACAGGTACAGAGTTTCTGTTTGGGGATGATGAAAAAGTTCTGGGGATGGGTAATGGTGATGGTTGCACAATACTGTAAATGTGCTTAATATCACTGAACTGTACACTTAAAAATTGGAAAAATGGTCAATTTTATGTTATGTATATTTAACTATAATTTTTAAAAATATTATTTATAAAAACTGGGTTGGGTGCATTGGCACATGCCTGTAGTCTCAACTACCCAGGAGGCTGAGAGGCAGGAGGATCACCTGTGTCCACGAATTCGAGGCTGCAGTGAGCTATGATCACGCCACTGCACTCCAGCCTGGGCGACAGAATGAGACTCTGTCTCTAAAAAAAATAAATACATGAAAAATTTAAAAAATATTTACAAGTACAGGCAGTTGGCCTTCAGGCCATAGCTTACAGATCCCTGATCTAAACTATCCTTTGTCCTGCCAACTATACACTTTACTTTGCAGCATATATCTTTGTTGCTGTCCTTGTTGCTGCTATAGCTGCTCTTCTTTTCATTCCTTGACTAAGCTGTGAAATCAAAATGTTGCCTCATGTGCAGAGAAAAAGAAAACCATTTGCACTCATTGGGGGCTATAGTTCTTTCTAGAGGTAGTCTATCCTGGAGCCCACAGATTTAGTAGATACAGATACTAGAACTATAAATATAATTTGGGGAGGGCGAGGTGGGAGCATTACTTGAGCCCAGGAGTTTGAGACCAGCCTGGGCAATTTAGCAAGATCCCATCTTTAAAAAAAAAAAAATTACCCAGGTGTGTGGCATGTGCCTGTAGTCCTAGCTACATCAGAAACCCTCAAGAATTTCATTTGATACCCAAATAGATTGTTTTAAATTTTTAATGCCATTCCCACTTTTTTTTTCTTTCATCACTTGCCCCTTCTAGCAATAAAACACTAATTAACTAAAAGCAAGACTCTGTAAGGATAAATAAGATAAAAATGCAGAAGCAGCATTTTGATAGTCTACTTTAGCTGTAAACCTATTGTAGTTTCCATGTTGCTCAGGTCCTCAGTTACAAGGGGGGAAGACAGAGAGCAATGAGGTCTGAGAATTTATAGTCACCAAAATGATTAGGTTACAACATTCATTTCTAAACATATGAAGTATTTACAGATCACTTGAAAAATCACTCTAGTTTTCAGGAAGTTACCTGTCGACCTTTGAAAGTGGAAGCAAGTGAATTTGCCATCAAGATCCTTCTTTCATTTTGAAGTTTAATATAGTGTCACTGGTTCTTCAATATCCATGGTGCCAATTTCCCATGGATGTCTTATATCTTGGGTTTCTTTCCCCCAGTTAGAAAAGCATAGTGATGAAATAGGTGAGGTAGCTCTGAGCACAGAAAGCCCATGTAATTACATAGTGTTTCCAGCACAATCTACAAGATTCTGACACTAGATATCAGTACGACAATAAGTAAGGGCAAAAAGCTTGTCAGAGAAGTTTGGCTACGAGTGCAGCCTCCGGCAAAGCGCAAAGGTGGTGGCTGTGATTCCTTGGAAATCAGAACGTTTATGTGAAAAATAAGTCAGCTTCTCCTGATCATGTCTAAGAAGTCTTTTTAGTGAGGCTAATTTTTGAAAAAAGACAGATGTCCCGAACATAAAGTGAAATAAATGCTTTTCTTCTGAGAAGAAATATTCATGGAAAGGATTGTTTCCAACCACAACAGGATACGGATAATTGTTAAGATTACGTAAATAATTTATTTCCCAGAACTGACTTGTAATTCTGCAGTTTAACAAAATTTGACTAGCTGCACTAATTGGATTCGCACGAATACAACCTCCCATTTTCCTGTTGAAAACTGAAGGCAACCCTGTTGGTATTTTCCCTTTATAACTATGACTCTCCACGACCTTAAATGCCTACTGAGTTTTCCAAAGTACCTGTTCCTAAAAACCTGTTTTTGTTATTTTAAATTATTTGACTCTGATTAGAACAAATACTTATGCAAATTCGTGTGTGTTACCTTGCCTAAGCATTTTTTCTTTGGCTTGTTTCTTGATTTTGAATTTCTAACCATGATTTGGACTGTACACTGACGGTGTGGCTATTATAGCACATTCCCAACTCTGCTGCCCATCACACTGAACAGCTCTCCAAGAATTCTTCCATGGCTCTGAAATTCCTAGCCTCAGAAGTACTTTGAATCACAGATTTAACCAAAAGTCACTGCTAAAACCAATTTCTAGAATTCTTAGCATAAAAATAATTATTATTGTCAGACGCTTCCCTATATACTTTAGATATAGATACCTCATTTCCCCAATAAGCAAATTAGGTAATCATTATCATCACTACTTCACAGGTATGGAAATTGAGGCTAGAGGGTGTTAAGAAGCTTGTCCAAGGTCCTCCCTGCTAATAAACATTGAAATCAGGATTTAATCTCCTTTCTGTCTAACATCAAATCCCCTGCTCTCTCCATTACAGGACAATAAAAGTCCCTCAGGCCTCCTGGCTCTCCTAGCTATGTAAAATCTGCACACATTGCCATGGCAAAAAAAGTTAAAATTTAAAAAGAAACATATAAAAAACTGTATGTGCATATATAGAGTGTAGGTTACTAATTTACTTTAATTCATGCTTTAAAAATGCATAAAAAGACTGAGAGCTAATATACCAAAATATTATTAGTAGTTATCTTTTGGCAGATTGTTTGTAATGTTTGTTTCTTATGATTTTCTTTATCTTACAAATTTTCTATAGTAAATATGATACTTTTATTAAATGCTTATTTATTTAAAATGCAAGAAATGTCACTAATTTAAATGCAAATGGTATAATGAAATGAGTTTTCCAGCGTGATTTATAAATTTGTCATGTTGTCTTGTTCAATTGATCATTATCACTGGGCTTAACATGTCAGTGAATTTTTTAATGGCCAAGGGAGGGCTTTTATATGCAAAATATACCACTTAGAGCTGTCTAGATGTGAAATTTGTTATTGTAGTTCATTAAAAGACTGAATCAATCTTTCTTTCTTTCTTTCTTTCTATCTTTCTTTCTTTCTTTCTTTCTTTTTTTTTTTTTAAGAGACATGGTTTCTATCCACCTCCCAGGCTAGAGGCAGTGGCCTAATCCTAGCTCACTGCAGCCTCAAACTCCTGGGTTCAAGCAATTGGCCTCAAACTCTCAAGTTGCTAAGATTACGGGTGCATGCCACCACACTCAGCTAATTTTCTTTTTTTAAATTTTGTGTAGAGATAGGGTCTTGCTAGGTTGCCCAGGCTGGCCTCGAACTACTGGCCTCAAGTGATCCTACCACCTCGGCCTCCAAAGTGCTGGGATTACAGGCATGAGCCACTGCATCTGGCCTTGAATTTTTCTCAAACCTCTAAGTTCAACTCCTATTTTTACTAGCTGATTTATAAATTAAATAATTTTTATTAAGAATAAACACAATCTCTTTTGGTTATTCTTTAATTTTCACCTAATAAACTAGTAAGTTTAATATATTAGATGAGCTAAATCCCATTAAAACACTTAGTTCACTGAATTTTCTTAAAGATTTTAACCTACATATATAAGCTTAATATTTTTATTTTCTCAAACACAACACATTCCTAATAAGGTCAACTTACAAACTGAAGCAATCTTTATAAGTTCTTGAGCAGTTTTTTATAATATAGCAAACTGAATTTACAACTTTAGTAAGCATTCAAGCACTGTTTATAAACTTAATTTATTATATTTCCTAATGCATGTCAAATTTAAGTTATAGGTATCAACCAGGAATTTCTAATTAAAAATACAAAAAAATAATTAAATTCTCTAACATGTCATCTCTTGAACATTTCAAACACTGTGTATAAGAAACATAAATTAATCATTATGATTTAAAACATATTCCACATAAACTACCACAGTATTAATACTTTCTATAGATTATATCACTATCCCTATATTATTTCTGCAACTTTATGGGTTTGCAAAGTCATTTTATCCAACTAAAGAGTGAAAATTACTATCTCCAGCAGTGCCAGGTTCTTCTTCAGATAGAGATTCAAAATTAAGTCAGATGCTTGTAATCCTAGCAATTTGGGAGGCCGAGATGGGAGGATTGCTTGAGGCCAGGAGTTTGAGACTAGCCTAGGCAATATTGAGACTCTGTCTCTACAAAAAAAAAAAAAAAAAAAATGCACACACACAAACAAACAAAAAAAAAACAAAAAGAAAACACTAAGGTACAGCTACAGATTTGAGTAATTGGTCTGAATTTAGGGACTAGAATATGGGTTCTGATCTGTGATACCTTTTCCAAGCCAATGCCACTTACTATATCTAGGGAAACCCAAAAACCTGTGTTTAGCTGTCATGCAGTTTTGTACCCCCTAAAACACATTCCTTGAGTATATTTCAAATTTCACCTTTGTGTGAATTTTATTTTCAACTTTTTATTATCTGATTTAGATAGATGGAATTCTGCATCAATGTGGACTCTAGCTAATTGCCTTCAAACAGAGTTCATTGAAGTATGTATTCCCTTCATGGTTAAAGCACTCTTTTTATATTTTATTCATTATCTGTCTCCTTGACCACTATTTGATAATTGCAATAGTCTCCCCCTTATCTTTTTTTTTTTTACCTCCCACCCCTCCACCCCTTATCTGAGGTTTCATTTACCTGCAGTCAACAATGGTCTGAAAATATTACATGCAATAAGATATATTAAGAGAGAATAAGAAAGACTACATTCACAGAACTTTTATTACATTATAGTCTTATAATAGTTCTACTTTATTATCACTTATTGTTGGTAATCTCTTACTGTGCTTAATTTATAAATTAAATCTTATCACAGGTATCTGTGTACAGGAAAAAATATAGTTTATAGGGTACAGTACTATCCTCAGTTTCAGGCATCCACTGGGGGTCTTGGGACATATCCCCTGGGGATAAGGAGGGAACTACTGCATATTAACAGTACAATAGGTTACATGTAGATTATGTAAATACATGCAAAATGTTTATAAATCACTTTAGATCTATACTCCAGCACAGAAAAATGTTGTTTCCATGTTCATTTATCAAAACTATATTTAGGTTACAGTTTGAGGGCAGCTAGTTCATCTGGCCACCAACCCCTAAGGCCTGCCATAAACCACGCAAATTAATCATCTAATAACAATCTTTTCCACGATAAGCATGAACTATTACTAGTAATAAATGTAAGATTTTGTAAACCCACTGCAGCGCACCTAATTAACCTCATTTTTCTCATTGTTTTCAGAAAGTCTTAGCTGTCTAGTTTAGATGGATAATAAAAATAATCATCTGCCATATTAGCATAACAATATTTGATTTACCATTGCCTATTACAATAATTGAGGTTGTTTCCAATTTTTAATATTATAAATAAAATTACAGTGAACATACATTTGTTCTATTTATTGTTCTATTGGGTTATTTCCTTAGAAAAAATTCCCGGTCATATTATTACTCAGTAAGCAGATAAATTTAGTGTTGTCTATTGGTAAGTATTGCCTTTATTGCTTTCCAAAAAGCTTGTTTGATCACAACTGTGTTAATATTGTATTTGATCTCTTGTTTGGATATTCTTTATTATGGGCAAATTCATAAAAGTTAAATGGTACTAAAATGTTGCTTTTTGATTACTATGGACAAAAGATTTTTTAATAAATTTTTTTGCTATTTACATTTTTGCTTATGTGGTTTGCCCATTTATAGCCTTTGTTCATTTACTACTGGGGCTTAGTGTATGTCTTGTAAATTCAAATTCATTCTTTATATGTTATGTTAAGTTTTCGGTACTTATATTTCATGCAAGCTGTTTTTCTATTAATTTAAGTTTTATTATATTTCATTTTATAATATATTTAAATGTTTTGTTTTAAGTTCTATGATAATGAATCTAGCAGTCTTTTGACTAATGATTTTCTAGCTTTCTTTTAAGAAATAAAATCTATTTTAAATATGTATTTGCTCCATGAGGGCAAGAACCATGATTGTCTTATTCACAAGAATCTACAGGATCTAACATATAGCCCACACACAGGAAGCATACATCAATTTTTTTATTTAAAAATATACAGCATTTCCAAAAGTGTTTATGAATTAAATAAATTTTGGAAGCATTGAAAAGTATAGACTACTCTATGAGATTTACAATGCATATTAACATACTAAAGTCTAAGTAGTCTGGTCATTAAAAAAAAAACAAAATAAAATAAACAAAAACCTGTTTAAGTTTTTCTTAACCCAAAAGTATACAAATTTATTTGACCACAGAACTTTCATTAACTTCTATTATATATCACAGAATACATGTCCAATAGAATAGGCTTCAGAAATTATGTACTAATTCCATAGCTTATTCATTTACCTAATTTATTTATCAATGAAAAATACTTAAGATAAGTATTCACATAGAGAATATTGGAATGGCCTCTACTGGGAAGGAAAAAAGTCTAATAAAGTAGTTGTGAGCAATGCTAGAAAAAAATTCTATTCTTATTCTTATTGTTATGAGATCTTTTAAAAATATCAACAAGCATTATTGGTATATGATTCACAGATATTTATTTGAAAGCCTCACACTAGTACATCTATAAATACTGTGATCAGATATATTAGATTATGGACTTTAGAAATTGGATATTTGCTTTAAGCAGTATTAAATAGTAATATTCCTCTGTAGAATTCTTAAAATAAAAATAATTATAATTAATAAATATTTAGCTTTTTATTTAAAATAAATTAAAAATAAATGTACAGCACTTTTATAAAATCAGCACTTCTAAAGTAGAGCATATGTTTTCCCCTTTAATGAATAAAATATTAGCTAAATTATTAAATTCTTTTCTGTATCAAATGCATAATCTCTCTGTCCAAGATATCTCGATAATTGGACTTCAGGATTCTGCTTCAAATGTACAAAGATGGAAAGAATATCACTTTATCCATATAATGAAAAAAAGCTGGAAAATTCTCAAAATCATAACTTTTCTTTAATCCATCAGAAGCTGAGATCTTAGGGCAACCAAATAGCCTGAGTACTAAGGAAAGACTAGAAACTCCAAGAAGAGACCAGATGTTTGAACCAACTCACCTGGAGCAGAACACAAGAGGATTATGTGGCTGTTGTACAAGTAGGTAAGAAGAATTCATATACAATTTGTACAAATTGCTGAAATCTGAGCATTGACTAACATGAGAGTATAAAATCCATGGTAGGTGCAGACATAGGGAAATCTACATCATCCATTCACAGGCTCTTCACAGACTTTCGATTCATGCTCATAAGAAAAATTACAGGCACTGTGGAAAACCAAATAAAGCTACACTCAGGCAAAAAGGAGGGGAGTTGTCACCACTGTAGGAAGAACAGGAAACCCTGCTCAGACCCTTCTCCCCTATGCAACAAAAACCTGAAGACAAAGGGTTCAGAAAACCCTATGCCAGATACATATAGAATACATAAATAATTAAAACAAACTGCACACACCTAGACATGTCATATTCAAAGAGCTGAAAACCAAAGGTAAAGAGAACACAGATGCCTCTCAACTTACAATGGGCTTATGTCCTGATAAACCCATTGAAAGTCGAAAATGTTGTAAGTTGAGAATTCATGGCTAACTGGGAGCTGCAGGCCACTGCTGCTGCCCAGCATCGAGAGAAAAGTGAGGTTTCTATCAAATGAATTTTGCTTTTGTACCATCGTAAAGTCAAAAATTGTAAGTTGAACCGTCATAAGTTGGGGACTGTCTGTATCTTGAAGGCTGGAGACAAAAAGACACATTATGTACCAAAGGTAAAAAGATAAGAAGAACAATAAACTCTTGGACACTACACAAGGTAAAGGACAGTGGAATGACATCTTTAAAGCATTAAAAGAAAAAAAAACTGTGAACCTAAATTTTATATCCAGAATATCTTTCAAGAATGAAGGTGGGAAAACACAACACTGTTTTTCTATACCATACTCTCACAACGCACTTCTGATACCAAGTGTGTGTGGTTTCTCCCCGCACACCAAGCAATTCTCCATTGTCTAATGGACACCAACTGGATCCCATAATTCAATTCGATTCTGGCATTATCTACCTGGAGGTAGTATCACACCCCACAGGTTAAGGGTTTGGTCCCACAAGACTGCCCCTACTTCAGATGCTAATCACAAGTCCCAGATTGTGACCTATACCATTAACCAACTGCCCTTTGATGATCTGCTAGAATGGCTCACAGAACTCAGGGAAACACTTTAATTATTTTTACTAGATTATTTAGACGAATACAACTCAGAGACAGCCATATGGAAGAGACACATAGGACAAGGCTTGGGGTAGAGGGTGGCACAAAGCTTCTGCACCTTTTCTAGGCAAGCCATTCTCCCAGCACTCCACATGCTCAGCAACCCAGAAACTGGTCACATCTTGTTGTTCAAGAATTCTTGTAGAGTTTGATCTGTAGTCTCCGACTCCTCTCATTTTTCATGGAAGCTGGTAGATGGAAATGAAAGTTCTAACCCTCTAATCCTCTAATCATTTGGTCTTCTCAGCGCCTGGCCCCATCCTGAAGCTATCTAGGAACCTCTTCCTAAGTCACCACATTAGCATTAACTCAGATGTTACAGAAGGGGGTTATTACGAATAACAAAAGACATTACTGTTAGGAAATTCCAAGCGTTTTTTAGGAGCTTTGCAACAGGAGCTAGGGATAAAAACCAAATACATTTCTTATTACACCACAGAAAGATAAAGATTTTTTTTTTTAGAGCATTCATTACTAACAGACATGCATTACAAGAAATGTTTTTAAAAAGTGCTTAAGGCAGAAAGAATATGAGATCAGACAGAAAGTTGGATCCACATAAAGAAATAAAGACCTCCTGAAACAGTTTAAATGAAAGAAAACATAAAGGTCATATTTAGCTTATTTTAATCATTCTAAAAGATAATTGTCTGAAGCAAAAATAGTAGCAGCAATGTTTTGGTAGTTTATAGCATATAAAAGTAAAATGTCTCATAACTATATCACTAAAGATGGAGAAATTTGGAGTTTACAGTTGCAAAGTTCTTATATTACATATGAAGCAGTATTATATTATTTAAAGATAGACTACAATTAATTAAAGATAGGTGAATGTTATAAACCCTAAGGCAAACACTAAAAAAATTTTAAAGAGCTATAAATAATAAGCCAATAGTGGAGATAAAAAGTAATCATAAAAGGTATTCTATTAAACCAAACACAAGAGGAAAAAACAAACTAACAGCAGATGGAACAAATAGAAAACAATTAGCTGCTGTGTGGAAGCTCAGACCAAAAAAAGCAGGAAACAACAAGGTGGTAGATTTTAATTTAACCATATCAATAATTAATTTAAATGTAAAGGGGGTCTAAACACACTAATTAAAGGACAGATTGGATACAAATGCAAGACCCAACTATATACTGTCTACAAGAAACTAATTTTAAATGTAAAAATATCTAGTTTAAAGATGCATCATTCAAAGACTAATGAAAATATTTTGATTATTGAAACAAATTTACATACCCTGGTTATAAACATTATTTGATATTGTGTATAATAATGTAATATGATTTTTTATATTAAATCAAGAAATAAAAATTCTTCGTAAACCTATGGTTTTCTTTCCAAAGTTATTGCCATAACATTCTCTTAACTTTTGTGTTCATGACACAATCTAGCAATTCAAAAGAGAATCAAGGCTAATACCTCAGCAGTCTTTTAATGATAATCAGATCCACATTTAGCTCTAGACTGGATTGGTTGAGATGTCAAATTACTGTCATCAAAATAGGAATAGATGACTTTGTGCCTTTCCTGTACTATTGTAAATATAAGCATTTATTAAATAAGACTCCACAAAACCAAGTGTGTTAGTTATTTATTGTTAAGTTTCTATGCGCTTCATCCATTTGTGCAATTTCATTGCTTCCAGATTACATTAGTGTTTGTTCTTATAGTCTTTTTACCTCTTAGTCTTTCTTGTGGGATAGAAATTTCTGAATGGATGGTCTATTGTCACTCCACTCTCTTTTTCTTTTTTAATAATTTATATTCCACCTATTACATGATCAGTAACATAAAGATAATTTTCAAAATACCTTTATTCTGTAATATCAAGGTAGTTCATATAAAATAGGCTCATCTGATGAAACTTTCTATTATATAAAGGCTATGCTGTCTCTCTTTTTGGGAAATCTCAAACCACAAGAAACAGTAATTTTATTTTTCACTATATTCTGCCCTAAAACTAAATATCAGAATGTTTAAAATTTAGATTTGAAGACTGATTACATTTCAGAATAAGCAATTTAATGCACAAAAAAGAACTTGGCATATACAATTTCTCTTTAATAATATACATTGTAAGACATAGAAATCTTTAAATATTTTAACAAGACCCTAGCTATTGAGAATCCTGGGTTTAGGGGAAAATATTAATATTATAATTCTAATTAGTACCCTTATTTAATCTCGTTTTCAAAAAAAATGATTGAGAACTAAAATATAAGTCAGCAAAAAGCATGAATAGAGACCAATTGATTTCTGTCTCTTTTCATAACCTTAAAACATAACTAGAGTGACAAAATCAAGAAGTACAAAAAGATAAGATTGAGTAAAAAATGTTTACCAACTATAATAGTCACTTAAAGTGTTATCATAGTTATATAGAGATTATTGAGTGAAGAGGAAGACATCTACCTCAAAAATGGTGGGAGTAGGGGTGTCTCAGGGAAGACTATTTGGATGAAGTGTCAGTTTCGAACTCTCCTATAGAACATAGTCAGCCGGGCCAAAGCTGACTTGGGAGAAGCACAGGAAGGTGCTGTCAAGAATAGTATGTGCAAAAAACAGCAAGAAATGCAAAGATATATATATATATAATTTTTTTTTGCAAAGATATATTTATCTAAATTTTAAAAGTTACGTATATTAGTTTTGAGGCAGTGACAGAGAAGTGGGGCAATGCCAGATCATGAAAAAACTTGCATGTGATACTAAAGATTTCAGGGTTTCTCTTGTTGTTCTGTTTTGTTTTGAGACAAACTCTCACTCTGTTGCTCAGGCTAGAGTTCAGTGGCATCATGATAGCTCATTGTAGCCTCAAACTCCAGGGCTCCAGCCATCCTGTCTCGCCTTAGCCTCCTGAATAGCTGGGACTATAGGCTTGTGCCATCATGCGGGCTAATTTTTTTTTTTTTTTTGTAGAGATGGGTTTCCCTATTGCCCAGGCTGACCTTGAACTCCTGTCCTCAAGCAATCTGCCTCGCAAAGTGTTGGAATTACAGGCATGAGCAAGATTTCAGTTTTTATCCTGAAAAAAGTATGGATAAATTTTGCTCTGAGACATAATTTGCATTTTTTAAAAGACCATCTTGAAATAAAAATGGAATATAAATTGGAGAAGAACAAAAGAACTAGACCAATATGGAATAGATTGCAGTAAAACAGGCAGAAATTTACACAATCCTGAATGAAGAAAAGCAGTATTAGTAGAATGGAAATAAGAGGTCAAGTTCAGTATGTTTAGAAGATACAATTTACAAGATTTGGTGGCATGAAGGAAAGGGAGGAATTTCTAATGATTCTCAATTTTCTAAATAGATGCCAAAAAAAATTGGGTGAGCATCCTTAGTACATGTTGAGATTTTTGACATATTGATATTAGTGAACATATCAACATCCAAAAGAAGACGCACAAAAAGATACATTGTTTATCATCAAACAGAAAGATTGAGATAGATATTTGGGAAGCATGGCCCATGGGTGGAATTGAAAATCAAAGGTGAGATTTTCTCTAGAACAGTGGTTTTTAAAATGTGATCCTGAGACCTCCAGTTGACCCACAATGGTTTGCAGGAAGTCTATCTGTATGAAAGAAAAACAGAAGATTCACATACATCTTAGAACATTGAGGTATAAGCTTACTCATTATTTAAAACTTTTTAAAAAGTTTAATCATTATTCTCACAGAAATTCCACTACATGTTTAATAATTATTGCTTTGACTGCTCTACAAAAACTGCATTAGTAAGTTTTGTTTTATTTATATATAAATACACACACACATAATAGATAGAGATGGAGTCTCACTATGTTGCCCAGGCTGGTCTTGAACTCCTGGCCTCAAGCAATCCTCCCGCTTGGGCCTTTCAAAATACTGGGATTACAGGCATGTTATTTTTTACATGTATGTTTTTGCATTTTAATTAATACTATTGTGCTTTATCCCCAAGTCATGAAAATGTCCCAGTGTTGACCAACTGAAGCATAAAAGTAAGATGGCAACAAATACTACAACACAGAATAATTTAATAAAGAAAAATAAATAACATAGCCCTTCAGTGAAATCTATAGTGGGATGGTTTTACACAAGAAACTAAGAGAGAAAATTGCAGATGGAAAACGCTATTATGAATATCTGAATATTGCACATTATTATGGGATCAATTTACCCCATCCCCTATCAAATAGTGAAGTTTTGTCAAATAGTGACATAAATATATGCTTTTGCTCCATCAAAGAAAGCAGTTTCCCTAAAGTAAGCCCACTGAGTTTTTTTAGAACAAACAAATATACTATTTTCCAATATAAAACTGATTAATTTAAACTATAGAGACATCCTTCAACATTGCATACTTCACAGCAAAAACAGGCAAAAATCACATTGTTGCTAAGAAGCTGGTAAAATCATCCACAAAATCTAAAGTATTTTGCTCAGCAACAAAACAGAACAAGCTTTGGCAAAAATCTTTTAGTATATGACACTAGTGGATGTTGCCTAGTATAAATAATTTGCAATGTTAAAGAGCAGTCACTATCTTTGGGGAACTGACCAGGTGGGATATTCAACATATTTAACAACTGATAAGGCACAGACAGCAACCAATCACAACAGATGCCAACTGTGAGCAAACGGTATAGGACTATTGATGTGTGTTAGCTTGCATACCAGAAAATATTTTGCTTTCCAACTGTGTCGAGTATGAATAATTTCTCGGCAATTGTCTGCTGCATATAGGAAGAAGTACTTGATAATGTTTTTTGTTTGTTTGTTTATCATTAAAAGTACTAGTGTTCTCAGTAAAAGAAATAATCAACTGTGTGAACAGACAACCTGCAGAATGGGAGAAAATATTTGCAAACAATGCATTTGACAGGGAACTGATACCTAGAATTTACAAGGAACTCAGACAACTCAACAACAACAAAACAAATAACTCCATGAAAAAGCAGGCAAAGGACGTGAATAGACGTTTTTCAAAAGAAGAAATACAAATGGCCAACAAACATGAAAAAATGCTCAACAGCACTAATCATCAGAGAAATGCAAATTAAAAACACAATGAGATATCATCTTACACCAAAGTGGCTATTATTAAAAAGTCAAAAAATAATAATAGTCAAAAAATAACAAATGTTGTCAAGGATGTGGAGAAAAATGAACACTTGTATACTGTTGATGTGAATGTAAATTAGTACAACCTTTATGGAAAACAGTATGGAGGTTTCTCAAAGAACTATAAATAGAACTACCAGTTGATTCAGCAATCCCACTATTAGATATCTACCAAAAAGAAAAGAAATCATTATATCAAAAAGATACCTGTACGCATATGTTTATCTGTTTATCATAGCACTATTCACAATAGCAAAGAAATGGAATCCAACTAACTGTCCATCAATGGACAACTGGATAAAGAAAATGTGATATATATGTAAACACACAAATACACACAATGTAGCCATAAAAAATAAAATCATGTCTTTTGTAGCAACATGGAGGGAACTGGAGGCCATTAGCTTAGGTGAAACAACTTGGAAGCAAGAATGTCAAATACTGCATGTTCTCATTTATAGGTAGAAGCTCAACAATGTGTACACACAGACACAGACTGTGGAAAAACAGACACTGGAGACTCGGAAGGGCAGGAGTGTGTGAGTGGGGTGAAGGATGATAAATTACTGGAATGGGTACAGTGTAATCATTTGGGTGATGGTTACACTAAAAGCCCAAACTTCACCAGTAAGCAATACATCCATGTAACAAAACTGTACTTGTACCCCTTAAATTTGTACCAAAAAAAAAGTCTTAGTGTCCAAATTAGGAAATTTTTTGACCTAAGGTTACCCTAAACACTCTTCTTTTTGACAGCCCTAATCAATCAATAGCTAAGTGAAAGGTTTGGAACTTCAAGAGACAGGCAATGTCCAAAGGGCCTTTCCAAAGTGCCTTTTTACTAAAAATAATTTTAAGT
This sequence comes from Cheirogaleus medius, assembly GCA_008086735.1. Classification (NCBI taxonomy): domain Eukaryota; kingdom Metazoa; phylum Chordata; class Mammalia; order Primates; family Cheirogaleidae; genus Cheirogaleus; species Cheirogaleus medius. Next base: position 28,630,746 of record VBSM01002217.1, on the reverse strand, counting down.
TATTAATCAGGTATTATCCACCCTAGTTTCTCAGCCATCTGCTATAATGTTCCTGAAAGAAAACTCTGTTTCTATACTCACACCACACTTCTGTGTGGGTTTTTTCCACACCAAGAAATTCTCTGATCCTCTGCAAATGCCAGCTGGGTGTCCAACAATTCAATTTGGTTCTGACACTAAGTACTCAGAGGTAGTGTCAGACTCCACAGGTTTAAGGCCTCAGTCCCACTTCAGAGGCCAGTTCTAAGTATCAGGTTACCCATATAATACTTCTGAATGACTGGCTATATAAATCAGGGTTCCCAGGACCCTCTCCTCAGGTTAAATAATTTCAGAATCGCTCACACACAGAACTCAGGAAGCCATATTATTTCTGTTTATGGGTGTACTATAAAGGGTAGAAATGAACAACCAATGAAGAGGGTCAGATCAGAAAGGGCCCTAAGTGCAGAAGCTCCTGTTCCCATGGAGTTAGGATGTGCTGACTTTCCAGCAGGTGGATGCATTCATCAATCCAAAAGCTCATCAAATCTCACTCTTCAAGAATTTTTATGGAACTTAATCTCCAGCCTCCAACCCTCACTTTCCAGAGGTGGGGAATGGGGGGTGAAAGATCCAAGCTTCTAATCACTTGGTCTTTCTGGTGACCAGCCCCATCCTGAGGCTATCTAGGGTTCCCAGCCTAAGTCACCTGATTAGCATAAACTCAGATGTGTCAGGAACCAGGGACATAGAACAAATAAATATATTTCTTATTATGTCACAATCTCTTTGTCTGAATTTTAGTGTTCCTGCCAATAACAGGAACCCTCTCTTAGGAGAAGACAGAAAAAAAAATGTATCTGAGTCAAGCCTCACGGAGTCAATTAGCTTTTTCCCCAAAGTTTAGTGACCCACCTCTCCCTTTTATACCTTTTTGAAATGATTGACAGAAATGACAACCAATCACAACTTCTTCCTCCCATTTGGGGCACTAGGAGACAGCAGGTTCTCTAAGTTCTTTTTGTTTGTTTGTTTCCAGATACTGGGTAATTTGCATGAATTATCTCTTAGTAAGGAAATGACCCGATACTTATGGTGCTACTATTATCTGGTGTTTTTGTCAAGTTCATCTTTTCCCAGACGAAGGAAGGCAAATGGTCACTGCTAGGCATATTGTCCAAAGATCCCCTGGCTCACCACGCTGTTGGAGAAGAGATTTTGTTTGCTTATTTGTTTAGTTAACAATGTCTTTCTGAACCATGGTGTGGACTGGAAAGGTTTGATGGAATCAGTACTAACAGAGCACCTGCAACAAGTGTAAAGGATGTTGTTACGTGAATAAATGGGAGTTTTGCCCAAGCTCCAATCCCCAGGTAGCTTTCTCCATAAAGAATTGCCGGAAGATAAAAATATGTCTCCAGAGCTTAATTCAGAGTTTAAAAAGTAGATCATGAATATTGTGAATGAGAGCAAAGTTTAGCCTCTTCTCAGCATGCTGTGCAAAGAAATGGGCAAGTTCAAAATTGTGCTTTTCACATTTAAAGAAATGAGAGAGATAAGATAATAACATTTCTTCATGACATGAAATAGCCAGTAAAGCACATTTCTGTGATTTTTAAGGTCTTGTTCAAGTGGTATATCTCTGAAATGCATTCAATATTTTGACTTCAGGCCTGAAATATCTTAATGTTATTATATGTAAGATTTCACAGTTTCTCAGGAAAACCAAACTAGTTTTATGGTTTCAACAAGAGTTGATTCTTTTCTAAACTTGGGGATTTTTCTCCATGTAGGGGGGATAAACAATATATTTAGGGGTTTTAAAACCATATCCAAATGCTACAACTAAAACATGAAGGTATAAGTTTCAGAGCCAAAAGCATCACTAAGAAGTACATTAGGAATTCTTTGGCAATTATCTCTGCAATTGTAATATTCAACTTCTTAGTAACTGGGAAATGCAGAAAGTACTTACAATGAGAAAAGCTGCATAATATCTTTGATCCAAATATCCAGAACTACTTGAGAGCAGCAATAATCCTTAATGCCATTCTCAATAACCTATAATTATAAGTTAGATTCTTATAAAATAGAAGAAATAAAAAGTAAGGGAAGATACTGCCTGAATGTGGTGTCTGACTTAAAACTCAAATAGAGATATTTTGATGGAAGAATGGAAACCATACTATTGTTCTCCATAGATATGAAAAACTTTACTAAATAATAAAGAGAATTATAATAGTTACAAAAATATATCAATGATTTTATTTTTATTACTTAAATATTAGCTTTATGATTAATGTTTTAATAGACTTTACTTTTTAGAGCAATTTTAGGTTGGCAGCAAAATTGAGCAGACAGTATAGAGAGTTCTCATATACCTCCTACCCCTAAACATGCACAGCTTCCCCAATTATCAACATCCCCACCAGATGGTATGTTTGTTACTATTATTGGACCTACATTGATATATCATTATCACCCAAAGTCCACAGTTTACATTAGAGTTCGCTTTTGGAGTTGCACATTTTATGGGCATTATTGACAAATGTATAATGACAAGTATTCACCATTATACTGTCATACAGAATGAAGAATGCCAAACAGAATAGTTTCTTCATTGTCTTCAAAATCCTCCATGCTGCACCTATTCATTCATTCCTCCCTCCCCCAATCCCTGATTTTTTTTATTGTCTCCAGCATTTTACCTTTTCCAGAATGTCATACATTTGGAATCATATAATATGCAACCTTTTCAGATTGGCTTCTTTCACTTAAGAATATGCATTTAAGCTTCCTCCATGTCTACTCATGGCTTGATGGCTCATTTCTTTTTAGTGCTGAATAATAATTCATTGTCTGCATATACCACAGTTTATTTATCCATTCACAAAGTGAAGGATATCTTGGTTGCTTCCAAATTTGGGCAACTATGAATAAAGCTGCTATAAATATTCACGTGTAGGTTTTTTGTGGACATATTTCAGTTCACTTAGGTAAATACCAAGGAGCATGATTGTTGGATTATATAGTATGTTCAGTTTTGTAGAAACTGCCACATGGTCTTCCAAAGTGGCTGTACTATTTTGCACTCCCACCAGCAAGGCATAAATGTTCCTGTTATTCCACATCCTTGTCAGCATTTGGTGTTGTGTTTTTTTGTTTTGGCCTTTGTAATAAGTGTGTAATGGTAACTCATTGTCTTAATTTGCAAGTCCTTAATGGCATATACTCTGGATCATCTTTTTATATGTTTATTTGTCATCTGTATATCTTCTTTAGTGAGACATCTGTTCAGGATTTTGGTCCATTTTTTATCAGTTTTTTTTTTTTTATTGTTGAGTTTTAAGAGTTCTTTGTATATTTTGGACAGCAGTCCTTTACTGCTTATGTCCTTTACAAATATTTTTTTCTCAGCCTGCTTGTCATTCTCTTGACACTGTCTTTCACAGAGTAGGAGTTTTTAATTTTAATGAAGTCCAGTTCATCAATTATTTCTTTCCTTGATGTTGTATCAAAAATGTCATCACTATACCCAAGGTCATCTAGGTTTTCCAATGTGTTATCTTCTAGGAGTTTTATAGTTTTGCATTTTATATTTAAGTATATAATCCATTTTGAGTTAATTTTGTGAAGGGTATGAAGGTCTGTGTCTAGAATTTTTTTTTTTTTTGCATGTGGATGTCTATAATTAATTTTTTAAAAGTAACTTAAATTGGGCTCCACCTATCTCCTGAACAATGTGGTCCTCCGATGCAAAACAATTTTAGGAAAACACTAATCTGGAGTCAGAAAAGAAAAAACTTGAGTCTGGGATCCTGGAAAAATTCCAGCATTTAGGGAGTGGGTCAAGAGAGCTCTGGAGTGACTATTGCATGTCTGAGTCATGTTAAAGTAACTGAAATAATTGTTTCTTTTTGCCATTACCTGGTCCAGTTACCTGATGGAAGCTGCCTCAGGAAGGGCAGAGCATCAGCCTGAAGAAGCAGCTTCCTGAAGCTGAGGCGGGTTGATCTAAAGAAGCTCCAGGCTAGAAGCTGGGCACTCTCTGCAGCTGGGCAGCAAGGTCTTCCTTGGAGAGGGATCTGTTTACCTGAAAGAATGACTTTTGCTCTTAAGGAGTAGATACTGAAACATGTAGGGAGAAAAGATCAGGATATCTGCAACTTACTCTCAAATAGTTCAGCAATAATAATATAAACTGACTCTTATCATTGTCATTATCATTATTATATAGAAAGAGAGAAAGCAAATGTCATAAAATGTTAACAATTTGTAATTCTAGGTGAAAGATAAATGGGCACTTTTTGTACTGCATTTAAAACCTTCCCGTACATTTGAAATTTTTCAAAGTTAAAAGTTGAGAGAAAAAACTCATGAGCCCAAAACAATTGGTATCTGTGAAACATGCCTAATCAAGGCTTGATGATGCTTTATTCCTTGACGTAATATTTCCATCATGGGCAAATTATAGCACTAAAACAGGCTGTTTTGATGTACTCTGGGATATTCTGGATTGAGATGTGTAATAGAATGGGGTAGGAGCCTCTTGTACTGCAGACCAAGTACTGCTTAACTGTATTTCACACTGAGGAAGAGGACCACAATATCAAAGCAAAGGAAGTGTGAGTGGCTTTTATGGAACTTGAGGCTTATATAATTTGGGGAGAGAGGAGGGCTCTTTAAAGAAAAGAATATAAATTTAGGTATGAATGTGAATACTTATGTAGAATGAAAAAATAAATTTTAAAACATTATAAATTTATGATGCTGAGATAAAACAAATATTTCTAAATCTAGAAATATTATATCTATTTAAGTGCTCAATACATCTCTAACTTACATGTATTTTTGGCCTATATACTTTCATAGCCTGTTCACATAATAATTATTTCAGTATTTTATTTTTACAGAAAGAATAGGAATGGTTCAATATTTCTGCTAACATGCTTGATCAATTTTTTAAAATTATTACTGGTGGTTTGCATGCATAAAAAATGTAACTTTACTCACAGACATAAGTGCTGTTTGTAGTATTGATATGGATTTGTAACTGGCAAAGAAATCCTATTTTCTGTGACTTTTATCAAAAAGGGGGGAAACTGTACTGTGCATTCACAATTGCACATGTTGCATTATCAAGTATATTCATGATAGGTGAGAACTTCTATTTTGACCAGGGGTTCATAAAACCCAAATTTCGGGTTTGTTTCTTCTCTACCATGGACATACTTGTGGTGCCAGTAACTGCATGCATATCATTGTTCTACCTCTAGCTCTGCATCTATGTGTCATGGCTCCAGGTGAGTTGATTAAGTGGTGTAGGTATCCCTCCTACTCCAATATGGCTAGCTGTTACTTAACCTTTACTTAATGGAAGTAAAGGTCAACTTCATAAATATATAACCCAATATACTAAACTTTTCCTGAACTCAACTTCCTTTTACCTGGTTCCCCCCAAAATACCCACAACTACTCCCATAATATCTAATACAAAGGGAAATGTGAAGAACAGAAGTCTAAATGGAAAGAAAGAGCAATATTAGCCAATGATAATTAAAATAATTTCTATAAATTTATACTATTAGAGTGTTTTGAATAATGGAATGCCAGTAGTTATTTCAATGAGAATCATCCCCAAAGATAATTCTATAATGGAAACAGAATGAAAATATGCATTCAAAGAGAATAAGGAACACTGTAAAATTTCTAACTACTAAAGGAAATGTTAGTGTATTTTAAATGGATGATGGTGCTATCAAATCTATATGGTATTTAAATGATCTTTCATGTTTTTAAATGTGCTGTAAAAGTTTCAATTTAAAAATACTATAGTTAAAATGTTAAAAAAATACATTCTTTTTAGCTTTTTGAACTTATGGAAATTTTTAGATATTAACTTTAAAATGTTCAAGAGGGAGTATAGTTTTTCAAAATTATTTTAGGATATATAGGAATAGATATGTTTGAAGACCAGTGCCCCAGATCCTCTAAGCTTTTTGCCTATATCAAAACAATTCATCAGTAACTCATCAACCTGAATGACATTTTAGTTCCCCATAGAAATGACTTCACAGAACTATGAGTTAACATTTTATGCTCTCCTTTAATAGACATAAAATACACATTATTCCCTTCACCATTAAAAAAATTCAATGCATTTTATTATACCAATCAAGATCCTTGAAGGATATATACCTCTCAAAGTATAAGGTAGGGAAAAGTTTGTTCATCTTGATATGAATATATGGTCTGTAACATATCACAATTCCATTTTATCTTCTATGTCCTCAAAGTTCAGAGTCAAGTTTATCACTCAGTTTAGGTTCTCTTAGACTAGGCTTCCTACCACCTAATTATTCTCTGGCTACCTCACTTGTTGCTTGCATTAGACCTACTTTACTTATCTTAATGATTTTATGGTTTTACTGTACCTAGGAGTGAGTGAGTGGATTGCTTACTTTCTTTGACTTTTAACTCACTCACTTGTTGAACAAATAACATACAGACTAGGTTGGATAAATTCAGTTGCATTAAGCAAATCATCAACCTGAAACAAAAAGAATTGAAATATTCAGGTTAGATGATGGTATTATTTGCAGCTAGATACAATCATTAGAGTATATTAATTAAGTAGTCAGATTAGCAGTATATTTATTAAGTAGTCAGAAACTTAAATGACTAAAATTATTACATTTTCCCTCTTCTCATTGATAATCTTACTTATTATTCCTGTTTTGTGACCAAAAACTTAGGTGCTAGAACTGGAGCACATGGTAAAAATCATAGACGTTATCAAGAAGGAAGCAGTAGCCACTTGGACACATATTATGGATTAGAAATAATTATAATAATTATACAATGTATACATGTATTGAAATATCACGCAGTACCCCATATGTACGATTATGATGCATCAATTATAAATTTAAAAATTAATTAATAAAAATAATTATAAGAGGCCAGTGTTATAGTTAGCAACCTTGTCTTAGTAAAGACAATAAGAAAGGAATCACCCAGGAAATTACAATATGATAAAACAGCAAATAGTATCAAGTTATAAAATATTTTGCAAAGCTACTTAAATAATTAAATACCATCAATGTTATATTTGTAAAGCATTACAGAGACTCAGTTTAGGAAATGAATGCATTTATGATAAGCCATCTGCACAGTAATATTTCATAGAGTGAATTGTTCCCTTTTATTTAAATTGTCTGTTTAAATACATATTTGTGAAAGAAAAAGAATCTTCTCAGTGGACTCTGAAAAATTTAATAAAGGAAGGAATTCAGTTGAGGGATTACATCTGTGGCAAGCCAGTGATGATTCCACATAAAAACTATAGTCCCCACCTTGTGTTTACTTGAGAACTTTACTAAAGTCTTACTAATTCTTTAAAAGCACAACAATAACAAAAACAATAGCAGAACATTATGCTATTCTTGTGTACCATCTTTACAGCAAAGTGTAGGTCAACATCTTAAATTTTCATGTAGAAGAATTCAGTTTTAATTCCATGCTAGGTCATGCACAGTCCAGTATACAAGCTGTTGCAGGCAGGTCAACGCACTTCCTGTTGTGGTGTAGGGAGTGTTCCTTCTTTTTTAGGAATCACATGGTACTTGTGAAGAGGCTCCTCTTGAGGAATATAAATATCCCTTTGCTCTTCTGACCTTGACAAAGACTCCACCATGAAAATTTCCCTTATAAAAATAATTTAAAATGTATATTGAAAGGAGGGTCTTCCTGTTTTGTTTTAATGAGTCCTACCTCTTAAGTCTTTTTCCTATAACTTAAAGAACATGTGGACCCTGCCTCTGCTACAGCAATGGGGTACCTTGTGAAACTCATCTATTACTTATAAAGTGTGTTCATAGTCAAAATTTCATTGTCAACCATCCCTTGTCTCTTCATTGTCCTAGGAAGCTTATTTCAAAATATTCTGCCATCCTGATTAACTAGAATCAGGACATAATTACCAATATTAGGGATAAAGAATGAACAAAACGTATTTGATGTTTTGTCATTTTGTCCTCCCTAGTATAAATTCTTGTTAATTGAGTTTGATGAGACTTCTTCCTGCCCTATCAAGAAAGGAAAAAGACCAGGTGTGGTAGCTCATGCCTGTAACCCAGGCATTCTGGGGATCTGAATATATAATTCTTAAAATCACAAATTCTTGTTGGCTTTAAAATCAGAGGTAGTTATCTGTTTGAGGAATAGATCACAGACCAGAGGTAGGATCAATGCATTTTACAAATGGAGAGAGGGACATGTAGATGGGTTGTGTCATTTATTATTAAATATTTTTAAATCAAATAAGACAATTACATATGCACAGTTTTCCTTATTTTTTTTACCTACTGTCTAAATGTTGACAGTTGACAATATTTTCTGTCTCTTCACTGTCCTTACATTTTGTGTTCTTGGAAAACAAAAACTCATCATTTTTTTAAAAAAAAGGCCTGATAACATGGCATGTGAATTAAGTTTTTAAGGTTCAAATATTCTTTCCTCTAATTAGGTTAACCAGTTCCTCCTCCTGCAGCTAGATCCAAGCTCCTCACTGATGAGTTAAAACAGTGTGTAGATTATGAAACACCCTATCTTCAACCGCACCTATAACCTACCCCGGATCACTGTAACTGTCTGAATAGCAGAAGCTTCATGGGAGCAGGAATCAGGAGGAAAGTTTTTTATGGACTGATGAGAGATGCTGAGTGGACCAGGCAAAAGGCAGAATCATACCAGCATCAAGTGGGGGCGATGAGGGGATCTCTTCTCTGTACGTAGTCAGCTGTGAGGTTGGGTTCAGAGCAGGACTAGGTATCATGCCAGAGCCAGCAGGCCAAAAGGAAAGAGTGTTCATTTACACAAAAAAACAATTTAAAGCCTAAACTCTCTATATAAACAGTAGATTGCTGAGCACAGTGGCATGTACCTATAATCCCAGCTACTTGGCAGGCTGAGATGGGAGGATCACTTGAGTCCAGGAGTTCGAGGCCAGCCTGGGCAACATGGTGAGATCCTATCTCTAAAAAATAAAAAGTTAAAAAAAAATTGTTTAAAAAAAATAGTAAATATCTTAGGAACAAAAAAAAATAAAATTTTTTTAAAAAAGAAAGAAAACAGTAAGTTGATTTGTTCACAATGTAGATATGTAAGATATAATATTGGGAATGAGGGAACATTTGAAAGGCCGGGATTGAAAGGCAAACGAGATCATCAGTCTGAACATGAACCGTCTGTGTTTAGCCACCATTTGGTTGTTGCAAGTGTTCCAAATACCTTAACTCTTTGTAATGTCTTCAGGATATAGTTAAGAATTAAGCTATTATAAATATAAATGTAAATATCCCAATGGCACTTCCATAAGTAGTATGAATTTATGTTGGTTAAATGTGTATGTATAAATTTGAGAGCTTTGAGAAAGCTCTACTTTTTAAAAAAATTATGAGGAATTCCATATTACAAATACCATCTTTGGTCATTAATTGTCAATGGTATATTATGAAAACAATATGAATATTTATCCTAACAGTTTTGACAACTCTTGTTTATTCTTCATGACTCTTGCCACCATGATCAAACTACTTAGATTTCTTTAACCATTTTTTAGTAGTAGTGGTGGTATCTCAGTAAGTCTCAAATTTTTTCATTTGGAGACTATGAATAGTCTGGTTGTGTTATAAATACATAATGTAATCTTTTTGGTGAAAAATCATCTTTGATTAGTAGTTAATTGCAGGAACTATATAGTCAGGACTTTTTAGTTGCAAATGAAAGAAAGCCAACTTAAACTAGCTTATTTAAAATAGAAATGCATTGACTCAGAATGACAAAGGTATTGCTGCTAATCCAAGATCAAACAATGTCATCGAGTTCTCTTTTCTTGTCTCCATTTCTCTGTGTATGTTGTATAGGTGCCAAGGAAAGCTTCCCCTCTGTCCTCTATAGGTTTGCTGAAAATGAACTGACAATAGGCAGATTAATAAGAGGAAAAGAGATATAAATCTATTTAATATGCATATGCATAGGGCAATCACAAGAGCATGATTGCCCAATAGCCCAATGAGGTACAGATGCTTCTATAGCCTTCTCCATAGGGGAATGGGAGATTGGGGGAGATGTGGCTATTTTGAAGGGTAGTAAATTATTTTTAGGGGGAAGGAATGGGTTAGTAAATAATTCTCTTTGGCAATTGAATGAGACCAGAGAACAATGTCTGGGCTCTGAGTATGATGTTTAAGTTTTGGTTTCTTCCTCTATGATATGAGTTTCAAGCTTCTCTGGTTATTAAAATTTAGTGGAAGTGATCCAAGGCAATCATGTTCCTCTTTGGTGGGACCAGTTTCTAGGTAGATAAGGGAACTCCAGAGAACATCATCCTGTGCTTTGGGAGTGACAGAGGATTAAGGTGTCAGAGAGACCTGAGGCTGCTTCTATAGCTTAGCAAGTTAAAGCAACATATTTTAGGATATCATTTTCTGATCCCCAACATTGGCATCATACTAAAGAAAGTCTTTCTTCATGGTGCAGAAATAGTGGTTAATGGTGGCCCTGGAGTTATACCTTTCCAGCATTGTGAATCCATATTTTTTTGTTTCTTGAGATGAGGTCTCACTATATTGCTCAGGCTGGTCTCAAACTCCTGGGCTCAAACAATCCTCCCACCTCAGTCTCCTGAGTAGATGGGACTACAGGCACATGCCAACACACCTGGCTAATTTTTAAAATTTATATAGAGATGGAGTCTTGCTATGTTGCCCAGGCTAATCTCAAACTCCTGGGCTCAAGCTATCCTGAGTAGTTGGGATTACGGACTCAAGCCACTAGACCCAGCATAAGCCCATATTAAAGAACAACTTGCCCCACTAATTTTTTGTTTGCTATGGGTTATACTCCAACTCCAAAGCAAGGCAAAGAAAATTGCCCACTTCCTATGCCTACCTCTTTTGGCAGGGTAAACAAAACCAACTACTGAAGAAGGGAGGGAAAAAAGAAAAACTTGCTAGTCAGACAAAAATGTTAGCTCTGAGAGGAGCCAGAAAGTAATTTATAAACATCATAAAACACACTGAAATGGCTGTAAATTTAGGAGTGTATAAAACAGACTTGTTCTTACAAAGGAATCACTGGGCAGGACTGGGATGCTAAGAAGCCAGTTATAGATACTGCTATCCTGGGGAGAATAGTCAAAACAAAATCAATTGGATCAAACACATAGTCAGGCTGCACAATAACCCTATGGTCTGTACTCAGTCTCCAGGGGCTTTCAGCTTTCCCAGAAATTTAAGAAGTGCTATCCTCCAGATTTTCAAATATTACCATCTTTATCTAGAAGTCCATAAGATTTGTGAGATGTTTGGAGTTCCACAGATCCTCTGGGGAGCTCCAATATACGTGATGGAGACGAGAAGACCCATGGAATTCCCTGGATGCTGGCCAACTTACAGATGCAGACTAGATAGGTTCAATGTTTGTTAACTAAACACTACAGCACTGGTTCTGAAAGTCTGGACCCCAACCAGCAGTGGAAACTATACGTGGGAACTCGTTAGAAATGTACGTTCTCAGGTCTCCACCCCAAGTCTACTGAAGCAGAAACTCTGGAGATAAAGATCAGCATCTGTGTTTTACCAAACCCTCCGGGGGATTCTGATGCAACTAAATTTTGAGAACCAGTAACCCAGACTAGAAATGAAGTTTACCAGCCAGATTCTTGAAACGCCTTTGATGGTGGTTCATATTATTGATCCATCAGAAAAAAGTGGGCTAGTTATTCAGAATAACACTCAGAGGGACTTTAAATAACTCCCAGCCAGGTTCATGAAGAATTATCATGGCTTTAGTGTAGATTATACTGTTTGCTGGTCATTTATTCCATAAATAAATGAACCGTGTAATTATATAGAAAGAAAGTATTTTGGTAGGGTTTTCCCTTTTTCATCTATTTTATATAAATGGGCTGTTATTATTTTCCAAATTAATAGTTGTAATATATGCTGATTTATATAATGCAATGTAAAATTGCCATAATTACATTTCGTGAAAAACACAGCTTGTATGGTAATGCTAAAATGATCAATGTAATGTAACATCCTGCAAAACACAAGTGTAGGAATTCACCCAAAAGTTAAAGCTTGGAAATTATTAATCACAGTTTTAGATAATAGAATGTACATTAAACAATCCAACTGTGATTGTATATTTTTTGTAATAAATAACAAAAGTCAGTTATACCCTTGCTCTGATATAGAAGTGAACGTAAAAATGGAGACTTGAAAATGGAGATGAGGAAATATTAGGAAACTACACTTGATGGTCTCTAAGAACTAACATTTATGGAGCACTTAAATGTGCCAGACATTGTGTTATGAGCATAGACAAACACTAATTCATTGGAGCATTAAAACATTACTACAGGGTAGGTACTTTCATTAACTTGCTCCACTTCAGAGAAGAGAAAACAGGCTTAGAACAACTCTTAGAAGAAAACATAGGGGTAATCTTCATGATCCTGGACTAAGCAATGGTTTCTTAAGTATGTAAAAAGCACAGGCAATCAAAAAATAAGAGCTAAATTGGACAAAATTGAAAACTCTTGTGCTTCAAAGAACATCATCAAGAAAGTAAAAAGACAACCCAAAGAATGGGAAAAAACATTTATCTTTATCCAGAGTAAAACTTGTATCTAGAATATATAGAGAACTTTTACAACTCAACAAGTAAAAAGACAAATAATCCAATTAAAAATGACACCGTAGCCAGGTGTGGTGGCCTGTGCCTGTAGTCTGTCCCTCCTACCCAAAAGGCTGAGGCAGGATTGCTTGAGCCCAGTAGTCTGGGGCTGTAATGTGTTATGATTGCAGTTGTGAATAGCCACTGCACTCCAGCCTGGGCAACATACGGAGACCTTGTTTCTAAAAAATAAAAAATAATTGAGCAAAGATTCTTTCTTTTCTCTTGCAGTTTTATAACTTTATTTGACAATCAGCAGTTAGTTCTCATCCACATTGACAGTCTTTAGACTTTTGAAAGTGGTAACAGGTACATAGGTAACCAAAGCATAGGGCTTGTTTGGTAAATCTTCATCCTAATTGTGTTTGCTGAACAACTGCACACAAATACAGAATGAGATATTCCTTATTCCTTTGACCCAAACAGCTTTGTTAAGCCTGATATCAATGCGCACATATGGAGTCCCCATCTCCTTTGCTGCAAATTTCTGCATGTCTTTGAGTGCCCAAGGGGCATGCTTCTTAAAGCCACTCCATGGATGCACTTGTGAATGTCCATGGTGTATTCTCAGGTCACCACCTCAATGATGGGAGAACAGCCCTTCTTCTTCTCACCACCCTCCTTTGCAGGAGCCACACTGCTGGGCCCAAGTGGGAAAGAAGAGGGCAGAGATTCTGAACAGACATTTATCCATAGAAGATATACAAATGGCCAACAAGCACATGAAAAGGTAGGTGTTCAACATCATTAGTCATCAAGGAAAAGCAAATCAAGAGCACAGTGAGATACCACTTCACACCTATTAGAATGGCTAAAATCAAAGGCAGAACACAAGGCTTGGCAAGGATGTGGAGAAATCAGAACCCTAATACACTGTTGTTGGGAACTTAAGATGGAAACTTAAGATTATTTGGAAAATAGTCTGGCAGTTTGTTCTTCAAAGGATTAAACATAGAGTTACCATATGACTGAGCAATCCCACTCCTAGGTATAAACCCAAAAGAAGGAAAACATACATCCATGTAAACACTTGTACGCAAATATTCTCAGTAGCATTATTCATAATAGTTGAAAGATGGAAACAACGCAAATGTTTATCAATTGATGAATGGATAAACAAAATGTGCTATATCCATACAATGGAATACTATTCAGAAACATTCCTTCATAAAAAGAAATGAAGTTTTGATACATGCTTGTAAAAGAAATAACCAAACGTTTTTTTATCTCTATTAACACACTTAACCTAGAACACTTCTGTGACCAGCTGTGTGGGTATCCCTCAATTCAATTCAATTCTGACTACCTGGAGATAGTGCCAGATCCCACAGATTGAGGGCTTTGTCCCACAAGACTGTCCTCATCTCAGAGGCCAGTCAGAAGTAGTAGATGTTGCCTACATTTCTGACTAATAGGCCATAAATCAAGGTTCCCACTGCCACTTCCTTGGGTTTGATTAATTTGCTAGTGCAGTTCACAGAACTCAGGGATACACATTTACTGATTATAAAGGATATTATGAAGATGAATAGCCAGATGAGAGATGGACAGGGCAAGGCGTGAGGTGGCGGGCCATGGACCAAACTTATTTTATATTATACTGCAATCCTACAGCATGCATAAACCTTGAAAACATTATGGTATGTGAAAGAAATCAGTCACAGAAGACCACATATTTTATGATCCTCTTTACAAGAAACACCCAGAACAGACAAATTGACAGAGATAGAAAGTAGATTACTGGTCGCCTAGGGCTAAGGTGATGCCTAAAGGGTACAGAGTTTCTTTTGGAGCTGATAAAAATGTCCTAAAATTGGTGGTTGCACAACTCTGTGCGTATACTAAGAACCACTGAATTTTAAAATTATTATTTTTTTAAATTTTTAAATTTTAAAACTTTAAATGAGTAAATCGTATATTAGTTATATCTCAATAAAGCTGAAAGGCTTTGAGAGTGAGCACAATTTTGCACACAGTAGAATAGGAGTTTTCATAGAACTCTGCCAAATAAAAATTACAGGAGCCCATTGTTTTGGACTGTGCTTCTGCACATTAGACTAGACTAAAAATCAAAATGGAGTCGCCCACGCTAAAATCATCAAACCTAAACCAAGTTGTTGTCTGACTTTCTAAGAAATCAAAAGAAAGAGGTAACAGCCAATTTCCCAAATAGGCCGGTTTAAATCTTCAACTAGCATGATAATAAAGTTCCCTCTGCTTTAATCCTTGCACAAAAAAGGTAAACGGTAGTTCCAGCTACTCAGGAGTTTGAAATGGGAGGATCACTTGAGCCCAGGAGTTCAAGACCAGCCTGGGCAACACAGTGAGACCCTGATCTCTAAATAAATAAATAAAGAAGAAGCCAGAAGTAACCTGATTAGTTAACTAATCAGTTATTTTTCTACTGTTCTAAGAATAACTAATGCAATCTTTGTTCTTTGCTCCTCCTTTCTTCAGCCCTTCTCTGTCCGTAAAGCCAATACAGCTCTTCTGCTCAGTTCCTTGGAAGACTAATTCTATTTTATGGAATGAAGTGATGTCCTATTTTAGGATCACAACTAAAGCCAAGGGAGATCTTTAAATTAAATTTGTTGTAATTTTGTTCTTTGACAGCCCCACAAAATGAGATGGTTTATAGAGGCAAACTGAACCAGGAAGTGATAGAGATTATTACAACATTATCCTTTTCATCAAATCACTCCTTTGGTGGAAAATTTCCAATTATTCTTTAATGTCAGAGCTGAAAACCCAAATTACATATGCTGTTACTCAGAATTCAGCTTTAGCTGTATATTCAATTTAAAGGAACATGTATCAGACATAAATAATCTAGGCATATATTGTGTTATATTAATAGACCTTGACCCCAAGTAGTTTATGGTTTACCAAGGGAGGTTCATGAGTAAAGAAGTGTCCATCCAATGTGATAACTGTAAATAAGTGTTAATCACAGATGCTACGATACCACATAGGGCGTCTTACTCTGTAATTTGGAGGGTAGTATGTGTTAGAAATGGCTTCCCTGGGGCCATGAGAGTTCCTGAAACCAAAAAGGTAAATGACAGTTAGTCTCCTGCAATGGAGGGAAGAGTATCCCAGCGTGAACTTGGACTATCTTGAGGCCCCTTCAGTAATGCTGAGTGCAGACCAGTTGAGACGTGGAAGGAGAAACTGGGGAGTGTCCAGAGTAGTTTCAGTGAATAAAGTGGGAGCACAATTGAATGGGATGTGAGAAAATGGACACAAAAGGAAATATAACATTTTCCCAATAAGCTTGGCTATGAAAAGGGAGCAAAAGATAAGGCAAGAGGCAGAAGGGGGTGTGGTTGGGAAGAGTGTTTGGGGCTGTTTACATGTGTGCTTTTCTAAGATAAGGGAGATGTGAGCAAGTCTAAATGCTGAAGAGAAGAAGCCAGAGTCACAAGAGTGGGGACAGCTGTGGAGCAAAGTGCCTAAAGTGGGAGACGCTGAGCAGGGTGAAGGTGTCAGCCTCGCTCTGTGGGATTAGAGAGAAGGACGGACAAATGTGGTGGATAGGGTGACAGGAGTTTGGTGGATTTCATTTTCAAAGTCAGTGAGGGGACAAGTAGGCAGATAGTTTGTGAATTGTGAAGAATGTTTGAAACAGCTATAATGAGTGTAGAAGAATTGAGTAGGAAGGATTGAGTTATTATAGCAAACAGGGAAATGAACTGGCATTTTCCATGAAGTTAGGGAACAGCTAAATTCGGAGTAAATAAGTAAAAAAACCTGCAAAGATAGAAGATTGAAATTTGTATGTTTATTTAATGATTTCAGAGGTAGATCAAATCCTAGGGAAAGGTAAGGTTTTGACATAGCCATTGGACTGAATGGCTAAAAAAGATATGAAAGTAATTGGAATAAAGAAAGTCAATGGGCTTTCAATGCCAATTGAAAGTCAATGCCAACAAATTGAATGGAGCATCCAAGTGTGCACTAAATTCTCCTGGCTGATGGCAAGCCCTGGAGAAGAAGGCTAAGGCCTTCAGGGAACGACGGGGAGGGAGTAAGGAGATGAAGATGATGGTCCAGTGGAGAGAATGCTACCACTGGATGGCATGACCCTTCCTTGCAGATGCAGAATTTCTGCACAATAATGTAAAAATGATTCCGAACCTATCTCCCTGCTTCCAATGTATTTCTGATCATGTTACTCCCTGTAAAGGAAAAAACACAAACAGTTTTTTCTCTATACTCTCATGCTCAACACAGAACACTTCTGTGACCAGATGTGCAGGGGTTTTCCCCCCTTCACCAAGCAATTCTCCAGAGGGCGTTAACTAGCTGTCCTATAATTCAACTAAATTCTAACACTGGCTACCTGGCGATGGTCTCAGATCCCACAAGTTGAGGGCTCAGGCCCAAAAGACTGCCCCCACCTTCAGACATCAATCCCAAGTAGTAAGTCATCACCTATACTTCTGACAGACTGGCCACAAGCTAGGGCTTCCAAGACCTTGAGTTTAATTAATTTGCTATGACAGTTCACAGAACTCCAGGAAGCACTTACTTACATTTGCAGGTTTATGATAAAGGGTGTTATGAAGGATGCAGATGAGCAGCCAAATGAAGAGACAGATAGGGCAAGGAATGGGAGTGGAGCAAGAGGGTGGAGCGAGGAGCCAGGCACACCACCGCCTCAGCAACTCCAGACACTCAGGAGTTTTTATAGAGCTTAATCTCCAGCACTCACTCCCTTGTTCTGGGAGGTGGGCATGGGGGAGGGATGGTGGGTGGAAAGTTCCATCTTCTAGTCCTCTAATCACTTGGTTTGTCTGGTGACTGGCCTTACCCTGAGCCTGTATGGGAGCTTCACCTTAAGTCACCTTATTAGTGTAAACTCAGGTGTTAGAGGTTCATTATGAAAAACAAAAAGACATTCCTATCACTCAGGAAATTTCAAGGGTTTTAGAGCTCTGTGGCAGAAACTGGGGATAAAGATCTAATATATTTCATATTATCCCATACTGCGCTACTCAAAACCTTCCCAATACCTCCCACCTCTTGCCCATGTCTTCACCTTGCCTTCCCTGCCCATCCAGTCCACCTTTCTGAATTCATCTTTTGCCACTTTGCCACTTGCCTGTCCTCCTCCAGCTATACTGGCTCCCTTGCTATCCCCAAACCCAACAAAGCTTGTCCCCACCTCAAAGCCTTTGCACTTGCTCTTCCCTCTGGGAAGCTCTTCCCCCAGCCCAGAGCTCCTCTCGGCTGTCACCTTCCCAGCCTTCCTGGCCTTCCTGGTCTCCTCCTGTGCCTGTCCCCACAAGTACTCCCTAGCCTACATCCCTGCCTAAATCTCCTCCATGGCACCCATCACCAGCAAACTATATGTGCACATTTCCTTTGTTGTTTTGCCTAGTATACCTCTCCCGAGGATATAAGCTACAGGAGGGCAGAATGTTTGATCATTCTGCTCACTGCTGTATACACAGGAGGCATAAATACATTTGTATTTTTTAATGGTGGCAGTGGCAATAGATGGTGAGCAGGAACCTGACTCTATCTATGTGCAGTATGTGAGGGAACTTAAGGACACGTTTCCACTGAGGAAAGACGTAGGGAGGGAAGAGTGTGAGCATGCCACCTTCCCACGCCCAGTGGTGTTCCAGTGGGCACCCTGGGCAGTGTTGGTGGACCCATGGGAGGTCATTAATAGGAAGCCTGGAGCAGTGTGGGACAAAAAGGCAGGGAGGGTGCACGACCAGAGGAACTGACTCTTCAGAAAGTCTCCAAGGACAAAGCCAGGGATGGGAAACGTGATCAAATATGCAAAAGACATATTCTCAACAGCCTGTCTGGATTGATTGTCCTTCTGAAGGAACCCACATGAGAAACAGCAGCAGACGCTGAGGCATGGGAGGAACACAAACATTTCAGAAGGATTTGCCCATCTTGTGGATGCATGCATACCGGGGGCTCCCTGGCCTACAAGTAGGAAGGCGGGCAGGGCAAAGGTAAATAGAGAATGGCCCGCACCAGGGCACCTCACTAATGTCCACAGCTGCAGCTCTGAGGGTGAGGGGCTGGCACTGGAATAATGCCAGGTCCAGTCAGGTCCTGTTCACTCTCCCCATCAAATGTGCATTCCCAGAGTTTTCTTCCCTCCACACCTATGCTCACCTACACAGTTCTCCCCATCTGGATTGCCCTTCCCCTCCCTACAGCTCTGCAACTGTTCACATTTTGGGCATCCTTCAAGATCCAATTCAAACTCTATCCCTCCTGACAAAGTTTTACTTCACAACCCCAGCCTGGAAGGATGATCCCTTGCCTTGCACTCCTATTGTAGTTACTGACTGTAGAATTCATTTAGCAATTAATCACCCACTGCCTTGTGACATCTCTTCAATTACTGCATTGAACTCTTATTTCTGCCTTCTGGGTTGTGTAACTTTTCTTGTGACGATGCCTTGTCACTTCAGCTTCCCCGTAGGCTTCCTGAAGGAAGGGGCAGGTTTTGTTTGTCCTGGCAGCCCCCACATCACCTGACATAGCTCCTTACGCAGGGAAGGTATTCAGATCATGTAAGTTGATATGCTGTATTAATCACTCATATTCCATGCTGACACCCAGCTGATAGTCCTATTTACTTTCAAATGATTTTTTTTTTTTTTTTGAGACAGGCTCTTGATCTGTCCCCCAGGCTAGAGTGTGGTGGTATCATAGCTCGCAGCAGCCTCTAACTCCTGGGCTCAAGTGATCCTCCTGCCTCAGCCTCCTGGGTAGCTGGGACTACAGGTGCATGCCACCACATTGGGTTAACTTTAAAAAGAAATAATAATTGTAGAGACAGTGTCTCGTTATGTTGCCCAGGCTGGTCTCAAACTCCTGGCTTCCCGCCTCAGCCTCCCAAAGTACTGAGATTACAGGCATGAGCCACCGTGCCCAGCCTCAAATGGTTATTTAACAGGAGAGTACTGTAATAATATTTCTTCTTGTCACAAACATGTTGTGCACTCTCCCTTTTCCATCACAGATGCTTCCGAGGACTGATGCTGTTAAGGTCTCTGTCAAACAATTTGATCTTAATTTTTCAACAGAGGCAGAAGAGCTTGGTAGATACAAGAACAGCTCTGGAACCAGATGTCCTGGTTTGAGTCCAAACTCTAGCCCTTGCTTGGAAGGGTGAGTCTGGTCAAATTATTTAATTTTTCCCTACCTCGGTTTCTTCATCTGCAAAATGGGGATTAGAACACATTTCTCATTGATCTGTTGTGGGGGTTAAATTACACCATGTGACATTTTTTAAGTCAGCATCTGGTGCATGGGAAAGCCCTCGATACTTGCTAGCCGTTATTTCTGTGTGACTAGAAATTTCCAAATTGAAAGTATGAGATTCTCATATGTCTTTCCACCCTACTTTTATCACCAAGGTGAGGCTAGACTGTTGTGGTCTTTACCTCAGAAGACTAGACTGCAGTCTGAACTCTGCCACTTAGTTTGTGTGTTATTTTAGGCAAGATACTCAAGGTCTTTGAGGTGCTGTAAAGATCAGGGTGTAAACATCTGTGAAAGTACTTTGTAAACAGCATACTTGCTTTACCCAAAGCAAGGAACTGTGGTTCAGAACAGGAAACAAATGTAATTGGTTCCGTTTTGAAAATCTTACCTTTAGAAAATTTGCTTCAGAAAGAGAGTAACTCTCTGTCTCACGTTGGTTGGATTACTCTGATTATCTTATGTGGCCTTCATATTTCTTTCTTGTTTTATGTGTTTTTGTTTGTTTTTAAAACTACACCTGCTGGGGGAAGTCTTTTTGAGCCTATGATAGGCTTCCTTTTCTCCTTTGCAAATCTACTTGGTCTACTAAACAAACAACCTCATTCACCAAAGTCATACACGTCTTTCACGACTTAAAATCTGTTGCTGTGCTTTGACAAAAGCGCTCTGTGGGGAATGGTAATGCGATTAGGATGGTAACTGGCTGGAAGGGAGGGAACACCCAAACCAGGCAGCCTTCCTTGCAGAGTTCCTGAGAGAGAAGTGTCAGAGGCAGGTTAGGAGCAAGGTCTCTGGCACAAGGCATCAGGGTTCAAATCCCAGCTCTACCACTTCTTTTCTGGGGGGCCTTGCAAAGTACTAGAACATCTCTGTGTGTCTCTGATTTCATGTCTGTACAATGGGAACAACTATAACACCTAGCTTACACGGCTAATGGCGGATTATGTGAGTTAAATATGTAAAATGCTTATGTATAGCACAGTAAGTGCTAAATAAGTATTTGTTATTAATATATGCACAGTAAGTGACAGCAAAGTCATGTATGAAATGAGGCTTGACAAACACCAATGCATCCCTAGGAAGCTGTGCTGGGACAGACAGAGGACTCATTTTGTTTAGGCTAGAGGTTTAAAAGTAACACAGGCCTAAAAGGTTCCTCCTCTTCTTTCTCTTTTTCCCCAAGGCCACAGCCAAGGTTAGGAAAAGTGGATCCAGAACACACCAATTAGCTAGAGAAAGATAAGAGAGTGAGTGAGCCCCATTGCTGGTCGGGCCTGCTGCCTAGGTCTTTCTACGGCAGGTGGAGTCATTCCCAGTGAATTAGCTCCCTGGCTTATTTTGCCCAGCTGATAGTAAGAGAGAGGAAGAGAAAAGGGATGGGATGGGGAGAGGAGGGAAGAAAGAGAAAAAGAGAGAGAGAGAGAAGTGGTTTAGGGAATCTGGGCCTCTCTCTGGAGTAGGAGCCAACCCTCGGCCCCATCATTCCTCTTTCACTTCTTACAAGGCAAGGTGGTCTCCAGAGGGAGATTGCTGGACCTTCTGCCAAGTGTAACTTGCACCTCAAGTTTGAGCTTTCCTATCTCATGAGTTGCATGAAAGGAAGAGAACCCAAAGAATGAGAGGTCAATGAAAATCAGGTGGACTGGGCCTTCCCTCTAGGAACAGCAGGCCAGCCCCTCGCTCCCTCTCACCTCTGTAACCTCCTAAAAGGAAATGCAATCCAAGAGCCCCATGGAGGGGTCCTCAGAACTGCAGAGCACCAGCAGGAAAGTCTTTACATTGTCATCTAGATTAGCATGTCTCAAACTTTGCAAATCGAAACACCAGGAGATCTTGTTAAACTATATGGGTGGGCCTGAGATTCTGCATTTCTAACAAGCTCTCAAGTGATGCCATCCTTACTGGACTGAGAACCTCACTTTGGGTAGCAAGAATCTTCTAGATGAATGGTGTACAAGAGCTATGCAGTGTACAGGGATTTCTGCTGAGCTACTACCCCTTGATAATGTGGCCTATCTGTGTACACTTGAACTTGGCCACCTGCTTCTTGGGAATAGAATGACAAGAAATGTCCTAGTCTTTGGTTCTGACCCTAAACTTTGGAAGAGCAAAGAGGGGACAAGGAAGGCAAAGGTGCTTATCTTCACCAACCAGTTCTGTGAGTGATTTTTCCAGTCTATTCACAAGCTAGAAGGGGCTGAAGTAAGCAGAATGTGAATGTTGCAGCTTGGTGGCATTTTATTAACTCTTGTCTTATGCCTTAACTTGGAAGATGTGGAACAAAGTTACTCATTATCTTCATGGTGACAGATGATGACTCCAAGCAGCACTTTAAAAAACCCTCTCCTTATGACTACTCAAATCTTGTTAGTCCTTTAATTTAGCAATTCCTATATATCAGTGCTTTACATATGAAATTTTATTTCATTTTGCCCCAGATATTAATATTTCAAGATAGAGATCATCACTTCCATTTTACAGTTGAAGGAACTGAGGCTCAGAGAGGTTAAGCAATTTCCCTAAGGTTACCCAGCTATGTGAAGACCAAGGCAGGATAGGAACCCAGGTGGGTTTTAGTTCATTTCCTCTTTCTTTCCACTACTGCCATGCTGTCTCATAGATAACAGAATACTTATTTTAAGATTAAGAAGAATTATTCATTATTTAAAAACAAATTCGAATCTCCCAGTTGTTTGATATCAACTGACTTCCTTGATGTGAATTTACTCTGAAGCTAATGAAGCTTAAGTTTCAAGGATCACTCACTTCTAAAAGTGCCTTCCAAGCCTTTGTATCTAATTTTTATTCATAATCTTGTATTCTTTGTTCTTAAAATGTTCTCCCCAAATTTAAAGACTTTGGTATCTACAAAATCTGGATCTGCCCCTGGGCTGTCTGTCAGACACGTAAACCCTCTTCTCCAGCATTCCCAAGAAGCAGCAGTTCAGCCCGTGCTTGGGCACCTTCAATTAAGAGGCACTCACCACCCTAAGGGAATTTGTTTCATTTCATACAGTTCTAATTCTTCAGAAGTTTTTTTTTAATATACTTATCCTTTGACCAACATCTCCCCAGTCCAGAAGTTCTTTTTATGTTGTGCCAACATCTACCTCCTGACCACATCCATTAGCTGATCTTCAGTCCTCGAAACTACAGTAAGTCCTCACTTGACATTGTCAGTAGGTTCTTGGGAACTAACTTTAAGAGAAAGGATGTAGAATGAAACCCACTTTACCATAGGCTAATGAATATAAACAAGAGTTAAATTCCCACTGTGCATCTCTAGTCACAAAAACATCACCAAATTTCTAGGTAAAGACCCAAAACACTTCTAACATTAAACATTGAAATAAATATAAGTTATATATACTTTAAGAAAGGTTAATAAAAACAAGTCAGATAATTGTTTACCAGGCTTATCCCAGTTCAAGGTGGGGGGTAGCCAGCCAGAGCCCATACTGGCAGCTCGGGGCTAAGGTGGGAACCAGCTGTGGACAGGAGGCCATCCTATCACAAGACTCACTCACACCCACACCCACACTCCCTCACTCTGAGTCCATGTAGACATACCAGTTCACCTAAACATGCATGGTTTGGGCTGTGGGAGGAGACCAGAGTAGCTGGACAAAACTCACACAGACATGGGGGGAGAAAGCAAACTCCACACAGATAGCAGCCCCAGTGGGAATCCAGTTTTTTTTTCCTCATCAGTATTATAATGAAAGGATCTTGAACAAATCCACATTATTCGAGGACCTGCTGTACCTAAAGTAAACCTAATCCCTCTTCCTTGAATTGGCCCAAAAGTATTTGAAGAGTGTTACCATACCCTTTCTCAAATCAAGCTCCATGCACACAACCATTCCTCAATTCTTGCCATCCTGGCTCATCTTTCCTTCCAGTCGTTGATGTTCTTCTTAAAAAGCAGTCCAGATTTGGCTTGATAGACAGCAAACAAAGCAACCCTACTGCTATACTTACTGGCTGAAGACTTTGCATTTATTACTGTGAAAATTTATGATTGCTATTATATTTGACTTCCTCTTGAAACTTGTCCCATCATGTTGGGCCCTAATTTTGTTTCCTACCCTAGACTTTACAGCCCTGAGAAATGCTTTCTTGTTTTCTTTTAGTGATGTTGTTTATATCCACATGATCTGTCAGAAGCTGGCCAAGGATTTGGCAGGACTTAATAAGAAGACTTCTTGGCTTATTAAGACAGCACACCTACACCTGCTCTTGCACATAATGCCACTGCATCTATACCCCCTTCATAAGCACACTCCTGATCCAGATTTTCTCAAACCACTTACCACATTTGGAAAAAACCTCTGTGGGCAGAGCTCATTGAACAGGATACTTATGATTTTTTTTTCTTTTTTGTTACATTTGCCATTTATATCCTTTTCTACATGAATTTCTCTCAACCCTTTTGCCTTCCAAAGATTTTTTTTTTTCTTTTCAATATCTGTCTGTCTTGTCTAGAATATTGAGAAGGGAGAGAGAAGCACCCCAAGCCCTGCATCTCATACACTGAGTGAGCACATCACACTCAGGTGACAGGCCTCTTTGGAGGGAAGCCAAACAGCAGCTATGCCCCAGAGGTTTCAGCCTTGCTACTCTCCTTACCACACTCCTCTTGTATCCCAGCCCTTTCTCTCCTCCCACTTTTATTCTACATTGCCTTAAAGAGCCCTGCCATCTCCCTAACACCTTTTCCTTTCGTTGGACAAAGTTCTTAGTCTTTTAGAGTTCCAAGTTAATAAACTTCTTTTTTTTCCTTCTTTTTTATTTTTTAGAGACAGGGTCTTGCTCTGTCACCCAGGCTGGAGTGCAGTGGCACGATCATAAATCACTGTAACCTCAAACTCCTGGGTTCAAGCGATCTTCCTGCCTCAGCAGGGTTGAGTAGCTAGAACTACAAGCACGCACCACCACACCCTGCTAATTTTTTATTATTATGATTATTATTATTATTTGTAGAGATGAGGTCTCACTATGTTGCCCAGGCTAGTCTTGAATTCCTGGCCTCAAGTGGGCCCCCCTACCTCAGCCTCCCAAAGTGCTGCGATTATAGGCGTGAGCCACTGCACCCAGCCTCAAATGATTATTTAACATGAGAATATTGTAGTAATATTCAGAGTTCAGATTCTTTTGGAAATAAGAGGAGACTTTTTCCCCTCTGTTAAATGTTAGTTGAATTGTTTTCTGTAAGCTTTATAGTAAATTGCTTTAAAAATTTAAATGCATGTAGACCCTGAAACCCAAAAAGGCTACTGATAACCCCAGAAACCATTGTTTGTTCATGGAAAACCTTTCACCCACTTAGATTGTTTGCTACATTTGAGAATAGCAAAATTAAGGCTTAATTTTCATGAAAGATGATATAAACACTGTGAACCAGAAAGAAAGAAATCTAAACTAATTAAGTGCCCACCATAGAGATTACCTTATTTAATCTTCCTAATAACTTTTTACATGGTAGGAATTATTATGAAGATTTTACATACAGATGAGAAAACTCAGAGAGGTTAAGTAACTTGTTTGCCTGCTTCCAAAGCCAGCTAATGTTCACCCTTCTTGACCTCACTCACTTTGGAATGGCTATTAGCCAAGCGGCATGAACTTTATTATTGACGTTTTCAACAAATGTGCCCTGCAAGAATCTGGGTAGGCATGAAGAGTAGTGGTGTGACAAACCAGGAAGCAATCCTGAGCAATTAAAAATAAATGCTGGGTTTCACATCCTTCCCCTCTTCTTTATACTTTATTTTTAAATTTTGAATTCACTTGTTTTTTTACTGGATATTTGTTCCCCTGAGCCCTGTTGGGCTAACAATACTTAGATTAGGGATTTGGTGTTATTACAAAACAGAGTAGCCTCAGTAGATAACTGCTCCTGATATGAGAAAGAATAATTAAAACTAAAATCTAAAGAGTAAAGTCTCTGGCATTAGCAGAAATTCTTAGACATATAATTTGGAGTTGATTCATTTAGTTATTTTAAAGGTGTCAGTGTGAATTTTTTATATGTCCAAGGGATCCTTTTGGGTATTTTGGAACAACAAACTTATAGATTCTTGGGTTTGAAATTAACATTCAATTTATTAAAGTCACATTTTTTTTTCTCAAGCTTTTAAGCTTAATTGTCACATCTTATTGGTCAGTTTTTAAGTTTGTAAGTATTTGAATAAAATAATAAAATTACTTTTATTGGTCTTTGGTTCATGCATCATTAATCTCAAAATAAACACAGAAGTTTGAAAAATTACTCCCATATAGGAAATTAGTTAATTTAAATTTCATTAAAAATTTTAAGCCACATTCCTAAATTTAATATAATTAATTCTTCCAAGCATTTTAAATGCCTGTAATGGCAAAGTCATAGTTAGGGCAAGTGGCATTTATGAAATAGCTATCAATCTTTGGAGCTAGGAAAAGCTTTGCTTCTCTGAGAAACTGGTATTTTTTTCTTTTTCTTTCTGATAATGAGACTATACAACCAATCATGTTTCTCTACTTTCTCTGGCTGCTAGGAATCTCAAAGTCAAAATGAAAGCTCAGAGAATTCATACACATTGACATTATTTGTGGTCATATTTGTTTTCTCTTTTTCATTGAACCTGATTTTCTATTTTAATCCATAGTTTACTATTTTACTACGTACAGCTCAAGTCGTTGTGAGAAAAAAAATAGAACCTGAATATTATTATTACTATCTGCCCTTGGAATCTATAACCATTATTAAAAATCAATGTCCAAAGTTGCCAGGGAGAATAACTGTTTATAACATTGGGGGTGCTCCTTCTGGGAGACATACCTCTAGCCACTCCCACCCTCCTCAGTAAATTTCATGGTCTATGTTTTAGTTCAGGCCATTCCAAGTATCTTCCAAATTTGATAAAAATAATTTCAGTCATTTTTCTGTGATGGAGGAACTTTATTTTATTTATATAGATCTACTAAAACTTTAAAATTCATTGGCTCAATAAATATGTATTGAATGCTTACAATGGGCCAGGCATTCTTTTAGGCATTTAGGATTTAGTTTTATATGGCAGGGACAGCAGAGGGCTTGTGGTGGAGGGCTAAGGGAAGAGGCAGCAGAAAATAACCCACTCCTACTATAGTGGAGAAAAAAAATTCTACCTAAATAATACAAAAGATATCTTATTCCTATGTATATAAACATATTTTAATGAATTATGAAAAGCATTCATTTAGGTTAGTACTATCCCTTCTAAAATAGGGTTCAAAGTACATTACATAGAAAATATGGCAAAAGACAACAGATAATAAATTGGGAAAAAATATATCAATAATACAAATGACAAATAAAGCCTTAATATTATAAGACACATTCAGCCCCTAAAAGTTGTTAAGAGAAATACAAACAATACTATAGAAAATAAAAGAGGCAAGGATACGAACAGGCAGTTTGCTGCAGTAGGAAATGCACATGGTTAGCAAGCAAATGCAAAAATGCTCAACCTTTCTAGCAGTCAGGTAAATACACTCACCATTCATCAGATTTACAATAATTTACAAGGTTGGGAATAATCAGTACTAGTGAAATCATAGGGAAATGAGCATTCTCATACTTACTGGGAGAATATGTGAAATAAAATAACTTTTTTGTTCAGTAATCTTACTGCATATATTAAAATTATAAATATCCACTTTGTGACAGCAATCCCACTGTTGGAAATCTTTTTACTAAAATAAAAGTACCAATATGAAAGAGTATCTTTGGAAGTACCAGTATAAGTAAGTTTATTACAAATTATTTATGGTAGAGTGTAAATAGTAGCTATCAATAAGGATATTTCTATTGAATGAAATATATTTATACCATGGAATAGTATGTTATGTTAAAATAGTGATTTTGCTTTATATTTTTTTGACCTGGAGACATGGCCATAATACATTAAGATAAAAAATGCAAGTTCGCATAAATATGTTTGCATGTGTGTGCACGTGCAATTTTATCTTAAAATCTCACACATACACATATAGGATTTGTGTAAGCTAGAAAAAAGTGAGAATGGATAAACTATCAGTTAATGTTTACGAATTCAGTGTTTGGAATAGAGGTAGATGGAATAGACAGGCTTTTTACTTACATACCTCTGTGTTTGGCTTGTTGCAACTAGTATATTTTAATAATAATATTAATGATGATGATAAAAATGATAGCTAAAATTTAGTGAGTATTTACCAGAAACTATTTTAAGAACTTTTAATCTCTTTCAGTTCCAGAAATAATTCTATGAGATCGTAATATTATCTTCTTCCCTGTTTTATAGATGAAGGAATGAGGCTCAGAGGGGTTAAAGTCACTTGCCCAAGGCCACACTTTTAGTAAGAGACAGACCAGAATATAAATGTAAGTTGATTCCAGGTGCTTATATTCTTTACACAAAAATCCAATGAAAGATTCCTTTATTAATAAAAATATAATAAATTGAGCATATGGAATTGGCATGCATTGGAAAGTTATACTTGCAAACACACTGGGCATTTGTGCTCTATATTTTCAAGATGTTTAATCAACAACTTTATGTTGAGTCTCAAGAAAATTAATTCATATATGTCTCAACTTCCACATTGGCCAAATATCTTTTGTTTTATGGCAACAATAATAAACTACATTATACTCCTTTGCACATATAAATTGACATAAAATATTGAATAGGTATTGTTTATGCTACGTTCCAATAACTGCCAGTAGCTATGTGCTCTAACGTGAATTAATAATAAATGTGACTGGGTCAAAATCATAAACTTTACACATTTAAAAATTGTAAATTTAATCTTTTGAAGTTGTACATGAACATACCATGAAAGAGTTAAGAGCACATGAGGAACAGCAATGCCATCAACTGTAGGTGGAGAAACACAAGCAGTCTGAGGGCTTATCTTTATTTGTTATTTGACAGTGTCAGTTACATGTGATAGTGCCAGTTAAAAACATTATTCATAACTCTTAAAAGGCCTACATATACACAATCACCTCTTTTATCTACTTCCATATAAATGTTCTATATTCAGGTCCCAATTACATTACACTTAAACTTTCTAAACCTTTCCTGCTTCTTGAAAACAATTAATGTTGATTAAGGAATTTATTTTGTTAATGTAATTTTATACACTACCAGGGATTTATTATGGTGGCAACTATGCATGGTCTCATAGATGTACTAATGAGGCTACTTGTTCTACATGAAATAGGTTCACTGAGCCTGTGTCTAATTACTGGTTGGCTACGCTCTCAGTCAGTGCACTTTGGAGCAAAGGTGGATGTTAAACTTTGACCTTTCTCTGGTTTGTGATCTCTCCACACCTTTTGCTATCTGCTTTCCAAAGACAAAATAAAGCAGATTAATAGTTATTTCAATAAGTAGCTTCCTGCAGGAGACATTCCAAAATGGTCCTTTTATCTTATTCATGTCATGTCTGGGCCTAAATTTCCTCTCACGAAATATTAAATTAAGCAACCTCTGGAGCTGCTATGATCAAATTCATCCAGGTATTCTCAGCACTGTGGGGGATTAAAAGTCCTGGCCTTTGCTCTCTAGGAGCTTGCACTGGGGGAGAAGGAGTTATGGTTTCACGCATGACTTACTGATTGAATGAATGATCATTTGAGAAATGCCGGGTCCTGGGAAGTGGGGACCAGCAGATATTTTATATCTGAAAGAGACCTGTGAAAAATTTCAACAGCATTATTCCAAATGAGTTGATTTAGGTGCATAACGCAATGCACAGGAGACTTGACTGGATTCTAGTTTCTGCAGTGTAATTAGAAATATGAACTTTTTGTCCCACAAAGCAGGATTGGTGGGAGAGGAGAAACAGTCCATGGGCTACTGCTTATTTAAACTCTTGGGTTGCTGCTAGAAACTTTTTTTTTTTTAAGGCAGTAGGGGATGAGGATAGAGGAGGAGAGGAAGTAGAAAGCACACCACATGTAGGAAGACTATTTTTTCTCAAGGCTTTGTTCAGTTAATACAATTGGTTGACAATCAACTGACAGACATCGATAGGACTCTAAAAGCTGTTACTCCCTGGACAAATGATTAGTGTCCAAGTGGCCTCCTTGTCTCCAACATTGTTTCCACACTTTCTGGACCTTTCTCCCTACCTACTACAAGGGTAATGAGTGGCAGAGGACCCCTAGGATACTGCTTGCACATCATGGTAGTGTTTGACCTGAGTGGTCAGTGACCAATGTTGGTACCCGATTTCCTCTGTGTGTGTACATACTGGGTCATGATATAAAATATATTTATTCCTGTGGCTCATCATAAAAAGAAAGTTTGAAAGCCACTGTTCTATGGTCAATAATGAGTGTAGGAAGAAACCTTTTTAGACCAAATGCCTCCTGGGGGTGGGGGAGCGGGGGAGACCACCCTGGCAGTCCTAAGGCTAAGAATTTTGTTGAATTTATACCCATACTTTTAAAGAAAAAAAAAATCATGATACTTGTTAAAGACAGTAAGGAATATTTTATTCAAGGAAAGATCATGGAGATAGGTATATGGACCACTGCAATGGGGTCTTGCAGTGGGAAAGATTGGGCTCAGTTACAAATACAAGGACAAGTAGAGATCTGTAGCCAAGGAGTAGGGTTGGTCAGTGGACGGAAAATTACTAAAGGAAACATCCTGGATAAAGGCGGGTGGGTAGGGAGGATTCTGACTAAACCAATTTGACAGGATTATTGCTGAAGGCAGGCCAGGGTTATAAGGAATTTGATCAGATATCATGAATGGTCAGATATTAAGGGTGAGGGATTTTTGCCAAACTGACGCAACAGGATTCTTGCTAAAACTGGACTAAATGGGCAAAACCACTAGACTAAAGACAGAGCCCAAGGTCAGGACCTAGTTAGAAAGAGGACTCAAGTTTGGACAAATGAGAGAGTTAAAAATGACCTCTATAGCAAAATCGGCTTTCTACTTGCAGTAGTGACATAAACTTTTCTTCTTAAATTAATTATGTTAGAAACAAAAGCAAATTGGTTTAACTAAAAACATTAAGTAAATCATAGTATAGGTAGTACACAACTTAAATTGGGAAGAAAGTGTGGAAATATCTCATTTAGCTAAAACTTCTATTATACAGGTAACAAAATGATGGTGCCTAAGAAGTGATTAATTTGTCCCCTGCTCTAGGTCTCATGGCTCAGCCAGTGTCTGAGTGCTATAACAGAATAACATAGACTGGGTGGCTTATAAACAGCAGAAATTTATTTCTCACAGCTCCAGAGTCTGGAGTCTGAGATCAGGGTGCCAGCACAGTTTCTGGTGAGTGCTCTCTTCTGGGTTGCAGATTGCCTACTTATGGTTGTATCTTCAAGTGGAGGAGAGCAGAGGAGTAGAAGCAAGCTCTCCCTTGACTCTTCCAAGGTCACTATCCCACTCATGAGAGCTCCATATGCATGACCTCATTTAATTCTAATTATCTCCCAAAGACTCTACCTCCTAATAACATCACCCTGGAAGTGGGGGTAGAGTTTCAACCTGTGGATTGGGGGTGGTGGGGACATTCAGTCCATGACAACCAGAGACTAGAAGCTTTTGATCCACCATGAAAAGCAGGGCTCCTAGTTATGCTAGTATTGCCACTTATCTGTAGGGTGCAGAGTATTTAGGACTTTGTAGATCCAACTGAATGGATAAGCATTATTTTTAATCTATAGTTCAGAATCAGTGACATTGCCTCTCTGAAACAGGTTTTCTAAGGTAAGAAAATGACAAGGAATGTCCTAATTCATAAGAATGCAAAATGTCTTCCTTCATTCATTATGGGGTGTAGGGGGCGGGGAGGGAAATCTAAGGATAGACAGCATATTTGTAAACGTAATCTGCACTTTTGAGCTTTCTATACTGTACGTGATGGGGGGAAAGCAGGTTATTTAAGAATTTTTGGCTAATTTTATAAGATGGAGTAGACAATACTATGCAATTCTTTATTCGAATTGCTTTGTCTTGCTGCACAAAGCTTTGTCATCGGCTGATGTTGCAATGACTTTAACAAGCAAAAGAAATGCCAGTCAAGTTCAGCACCTGGGACCTCTTCACCCTTGCAAGTGTCAGGCTTCCGGCTGGAGACAAAAATGCCCAAGGCTTCGAGTGGAGCCCTGGTAAAAAGGGACTGGATGCCTTTGAGCCTCAATGTGTAACGGTGCCTTGTCCCTAAGGCCGATATTTACATTAGGGGTCTCTTCTACCTTTGGTACACTTAATCAGGCGCTGATTATATTCCATGGCATTACACCGACTTCAGGACTTCGGAGGAAAGCTGGGGGTAGGAGACTGCTCAAGTGCATTTGACAATAAAATGCTTTGTGCAGCCAGCTGTGAATTTCACCAGCCCATAAGCTTATGCTAAACCGTGAGCGGGCTGACCCACATGGACCTGGGTTTTCTCCGCCCGGGGAATCTTGTGAGACCATTAAAGGTGAGAAGTCAGGCAGGCTATTCGGGAAAACACGATGCAAGCCTAGAAGGCGGGTCATTGCTCTGCACCAGCAGCCAGCCAGAAAGACAACAAATAAAAATGGAAGATCCTTCTCTGTGAGAAAACAGGCCTCGAACTAGGAGCAGGGGTCCTAAGCGGGGAAGGTGAGCAAAGAAAGGCAAGGCGAAGGCGCTGTTTCAAGAAGCCGGGTTCATTCAAACCCCGAGGACAGCAAACCCCGCCTCCCCACGCCGCCACCCGCTCAATCGCCGAGCGCTCCGGGTGTGAGCTCGCCCCGCGGGGAGCGGCTTGGAGCCGAGGAGGCGGCGGCAGAGGTGATTTGGGCAGTCCCGCGCGGCGGATAGGCCCAGGCAACCAACACCCATTCCCCCTCCCCCTCGCTCAGTTCAACTCCCACTCGGCCCCGGCCACGCCCTGCCGCCACCGCCCCCTCGGGCAGCTTTCAGCTAGGCAGTCGGGCCTCGGCCGGGGGCGGGAGGAAGGCGGCGCCTCAGAGAAGCCGCCGCGGCCACCGGAAACTACAGGAGCCGACAGCCTTTGCGGCCGCGCCCCACCCCCTTTCTTCCACCACTCAGCGCGCGTCACCAGGGGCTCGGCCAA
>VBSM01002217.1:28584700-28597589 GCA_008086735.1 Cheirogaleus medius | reverse complement strand
CTCTATCCCAGTGTCTCCGTCTGAGGGTTTGTCCTGTTAATGCGGGATGAGCGGTACGTATTCTCCACCCCCCTCGGTCTCCTTCACCGCCTCCCTCCCTCCCTCCCTCCCCAGACCCTGCTCGGTTCTCCCCCTCCCCCGGGGCCGCTGAGATGCTTTAAGGGGAGGAGGAGAGGGAGGGAGGGAATCAGGGGGAGGGAAGGAGGGTTGTGTTTTGTCTTAATGTCTGAGAGAGAACAACCTCCTTCTGGGTGTTGCTCTGAAGCCGATGGGTCGGGTTTCAAACCACGTTTTGTGATATCCCCCTCCTCCCTTCCCTCCTTCTCCCCCACCCCCTGCCGGTGTGCGTGGATCGCGGGTTTATGGAGATTAATGTTCGGGGGGAGGGGGAAGAAGAGGAGAGGGGGAAGACGAATAATAATAATCCTAATAACCTGTTGTCGTGTGTGTATGGGGGGGGTTTGTTGCAGATCAGAAGAAGGAGGAGGAGGAGGAGGCGGCAGCGGCAGCCGCGATGGCTACAGAAGGAGGGAAAACCTCTGAGCCAGAGAATAACAATAAAAAACCCAAAACCTCAGGCTCCCAGGTAAAAGCAAACATATAAAAAAATTCATCACGACACCTTAGGGGAGAGAGGGAGTTATGCCCTTTAAATGCCCAGAAGTAAAGAACAGAATAAAAATGTTTATGCACTCAAAGCATCTTTCTGAAAGTGAGGAACTTAAATTGTGAATTCATGAAGATGTCACATATTTGAGGGTATAATGTTGTTTAAAATTACATCAGGAACTCAGACCATAAGAAAACGGTGTGTGTTTTCCCCAGGGCATTTTGAGTTTAGGAAAATAACACTTTAAAAAGTTTGTTAGAAATTTCCTTTTGTTTAAACTTTATATTACAGGATCTGCTTCCTTATTCATATAGCTTTTACTTGCATTTGTTCATATTTCTTTTTAATTTCTGCCGCTTCCTGAGTAATTTCTGATATGTAGAGCTGTCAAAATAAATAAATAAATAAATAACCCCTTCCAACTACTGGCCTCCACTAAATCCACCCGCTTTTTTCTCCCCCCCTCTCCTTTACCATCTCATTTTGGGTAGGATTCTCAGCCCTCTCCTCTGGCTTTACTGGCAGCTACTTGCAGCAAAATAGGGACTCCTGGTGAAAATCAAGCAACTGGACAACAACAAATTATTATAGATCCAAGCCAAGGATTGGTGCAACTTCAAAATCAACCACAACAGCTAGAACTGGTAACAACGCAACTTGCTGGAAACGCTTGGCAACTTGTTGCCTCCACTCCTCCTGCTTCAAAAGAAAATAACGTTTCTCAACCAGCTTCTAGTTCGTCTAGTTCTTCCAGCAGTAATAACGGGAGTGCATCTCCTACAAAAACTAAATCAGGTAACCCTTCCACCCCTGGTCAATTTCAAGTCATACAAGTACAAAATCCAAGTGGTAGTGTACAATACCAAGTGATTCCGCAACTTCAGACAGTGGAAGGTCAGCAAATTCAAATCAATCCAACTAGTAATTCATCTCTACAGGATTTGCAGGGTCAAATTCAGCTCATATCTGCAGGTAATAACCAAGCTATACTCACAGCTGCTAACAGGACAGCTTCTGGAAATATTCTTGCTCAAAACCTGGCAAATCAGACAGTTCCAGTCCAAATTAGACCTGGTGTTTCAATACCACTGCAATTACAGACCCTTCCTGGTACCCAGGCTCAAGTTGTAACAACTCTACCAATTAACATTGGAGGAGTGACTTTAGCTTTGCCAGTGATTAACAACGTGGCTGCTGGAGGAGGGACTGGACAGGTTGGCCAGCCTGCTACTACTGCTGATAGTGGGACTTCCAATGGGAATCAGTTAGTTTCCACACCCACCACCACCACTGCTTCTGCCAGTACTATGCCGGAATCTCCCTCCTCCTCCACCACCTGCACAACCACTGCTTCAACATCTCTGACGAGCAGTGACACTTTAGTGAGCTCAGCAGATACGGGCCAGTATGCAAGCACATCAGCCAGTAGTTCTGAACGCACCATTGAAGAATCTCAAACACCTGCTGCTACTGAGTCTGAAGCCCAGAGTTCCAGTCAGCTTCAGCCTAATGGAATACAGAATGCACAGGATCAATCAAATTCTCTTCAGCAGGTGCAAATTGTAGGCCAGCCTATCTTACAACAGATCCAGATCCAACAGCCTCAGCAACAGATTATTCAGGCTATTCCACCACAGTCATTTCAACTCCAGTCA
Source organism: Cheirogaleus medius (assembly GCA_008086735.1). Classification (NCBI taxonomy): domain Eukaryota; kingdom Metazoa; phylum Chordata; class Mammalia; order Primates; family Cheirogaleidae; genus Cheirogaleus; species Cheirogaleus medius. The sequence continues at coordinate 28,595,324 of VBSM01002217.1, read as the reverse complement.
GGGCAGACAATTCAGACCATCCAGCAGCAGCCTTTGCAGAATGTTCAACTTCAAGCAGTAAATCCGACTCAGGTGCTTATCAGGGCTCCAACTTTAACACCTTCAGGGCAAATCAGCTGGCAAACTGTACAGGTACAGAATATTCAGAGTCTTTCAAATTTGCAAGTTCAGAATGCTGGGTTATCCCAACAATTAACCATCACCCCAGTGTCTTCAAGTGGTGGCACAACTCTTGCTCAGATTGCTCCTGTGGCTGTTGCTGGTGCCCCAATAACTTTGAATACTGCCCAGCTTGCATCAGTGCCTAACCTTCAGACAGTGAGTGTCGCCAACCTGGGTGCTGCAGGCGTTCAAGTGCAGGGAGTTCCAGTTACAATCACTAGTGTTGCAGGTAAGTTACAGCATCTTTTCTCTTTACCTCTTAAATACTTTTTAAATAACGATCAGTTCTTGCTTTTCTTTGCTAATTCTTAGATTGACATAGAACTCTGAAGTAAACAGATTATCATAAGGAATAAAAAATAAACAGGAATCCTGACAACCATCACTCTGTAGTAATCAGTGAGACATGTTCACTTTTGTAGATTTTAGGTTTTATGTGTTACATTTGTTAGACAGTTTTTAAAATGTATTCTTTCATGGAACAAAACTTATTGGTTAGAATCATAATTGCCATCTGTAATTTAGAGATTATATTTGAGTACACTTGAACTCTTCAGAAGGAACCCTAGTCGAAGTGATATCTATCTCTTCTTTGAAGGAAAGTAGGTTTATACTGAATTGGTATATAGTTGTGAATCTGTTGAAGTTTTAATTCTACTGTTAATAAGGCTAACTTTTTTTAAAATTTGAAGTTATATTTCAAGCTTCATCGTTTTGTCGCCCATGCTTTTGTGTTTTATGACACTGGGTTTCTTTAAACTAGATATTGATGCAGTTGAGAGATAGAATTTTAAGTTGTAAAATGTTTGATTAACTTTTATCTGCTGTTCTGTTAAAATCAGGATTTGCTCAGGATTTTGAATTTATAGTCCTTTATTTGTAAAATTATATTTAAGTAAATCTTATGGTCATTATGTTATTTATAGATGTTTAGTGTGAGGTTCATGGAAAGCAATTAAAAATGTAGACAGTAGAATGTCAGGAATTTGAATTAATTATGGCAATAATTTAAACCAATTATAAAAGCTGTTGTTATGCATATAAATAGATATTTCCAAAGTACTTAGAAAACTAGTCTTTATCAGTTTGATCTTTTTCAGACCAGTACCTAATACCTTCTGTTTTCTAGTAATTAAATATTTTTTATTGATTCTGATTTGGTGAAGGCTTTGTTATGGTTTTAGTGACTTTGTTACTTTTAGACTTTGTTAGTTAAATATTTCTTTTTTGATAATCAAAGATAAATAAGTTTATCACTTTTGAATGCCCTTTCTTGAAATAAGTTGCAGAAAAATTATACTAGGGTTCTTGTTTTACAGTTAATACCTAATATATGTATGTAAAATTGGAAATTGCCAGGTAGAGCCTTCTGATTCAGGAGAACTGAGATTACATTATTTTATCTAGATACCCACTAACCTCTAGGCCAGCGCTATCCAGCAAAACTTTCTTTCTGTGTTGTTGAAAATGTTCTCTATCTGTCCTATCTGATATGTTAGGCACAATCTACATGTGGCTGTTGAGAAGTTAAAATGTGGTTAGTTTAACTGAGGAACTGAATTTTTAATATTAATTTAAGTAGCCACGTGTGGCTAGTGGCTTCCATATTGACAGCACAGTAATCCAGTCAGTATTTTGAGTGTGGCATTTTTTCCCCTAAAACTCTTACAACACAATTATATAAATATTTCTCCAAATTAAAATCTTTGACTTGCTTTGTTTCTACTCTTTTTTTCTAAAAGCATTGACAGTAACTGGAATATTTCAGAAAAGTGTTTTGAGTAACTTAAATTTAGGTTAGAAATAGTCAATTGTGTTCTCTAATTGATATCTGTTATTAATAAAATCCAGAGGTTTTCCCTTACCCATTGTGAGGGTAAGAGAAATGTTCTGACCAGCCAACTCAGATTCACTTGAATGGTGTGTTATAAATGCTGGGTCCAGCTTCTGGAACTGTAAGTTTTGAGGTGTGGGGTCAAGGAATTTGCCTTTAAGCAAACTTTCCATGTGATTCTAAAACTCACTGAAGTTTGAAAAATGTGGGATCTAGTCATCAGCAATGAACCAGAAGACAGAGTATGGAAGCAGGTGGGTGTCGAGCCTTATGTGCCTTAGAGAATGCATTTTGATGGCAAGTGCAACTTTTTAGTTTTTATTCCACAAATATGTATTGAGTGACTACTATGTGCTGAGCACTCCCAAAAAGTGTGATTATTACTTCATTTTCAGAGATAATTTTTTTCACTTAAAGTGATTTTGGGAAGCTTAAGAGTACGAGGAAATTTGAACTTTACGTAGTTGGATTTTTTTTCCTAAAACCAAAGATTTTAAATTTTGTTGATGTTAAAGAATTAATGTTCTAATAGATATGTTCAATCGTTTTTAAAAGAGAGCCGTATTACAAAGACTAGAAATGTACCCCGATTTCTACAAGTCTAGGCCTGGTTGTTGGCAGATTTTACCACTTTACCTAGTATAGTAGGTGCTGCTTGAATGCTTTTTGAATGAAGGTATAGAAGGTAATGGAGAAATAGCAGTGTGGAATTGGGACCCATGCGTTGGAGTGGTTTTAATGAAGCTAATGAGATAGTTCTGTTTTCATTAATTTCTTTTGGCTTTGTGTTTTTAAGACCAAAGTGGGATTCCAGGTACTTCACTGTCTTGAGAAGGGGGAAAATGAGCAATAAGTGCCTATATATCCCTTTTTATAAATATCCCTTTTATATTCCTGGAAGTTCAGATATTTTACTTTATGTCCCCATTCACTTTTAAGTACTTCCTTGGTTATTTCATGTCCCTCCCCACCCCCCCAAGAGAATGGTATTATTTTATTTGTGGAAAAATTTCTGCTCTAAATATTCACAATAAGTATTACCAAGGCTTGAAAAACTTATTACTTAGCTTCAACAGAATGTAATGACTTACTCAAGGACAAGGGAAACTCTCCATCATCTATCCTCGTTGTACTCTTCAAGAGGTAGAGGAATCTGGATGATGTGGACAGAAAAAGAAAAAAAAAATCATACAAGGCAAATCAAATGAAACCACTTCTTGAAGCTGGGGAGTTTCATATATAGTTTCATAAAATGAGAATGTTAGTGACAACTTATGGGGAGCCTCTTTCTTTGATAATGTATTCAGCATAATGTGTTTTTGTGCTTTGGTCTTACCTGAAAATCCTGAGTGCAGGCTGAGCATTAGTTAGAATGTAGTAGAAACTAAATACATGTATCCTCTGCAAAAATCTTGTTTTTAAAAATTATTTATTTTATTTTATTTTAGAGACAGGGTTTGGCTATGTTGCCCCACCTGGTTTCGAACTCCTGGGACTCAAACAATCCTCCTGCCTCAGCTTCCCGAATAGCTGCAATTACAGGCTGGGATTATAAAAACATGCCACTGCACCCAGTGCAAAGATAACAACTAATTGTACTTCTGGCTCAAGAAGTTTTCTATTTTAACTAAGTGAGGAGCGTGGAAGGTGTTTTGCTGAAAAAGAACTACCCGTTTTCACAATGTCCTCTGGTAGCCCTAAATAAAGTGAATTTCAGGAGTTACATTTTCTTAATTAAAGAATTTAGAGCTTGTAGGGAGCAGTGGTATCTAAATCTGTAATTAACTTGCACTGGCCAGCATTATGACTTACTTTTGGCCATAATTATTATATCACACATAGTAACAGATCATGCTGTAGGCCTTTTGATTGATGAATGGATATTTCTTTTTCAATTTTAATAGAAATTAACATTTTTATGCTAGGTCTCCCACAAAGGAAGTTCAGACTTGATAAGATGTTGCTGGCCCTGCAAGAACTTGACTTTCTTACCTAATTTATTCCCTTCTCCTGGGAATTAAAAGTATAAGACCTAGAGATGTAGTGTGAAACCATAAATGGGAAGGCCAGTTCTTCATTATTGATAAAAATGATGACCGAAGAAAATAATTGAAATTTATATTTAATTTAAAAACCTAATTTAATCCAGTAGAATCAACCTCTTATACCTTTTTTCCACAGCTAGTAGAGGTAGAAAATTCGTTTGGGGTTTAAATACAAATATGGTTTTCGTTTGCTATATATGTTCTATTAATTTGGATTTCACTAAGTAGGCGTATCAAAATAACATTTCTGTGTATATACATGTACTCACACTCCTGGTTTGGTGATTTCACTTTTCAGAGAAGTCAGGTTTACTCTGTAATTTTATTTCTCTAAAATCTTCTAATACTATTTGTTATGAATTAGAATTCATTATGAGGAACTTATATCTTGTACCCTATACAAATGATTTAAGTTCTGAACTATTGAGTTGGTTTTACCCATTAGATGATTTTTTTCATGGAAGATGAGAAGTACTCAATGTAGAGCCACATTAACCTTTTTAAAGTGCATTTTTTGAAAAGGATTTCAAGATAGAGAAGCAAGAGAAAGGTTTTAATCACTTGCTTTTCAAATTCTTAATCAGGGAATATATCACAAGTAATACTTATGGAATATTGCGGCAGGTCGAAGAGAAAAGAGGAAAAGAAGCTTGATCAAGAATGAAGATAGGAACAGTGCTGTGCATAGATCTAGTAGAAATACCAGATTTTATAAAATAATAGAATTTTAGTTGAAAGGATCTTGGAGATTATGGCTTGCCAGTTGTAACCTTTTGATATTGCTGCTAAATTCTATTTATAAAGGCATTTGCTGTTTTTATAGTTTTAAGTGAAAATAGAAATATGGGTTAAAGACTCTGCAGTGTTACATCAGGTACTTGGGGATGACACATTAAGGATTGACGGTAAAAGGTGGAACCTAGTCTGATACCAGACCTTGCACATATATGTGCTCTTCTTTCTGTACTCTTCTGATCTCGGTATGTGATAAGATTGGATGTTCATAATGCTTGTCATTTTGCTACCTAGCAAATGAGCAGATTGTGGCAAAGGAAACCTGTTGAACCACAATTGCTTATGTACATATGCGGTGGGATGAAGACTTAATGAAATTGTGGTTACTAAGGCAACTTAAAAATAATTGAGCCTCTTTCCTCCTACCCTCTCTGTTTATCCATGTTTTAGAAATGAAGAAACTGAAGCCCAGAAAGGTTGACTGGCTTTCTTATATTTTGTGTCTCAAAGTAAGGGCTAGAATCTTGATTTCTGCTCCAGTAGTCTTTCTACTGTAGTTGTGGGTTTGTTATCCAGATCTCTTGCTAGTAAGTAAGTATATGTAGCTGAAGTTTGGGAATCAGGGAGGGAGAATATCCTGCTTAGTTTACCTCCTTGCAGATAAGCTGTCCCTATCTTCACTGGATATTTAGCACTGTATATTAAATATGATATTCGTAAAAACACAATTCTCTAGGTCTCTTTATTACTGAATTTAATGGTGGAACCTAAGTGGTAGTATTTTTTTCTTTCTTGAAAGAACAAGTTTAGAACTAAAGAGATTAGTAAATTCCATATGTAGGTAAGGAAATCCTCAGGCCATTGAGATACTGTAGTACCCTTCTCTTCAAATCGTATAAATCTTTTGCTTTTTCCCAAATTCTTGTTAGAAATTAATTTTTTTTTCCTTAGACCGGTGTGAGAAAGAAATGGATTTTTCTAAAAATGAAACTTGTGGAGGAAGGAAACAAACATTTATTATTTACTTAATATATGACAGGTGCTGGACTTAGTATGTGTGTACGTATTTATTAGAGACACAGTGTTACTCTGTTGCTCAGGCTTGAATGCAGTGGCATGGTCATAGCTCACTGCAGACTCGAACTCCTGGGCTCAAGTGATCCTTCTGGCTCAAGAGATCCTCCTGGCTCAGCCTCCCAAGTAGCTGGGACTACATGCCACCATGTCTGGCTAAATTTTGTTTTTTGTAGAGATGAGATCTCATGATATTGCCAAGGCTAGTCTTGAACTGGCCTCTAGCAACCCTCTCTCTCTCCTCAGTCTCCCAAAGTGGTGAGATTACAGGTGTAAGCCACCACGCCTGGCCTAGGTATTTATATTATGTCATTAAACCCCATAATATCCTTGTCAGGTAGATATTATGTCCATTTTACAGATCGCCTTATCAAGCTTTAATTTCTTGAGGAAAATTGGCCCTCCAGTGAGAGGGAGAGCCATGATTCAAAGTTATCTATCTCTGATCCCAGTGCATTAGTTCATGCAACATAAGCAGCTATAAGGATATGTCTATAAAGGGTTACTTTTTTTCTGAATGGCATTTTTGTCAGATAAAATGACCAAAAAAGGTGTTTTTCACCCTTTTGTGTCTGATTTGTGTACTTAAATCCTTTCAAGGGTAGACAGTTTTGGAAATTGAAATATTGTTCAGTTAAGGTCTCTTCTAGCTCTAACATGTGCGAACAGATGATTATGACCAAAAGTAGTAAAAGAAGTGGTGGATAGAAAGTGGCGTGACTACATGGAGACCTCCATGTTAAGCTCAGATTTTAAAATACTGTTTTGTGGAAGATAGAAGGAGGGGCATAGGATTAAGAATAAAAGCAAAAGCAGCATGACACTTTAAAAATAATGTCAGGAAAGCAGAAACTCTTAATAAAGTCAGGCTTTTAAAATTATTTTAAACAACTTGTATGGCTTTAAATCAAAGCAAGAGAGACGCATTGCTTGAGCAAAATTGGGTAATACTATATTAAAAGAGAACAGAGAAAAGACAGAGCTTCTTCACTCTACTTCTGTTAACCAGCAAAGAAAATGCAGTTGTGGCAGAAATGACTAGCAGTGTAACTCTCTGAGATATTTGTTCAAGGTAAGTGAGGAGATGGAGGACATTAGTTGCTTTTTGGAAGTCAGGATGATGCAGATGAATGCTATCCTAGGATCAGAAGGAACTTTCAGATTTAGTTTCAGGCTAGTGTCAGTAACTTAAAAATTATGCAACATGGAAATAGTACCAAAAGATATGGTATGAATGAACACCTCATTTTTTCAAAACATTCTAAGCTTTAGACAAATGAGTTTGATAACTATCTTTAACAGAGTCTTTGAATGAATTGTTGAGTGGTTGCCCACTGAACATTTAAGAAAGAATTCAGAAATCACTGGGAGCCACAGTGGGTTCACTAAGAAACTAGGTTCGTATCTTCTTTCTTTAGGATTTCCAGATGCATATACAAAGGAAATAATGTCAACACAATGTATCTTGATTTTAGTATTGATAGTCATGATTTCTTTAAAGGCTCATAGCTGGTTGCACAATTATGTGAAAAATGGTAATTGATTGTCAACCTCAGAGGTTTCTGGTATTATGGCGTGGGGTTCTGTCCTTGATATAGCCCTGCTTAACTTTTTTTTTTTTTTTCAAAAACCAGGCCAAAGGATGGTCTTATTTACTGAATTTATAGATGAGACAAAACCAAAAGGCAGTGCTAATATGATAGGATATAGAATTGATGTTCAGAGTGATCTTAATAGGCTGGAATGCTGGGCCAGAATTAGCAAGATAAATATAACAGGTAAGATTACTCTACTTAAAGTGGGGGGAATTATATCCCTACAAAATAAAAAACCTGGCTTGGCAATAGGCCTTGTGAAAATGATTTGGAATTTATTGGCTTAATATGAACTGAGAGTAGAGTAAAGCTTCTTCTGTACTTTGTGCTTATCAGACCACTTCTGCAATATTGTGCATAGTACTGGGTGGCACATTTTAAATGGGACATTGACAAACTGGCAAACATATCAAGAAGGAGTCTCAGAATGAAGAGAGTAGAAAACCTTTCAGACTAGCAATAAAGAGCAGGGAGTTTTATTGTTAAAAGAAAACAAAAGAAATTGTGACAGATGTATTTAGATATATTGAAACCGAAATAGTTCTGTTTTGTTTGGCTTTGGGAAAACATAAAATATTGTATATGTACACACATAAGCACAGACTAGAGCTGTACAATAATGGAATGGTTTGTTCCTTTAGGTAGTGATCTTCCTATCATTAAAGGTTGGATATCCATCTGTAGGCTTTAGAAGAATTTCTTGCACTGTATTAAAAGTTTAATTAGATAAACTATAAACTGTGAGTCGTGTTCTAATTTTAAAATTTAAGGTTCTATGAATATTTAAGCATGTGGTCTCATTCTGGGTACTCTCAGCCAGCATATAGTCAGAGATCTCTGTAAGTCTTACTGGAACTTAATGATTGAATAAGTATTAATATTTAGGGATTTAGCGTGTTGGTGTCGAGGGTGACATTTACCATTTTTCTTACAAAGACAGTATAATTAAGGTGAATTCTATTAAGCAATAAGTGTAATACTTCAATTCACAAATATATTTCTTCATTATTTTTAGAATCTGTGCTAAGGTATTGTTTTTTTATGTCATTTGCTCTTTTATTTGGTAAATAACAAATCATTAGTGTTTTAAGCACACATTTCAATGCCTAACACTGAATTTGGAGTTAAGATATTTAATATCTTTCTCAGCACAGGAGTTCCCCCTTCATGGTTTCAGTTACCTGTGGTCAACTGTGGTCTGAAAATATCAAATGGAAAATTCTAGAAAGCAATTCATAAGTTTTAAATTGTGTGCCGTTCTGAGTAAGGTGATGAAATCTCACTGTTCTGCCTGGGGTGGGAATTCTTCCTTTGTCCAGCGTATCCCCTCTGTCTCAGCTCCCCTCCCGTTAGTCACTTGGCAGCCCTTTCGGTTTTCAGATTGATTGTCATGGTATCATAGTGCTTGTGTTCAAGTAACCCTTCTTTTATTTAATGAGGGCTCCAAAGTATAAGAGAGGTGATGCTGACAATTCAGATATGCCAAAGAGAAAGAAAATATATGCCAAAGAGAAGTTGTTAATCTTCCACTGTGCCTAATTTATGAATTAAACTTTATCATAAGTATGCATGTATAGGAAAAACATAGTGTATATAGGGTGCAGTACTATATATGGTTTTAGGCATCCACTGTGGATCTTGGAACATACTACATATTCCCCTTGAATAAATTAGAGGACTACTTGCAGCTCTTTAACTGTAGTTGGGTTTCTGATACTGTCATTTTAATATGAACAATGTGATAACTTTTTCTTGAGTGGAATTAGAGAACGGTTGGAAAATCTAGGATCCTAATAGAGTGCAAACTCTGGGAAGTACAGCTTTAAATTTGTTAATTTACCTTATGGAGTAAGCAAATCCAGTATGCCTATCTTTTTGGCTCAAAATACTTAGCCAGGGATGTTTTTAAAAAATCTGTGAGACCAAAGAACTATTGAATAGAAAAAGTGATAATTCACAAATGTAAAGGTTCTTTTTTCCTCAGAGATGGGAATAAAGTTAGGGAGATAGGAAATATCTGTGTTTGACCAGAGGTGTGGTTCAAGTAGTAGGTTTATTATTACTGCAGATGCGTGTACTAAGAAGCTTCATAGAGCATAGGACTAAGAATTAAAATTCCTGTTTTTGCTTGGGTGCTGCCCCCCATTAACTGTTTCCCCCTGGGAAAACATCATAATTATAGCTTCATTCCTTTTTTCATTTGTTAGTGATATTAATTCTTTCCTCTTTACCTTATAGATTTGCAAAGATCAAATAATATATATAAAAAGGCTTTGAATATTGTAAAGAAAACTGTATGCAGAAGGTAGAATCTGTATATAGTGACACCCACTAGAAGAGTATGAAGTAGTAAAGTGGGAGAATGAGTTATTTTAGGTTATGGATATTAGCTTGAGTAATATGTCAGAAGTAAACGAGAGAGTTCAGTAAGAGGAATATCAGAAAGCTTTGGTGAAGTGCAACCAAGGATATGGGAGGTGCATCTACAGGTGGAAAAGAAGCAGTGTTTTTCAGTGTAGTAAGAACTAAATGTCTGCTGTATGCTCAGCCTTTGCTAGGTTCTGAAAGTACTAACCTGTCTTAAAAGGATACTTATATTGAGGGGATAAGGCTTACATACATCAAACAACTACATGGCAGCTGCATAGGAGAATTTATCTAGTACTTAAGTGCAGAGTTTTGAGATATGGAAAACAAGTATGAGAGCTCAGTAAAGTGAGATTAATGGATTGAGTAAACAAGGAAAGCTTTCTGTAGTGGAGATAGGACTTGAAATATTCCTGAAAAATTGGTTTGGAAAGTGAACATTTGAGACTTCTCAGGTTGGAGAGGTGAAGAGAAAGGATATCTTGAGTCAAGCTGCTGAACTTGAAGAATTGGAAAAGTATAAAGCCCTCACGTGGAAGCTTATAGCTAACACAGGGAATGGTGGTCTCTCTTCTGTTTGCTTCGTGGAAGCACAGGGTTCTCCCAGAATAGCTTGGCTTTGCCAACTGAACAGCCTGCCGCCCCTGCTTCAGCCAGAGAAGTTGCTGTTTATTGAGCTATTTTCTAACATTTTGTTTGAAGAAGAGATTCTGCCAAAATCATAATAAAAATAAGTTTGAAAAACCTGAGTCTAGTGGATAGAAGGAACTGAGTGGAAATAGTTGCAGTGCAAATGATCTTTTTTTTTTTTT
>VBSM01002217.1:28562093-28584600 GCA_008086735.1 Cheirogaleus medius | reverse complement strand
GCCCAGTAATGGGATTGCTGGATCAAATGGTAGATCTACTTGTATCGCTTTACGTTATCTCCATATTGCTTTCCAGAGAGGCTGAACTAGTTTGCAGTCCCATCAGCAGTGTAGGAGTGTTCCTATCTCTCCGCATCCACGCCAACATTTATTGTTTGGGGACTTTTTGATAAAGGCCATTCTTACTGGAGATAAGTGATATCTCATTGCAGTTTTGATTTGCAGCAAATGATCTTTATTGGCATGTTTCTCTGTAGATCAAAGTGTGGAAAAGTTAGAAATCAAGAGCCCAGTTAAAGGGATACTGTTAAAGTAATTTAGTCATGAATTCACAGTGGTCTTTAGAAAGGCTACGGTAGTAAAGTAGATGGTTGCTAAATATGAAGAACAGGTTGTTGAACTTCTCTTTAGTACCTAGAATGGTAACATGAAAGAAATAATAAGGGATTAGGTAAAAACATCAGGTTGGTTGGTTCGTTTCCCCTACTCTGTATCAAGGATGGTAATAGGCATTGAGAAACCAAAGATGAAGTGAGACATGTTCTTCACCCTCATAAGGATATGTTATCTGCTGTGGTTGTATTTCTTTACTTTTAGGACATACTTTTTACATTTTAACATCTTTGAAATTAAAATACACCTTACTGTCAAAGGCATGTCGTAGTTTAATTAGCAGAATTTTTTCTTTCTTAGAGTTACTTGCGTCTTAGACTCAATGCAATATGATGTGTGTAGAGTTAAATTACTATGTGTTGTTCGGTTTATAAAAGCTATAAGTGAAGGGTTACAAAAGCCCAAAGGAAAGAGGAACGAGTTCTACTTGGTGTAGGGTTCTGGGAATGTTTTTATGGAGAGGGTAGTAGTGAGATGAGACTTAAAAGAATGACTAAAAGTTTGCCAGATCAGGAGGAGGAGGAGGACCGTTTTAGGTTATGTTGGATTCCACATGCAGGTTGGAAATTCAATTTGTATTCTGCAAACATTACAAAATGTAAGCTTAGATGAAGAAATATTAGTATATATTAAAGTTGAATTATAAACCTCATGTAGGTGGGGTCTGTGTCTTTTATATGTGTATATATATATATAAATTTTTCTCATACCTTGATGAACATTGCTCAGTACATGTAATCCTAATATTGAACTGGAAAACAGACATAAGCCGAAAACTTTGATTTCATAGGGGAATGTGGTAGATAGATCCTTGGAATAGACTCAAGATGCACACTTAAAGGAGCAAGAGAGTTTATGGTCATAAAAGGAAAAGTGATTAGTAAAGTACAATAAGGGAATTTACATCTGATTGCCTCATAGGTTTTGGTAGATAGTTGCAGGTGAGAATCTTAGCAATGAGGGGAGTTTTGAGGAGAAACTGAAGATATGTAAAGTTTCCAGGTTGTTTCTGTCTCTCTGAAGTTATTATGCAGATGCTTTATATTGTGGCCAGTCAGAAGAGGTTTAGTACAGTTCTGTAAATAATGAGTCAAGTCACCATAGCTTTTTGTTCACAGAAGCGGAGCTGCTTTTGCACAGGAGTATAGGAACCAGATAGTGATCTGTGCTGTGGTAAGTGGGTACCTGTGCCTCATATGGGGTTGGGGGAGGGGGTGGAAAATCCTTATTTGGGTATAGTTGAGGATGTCTGCACCAGGGAGTTGAGGGAGAAGAAGGAAAAGGAAAAGACTAGATGAATTTGGTGGCAAGTACTAACTGGAATTAATAGGAGAAATAAATACTTAAAGTGGTATACAAATCCTACAGGTTTTCCTAAATATTTAAATCTATATATAAACTAATTCGAGATGTAAACATTTGACAGATATTTGTCACAAATACTATGAAGTATGGTAATATGCTAGTTTAAGCAAAATGTGATTATTTGTGATTTTATTAATATAGTTTTATTAACTTAAAGCATACTGTATTATTGTATTTTATTTTATTTATTTTTTGAGTTGAGGTCTTGCTGTGTTGCTCAGGCTGGTCTTGAACTCCTGGACTCAAGTGATCCTCACAAGTAACTGGGATTATAGGTGCACCACTATGCCAGGCCATACTATATTTTTATTTCTAGAATGTGTCTCACCTTTTGTCCTCATTGGTAGGATGTCACTGCCTTTACTGATTTTAATGGTAGGGCAGATAAACTGTTGTAATAACCCCTTGGTAGACTTTTCTCCATTTCATGGACTACCTAATGGCAGACCACATCCACGAATTCAGTCAGCAAGTAATACTCAGCATCTGTATTGTACAGCTTGCTATGTTCCTTATAAGGTGGAATAACATGGACTGCACTCTTGTTTTCATAATGTTATAATGGGGAAAGAAATTATGCAGTTTTCTTTTCTGTATAAAACAAGTAAAGGATACTTCTTTGACTCATATTTGTTTTATATTTTGGCTGACATTTACTGCATCTTCATAGTGCTCAGCACTTGATACAGTAACTCATTTAATCTTCAGAATACATTATAAGGTAAATATGGTTGTCCTCCCTACTTTCAGGTATAGAACTGAGGCCTAGAGGAGTTCAAGGCCACATGATAAATGAAGGAGCCAGAATCTAAACACATTCTGGCTCCAGAACCACATACCTTCAACCAGCAGTCCCCAGCCTTTTCGGCACCAGGGACGAGTTTCATGGAATACAATTTTTCCACGAATGGTGGGGGATGGTTTTAGGATGATTCAAGCACATTAGATTTATTGTGCAGTCAGATCTCTCTGCTAATGATAATCTGTATTTAGCTGCTCCCCAGCGCCAGCATCACTGCCTCAGCCCTACCTCAGATCATCAGGGCATTAAATTCTCATAAAGAGCGCACAACCTAGATCCCCTCCATGCTCAGTTTATAGTGGGGCTGGTGCTCCTATGAGAATCTAATGCCAGCTGATCTGACAGGAGGTGGAGCTTATGCAGGGAGCTGAGCTTTGGGGAGTGGCTGTAAATACAGATGGAATTTTGCTCACTTGCCCACTGCTCACCTCCTGCTGTGTGGCCTGGAGGGTACCAGTCCCTGGCCCAGGGGTTGGGAACCATAGTCTTAAACCATTACCACTTACTGCCTCTCACTGTATACTCCCTATATATAACAGAGTTGTTTCCTGTGATCATTTTTGGAAGCAATTCATTATTTGTGTCTTATATGTCAGACAATAGGTTTAAGCACTTTTTATATACTGTTTATTTTTTACAATCCTGTGAAGAAGATCATGACAATGACCTCAATTTATAGAATAGTAAACCAAGGCTGTCAGAGGTTGATTTACTTGCTCAAGGTCACACAGCCAATAAGTTAGATAGCTAGTAGGTAAAAATCCTTTATAAGACTAGTCTAAGTGAACAGGACTGTAATTTTCTTTTATATTAATAGCTAAGCACTACTAGTTTAAATATCTTATTGTGATTACCGTATATATTCAATAAGGCCTGGATTCCTATATCTTTAGGTGAGTACTCTACTTCTTGTCTCCCTTTGGGGTCACAGGATATGCCACAAAGCAATTAGAATAAAAAATGTTTTTATTACTTTGGTATCCTGTGTTGATTGGGAATTTGAGGCTAGTAAGAACATTTCCTTAAATATATGTGTACCACAAACTTTTTGAGTAAGTTTTTAAAAACAGGTTTCAAGTATATATGCCATGAGTCTTTATTTATTTTTTTTGAAGAGAGGGACCCAGAAGAAAGAGTTTTATATTTCATTTTCATTAATAGTTGTAAGACCTCAAAAAGTATATACTTTGTAAAGCTTATGTTTCATGACTTCTTTCTTGATCAGGATTTGACATGTTATTAGAAATTTATGCTTATTTTTTGAAGGAACTAGCATTAAGAAGTGACTTTAAGAAAACCCAAAGACCCTAAGAATTTGAATATGTATAGAATTTGTGTTCTTCAGCTAATCCTGCATATCATTTTTATGTAACTTTAGTTCATTTGACAGGGATAGGGCTCTGACTTTGTTTTCTAGTGGATAACAATAAATATTTAGTATCTGTTATTGTATATCAGACATTGTTCTAAGTGCTAGGGAATCAAAACAGACATGTTCTTTATTCTTAGGAATTATACTTTTTTCTGGGTGAGTTGTGTTTTAGATTATTGCTATTTTTTAAAAATGAGAAAATCAAGGCTCAGAACGTGTAAATAATTTGCCCAGGGTTACAGAAGTAATATTGAGAAAAGAATCCAGAGTCTATCTGGCTTCAGCACTTTTCCTGTTGCTTCATCATAAATTTTTGAGGCCAAGGAAATCGTAGTTTCCATGAATAGGTTTTTAAAAGAGTTTTCTCATTTTTTTTAATAACATACTATCAAAGAGAATTGAAGACCAATTTACATTTTAGAAGAGATTGATACACCAGAGTACATTTATAGTATACAAGAATGGAATAAAGTTAATTTAGTTCATATTTCTTATTTCCAAAACATGTGATTGAGTTCATTTTGTGTATCTCTGCATTTGTATGTATGTGTGTATATATGTATGTATATTTGTATTTGTGTGCACATTTAATTATGCACATTTACTCATTAGAAAAATATTGAGGAAAAATTTAAGGGGATTATATTCTATACCTATTCATCACTTTCCTTGTTTTTCTGCCCCTACTCTGTAATTAAGGGTACCAACCCATTTTGGGATGTTTCTAAGAATTTGCACACCTCTTCACACTCTAACCCTCTCCTAAAGCCACAAAGAAAACCTGATTGGTTTTTTTTCTTTTTTATTTCAGCATATTATGGGGGTACAAATGTTTAGATTACGTATATTGCCCTTGCCCCATCGAGTCAGAGCTTCAAGCATGTCCATCCTCCAGATGGTGTGCACCACACCCATTAGGTGTGTATATACCCATCCCCCTCTCCCCCCAGAAAACTTGATTGTTGAAATCAAAGTATTCAGACAGCTTTCAGTTCTTTTGAAAGGGTTTCTCTTTGGCAGCTGTCTGAACTGGTAGTGATAACTATGTATAATTTTCAAACTGGGAGGCAAACATGTTTCGTTACATAAACAGTTTGTGATGAGCACAGGTAACTGTGGTATATTTAAGAAAAGAGCTCAGTGCTGGATAGCAGTTTGTCTCTGCTATTAAACAATTTTATGACCTTTAGGAATGGAGGTCTTGGTTTTTTCCTTCTGTACAATGAAATATTTATTTTGTGTGTGTGTTTTGTAAAATGAAATAATTCTCATTTAGTGTTAAAATTCTATAATTTAAAATACAAGTATATGGAAACCAAATTGAGCTTAATTTTATTTCCGTGAGCCAAGTGGAAAATTCAGGAAAATATTATTTACTAATATTTCTAGTTTTAAAATCAAATTTCTTACTTTTTAAACTGTGAATGAATCATGTTAGTATTTCAAAATTCAGGGTTTTGTTTTTGTTTTGGCAAGTCCTTGAGGCCAAATATAATAATGAGGCTAATGCTGTTCTCCTTTAAAGAAGTTCAGTCTCTAGGTTTGAGTCATTTTTAAGGATTCATAGAATTTTTTAGAAAATGATTTGTTCGCCTGTGTCCTTGTAACTAGGCACAAGCCTTCAGCAACAGCGAAGATGGAGGCCAGGCCCCTAAACCCATGGGCATTTAGATTGCCATCTGGGACCTCATCTGACTACTCAAAATGCCCTTGCCAGCGGATACAGACAGTGAAGATGCCTAGTCAGAGACCAGCTGCCCTTTAAAGCCAGGGAGTGTGCTTGCTTAGGCCTGAGCTTTTCTAGCTTATAAGCAGCATAGCCTTGTAACAATAAATACTGCCACAGTAACTTTGCAGAGAGCTCTCCTGCCCAGTATTCCCTCCTAACCTTTTCAAAAACCATTACCTCCTCTTCAGACCAAAGATTTTACCATAGTCTTTGTTCCCTTTTTACTAACTTTAGTAAACATCCTAACCTCCCTAACCATTCTACTACTTTAGCACCTTGTGTCTTGGACTTCTAATCAGCCTGCCCCAGGGGCAGACAATAGTTGTAAAATCTAGAAATTTCAAAGTAGTAGAGTTAGGTGGATCTATGTATCTCAGTTCCAAAGGAGAAAACTTTCTAATTCTTGTTCTGGAAGGTGAAGAATATCACAGCTGATTTGTAATCCAAGAAGTCACATAAAAGCAATGGTAACTGTATCTTCTGGACCTGTCGAATTTTCTACTGGAGGTATTAAGGCTGCAATACCATTTTCATCCTCACAACTGCTAGCACAAATGGAGTTTAATACTGGATTTTTTTTAATTGGAGTTTAATTGGATTGATATTTTGAGAAGAAAATTTCTTTAAATGCTGGATTGCACAAAAATCAGAGGATGCATTTACAGAATGACCCCCTGTGAAGAATTTTTTAAATTAAATAATGATAAAATATAGAAATTTTAAATATAATATTTGCTTTGATTTTTTGTAGGTTAATCTAAATTTATAGAAACTTTAAGAAAATATTTAATTACCCATGATTACTGAGAAATGAAAGCTGTTTTAGAAATAATGTCTTAGAAAATTTATGTGAGATCTATCTAGCACACTACTGATACATAGAAGTTAAAAAAAAAGATTGCCTCCAGATACCACTTACAAGTACTCTTAGTAAAGAATTTATGTTTCATTAGTTACTAGGAATCCTACATACTTTTCAGCGTAACATTAGCCCACTCTTGTATAGTAAAGTTTGCCGAGTAGTCAGTCCTCAGTGGTTAGAAATTGCTATTTGTTTGTTTCTATGTAATAACCTTATAGATTTAACTTCAAATGAAGGTGACATTGTAGTGTTGGTGAAAATAGCAGTGGACAAGAATCAAGACCTGGGTTCAATTCCCCTTCCAGTTACTATCTGTGATGAGGGATGTCCTTTAGCTTTCTTGAGTCTCAGTCATAAACAACTGTAAATAAAGGCAATAAACTGCCTGCCAGGAACGGTTTTTCTGAAGATTAAATGGAGTAATATGTGTGAAAATATTTGTTTTGTAAATGCCAAAGCACCAAATAGATGTAAACTATTATTAATAATTATAAGCTTACCGTACTGTTTTATTCTAAATTAATATGTGTGCATGTGTATGTTTACCATTTTGCAGTCTTATTTTCTATTACATGGTCATTTTTATATCTGTAACACAGAGTACAGTGCTGATATACAGTGAATGTTCAATAAATATCCAGTAGAAATGAGGCTTCCCTATTACTTACCTCAATTGGGTGTATTAACTCTGACTTTTATTTTTGTATTCTGATACTTTGACATCTGGGATCTTGCTGACCCTAGAAGGACTGCCCCTCCCAGGGTTAGCCAATTCCTAGAGATAGTGAACAGTTAATTCCCCTGCAAATACCTGTTCAAAAGAAAACCAACCAATCCAGAGCCCACACCCCAACCACTTTTTAAAAAAGGTTTTCGTACTTTAGGCCATCTGCCCATATCACCTCAGCACTGGGTACCAGACACCTAGGGACAGCCCCAACACGCTACAGCCCTCTAAAATGATTCAAATTAGCCCATCCCTAGCTTGTTTACCCTGCCTGCTGCCTGTTCCTGCGGAAACCACAATAAAGGCTCTTGCCCACAGTTTCTCTCCTCCTTCTGCCTCCTGACTGACCCCAGCACATCCCCATGTGCCCCCCCCACTCTGTGGCATGCGTTACCCTCTCCTCTTGGGAACTGTAACAAACTGTCTTCTCAATGGCAATCATTTTCTATTAATACACTACATTTTAAAACATTGGGCTCCTGATTTTTTTTAAACGATCCTTATGCCAAAGAATCTTATCATTATGAAAGTATTAAATATTGTTAGATTTAAAGTTTTATTGGAAGTAACTTGAATAGAGATTCAGAATGGTATTGAGATATGTGCATGTAGCTAAGTATGTACATATGTGTATGTATTTGTGTATATATCTACACACACACATGAATGTGTATAAAACCTTTTAAAAAAATCTCACTGGAAGATGACAGAAATTCTGATCTCTAAGCTACATTTACAGATCGCCTTTGGTTCAGCTCTTTTTGTTTATAAATGAAAAACCTACGGCCCAGAGTGGATGTGTGGTTTACTGAAATCACACCTTTAGTTGTTGGCGGAGCCAGAACAACCTAGGTCTAACTTCTCCAGCCTTAAATAGACATTCAAGTGTTGTGAGCTTTTTTATTACGAAGAAAATTATAGGCAAGTTTTTCTTCTTCCCTTTATCAAGGGACTAAGGTATGAAAGTTAATTTTGTTTTCTCTTATCCCAAGTGGCAGTGGTTTGGTTGCTAAGTAATTGTTCCAATTAGTATAATTTCTCCATCCAAAATTTAATATAGTTATTTACATTTTATTTCAAAGCCTTTTTAAAATAGTAGAACTCAGATTTTTTATGTCCAAAATCCACTCATTTTGTATCTCAGCTCTTTTTATGTTTTTTTCTTACTTTGTTTTATTTTGCTTTCAGTATTACATTCACAAACTTAGAAACTAGACAGCAGTCTTTAAGCTAGATAACTTTATTGTAATCATTTTTCAGCATCTGTACTTTTATAATAAATTTGATTGGATTAAATAATCATATTGTGAACAGAGATAATAGGAGAAATTATTGACTAGAGATATCAATGAGTTACAGTGAAACAAAAAATAATTTAGGAAACTTAATTGGGTTTTTTAAGTGGGTTTTTTTGTTTGTTTTGGATTTTTTGGGGGGTGAACATAATATTAGGAGGTAAACACAAGATTTGGGGTGAAATTGCTTTCTGTTAAGCTCTGTACTGCTGGGCCTTTATGTAAAATATTGGATCAAGTTTGGCTTTCCCCATTTTAAGGAAGAGAGAAATAAAGCCTGAGAGGTAGCTTAAAAATGATGCTCTATACAGACACTTGTGATGGTTCTCCATTTTCTCAGAAAACTGAGCAAGCTGTAATTGTTAGGGAAGGAGAAACTTAGGTTAAATTAAAGAAATGCATTCTTAATAATGAAAGTGCTTAAACAGGGTATAACTTAGTAAGGAAGGGTATTGAGTCTTGTTCTAGAATTGGATGTCATCTCCCCAGGAAGCCTATAATTTCCTAAATAAGAGAAGGTACATTTTTTGATTGTATAGACTAAAGCACGTAGCAACTTCATTTTATAGTATAACCTTAAATCATACGAGAATGATATGGAATAATCTCGTTCGTTTGGGAACTTATGGATTTTTTTAAAAAATGTCTGATTCACTACCAGATTCCCATATGGCCCTTTTCTTGCCAACTCATGTACCTGGTCTGAATGAGACCCTAAGATGCTCTTGTTGCTACAGCTTTCAGCTTTTGTAATGGAAAACACACAGCTGTAAATGGGAGCCAGGTAATGGTCCATTATACTACTTCCATTACTTCCATACTGCTTGATCATCTTGGCTTCCCCCAGTGTGCATAGACTGTGCATATGATTGGTGCTTAATAAATATTTGAATGAGTAGATACCAGCTCTATGGAAAAAAATTTCTTTGTATTTAATTCTTTGATTCCCTTTTCCATAAGTATGTGGGCATTTTCCAAAACTTGTCAGTTATTTCAAGGACTAATATTTATTTCAGCTGTAGTAAGCATACAGAAACTTTGGATTTTATCTTTTGAAATGCTTTCCTTTTTTTGTTAATTGCATAAAAGATTTATTTCCCTGGTACAATGAACATCTCAATATTCTGTATTACTAAAAATCTTCTGATTTTATTTAAACATGTATTTCTGTCTTATATTGACTTTGTGTTTTGTAAATGCTAATAAAAGTTACATTAAACAATTGAGTTTTTCCCCTGTGTTGTAGTATTACAGTTCATTTTTGTACTGACACATTAGATGCTCACCTGGACAGTCATAATCTAGATATTGTAAATCTGGCCAAATTTCATTCTTTATTGTTTAGGACTTTAAAATCATTCACAATTCTTTGTTTACTAATTAAAACCGAAATTTTTATGTAAAACAAATCTAGTAGCATCCTTTGGAAGTACTTAGTAACTTTTCAGGTTTCCTAAGAAACACAACTAAATGTAGTTTTGGGTTTTTAAAAATCCATTCTCTAAATTTATAATTTTTACTATATTTAGAAATAAGAACAGTTGCATATTCCTTTGCTTTTCAGAGTCATCAAGGGTAAGCAAACCAGAAATATTCTTTGATAATGAATAGATCATTATCTGCCTAAGCGGATAAAGTACATTGAGTTTTTCTAAGGGACAACAAGAAATCTAAAGTAATAATTAAACCCCCCAGTGTAACAGAGAGAAAAAGGATATGACCTTGATCACTGTTGTTAGTTTTTTTCATTAGTTCTTTTACATCATTGATTTCCCATACATTGCCCTCAAATATCATGTTTAAGTGCACATATGTAAAAATAATCTTGAACTATCTTAGCCGTGAGCAATTAATGAAATAAATCACTAATTTTAGAAATAGTAATATTAAATATTGCAAATTCATAGTCTTTTGGAGGTTTACTGTTATGAAATTTAAAGGATAAAATACTCTTAAGAGTCCTTATAACAGTTTTGAAGAGGAAATGTAAACATCATTTGTTTAAAAGAATTTGGCTTTGATTATAGTTTTACAGTGAAGTTCATTCCTTGTCTGAACACCTCTTTAAATTATTTAAGTTTTAGTCTCTTCCATCCAGTGCGCAAACGATTCTCCTTTCTGTCTGTCAAGGTGTATTTCTATGAGAGTTTCTTTTAAACTGTGAATTTATCTGGTAAGTAAATAAAACCTCTACTTTGCTTGTGTTCTCATTTCTTCTCCCTCAATATGCCAAACATTATTTTTGTCCAAAAAAGTTAATATAGTAATTTAAAAAAATTCTCCTTTCCCCTCAAATAAATACTCATAGTGTTCTCACCTTAATTGAACATAAAAAGAGATGTCTAGAGCTGAATTCCCTATAACTGAAGATAGGTCTGGATTGTATAGTAGAATATGCAAGATGGTTCTTATATAGTAAAAATGACCACTTTCCCCCCACCACCCCACCAAGTTGTTAGAGAAAATTTGTGGCCAGACCATCTACACTTGAAAGTAGAAATCTAGTATTTCCTGGTTGCTCAATTTGCTGTTTAGAGATGCAGCTTAAAATAGCCATCTATGGCATTAGTCTGATCTGTGACAGCTTAACAGTGTTGGACGAGCCTCCCTTGGCCCTAAACTGTGTACCTATTTTAAGCTATGACCCCAAGAACTGACAGGGCATACTATACTCTCTTAGAACTGAGTGCCAGTTCTGTATTTTCAGGGCTAGACAGTTCAGCTATAAACTTCTTCCATGGAATTAAGGCTATCATTGTAATGTTTTGGTAATTCTTAAACCCACCTACACAAGCTGCCAGCTTGCCTTGATATATCAAATTTCAGTAAAATATATACCATTATAAGGGAAAAAAGATAATTAAAAACCAAACCCTATGTTTTACCAGGGTAATGTACTTTGAGCATTGCTTGTTTGGGTAAACCGCCTATAAAACAGAAAAGTCCCAAGAGTCATTCAATGATCACTGTGATAAGATTATGCTATTTTTAGATTGTTAGTGCAATAATACCTGATTCTGTGATCGCCTTTGCTCATATTCTCTACTCTGTCAGATTGCTTTCCCTCCCTTATTTCATACTTTACCTATTTAATTGTTGATATGCCTGGTTGCTGATTTTATCTTTTTCTTGTTACTAACCATTTCTCAACTGTATATCTGTTTCTTTGTAATTATTCCTTAAATCCCAACTAGGTATAGGAATGGGGCTAAGTTCTGAGAACATAAAGGTAGATAGAAGTCTTTGCCTTCTGAAAGCTTATGTTCTAGTTGAGGAGACAGAATATTCATTAAAATAAAAGGTAGTTCATAGAAATAATATACAATGGCATATACTAAAAGTGAGATGAATAATAACACCGATAATAATATATAATAATACTGATAATAATAATAATAATTTAGAGCCAGCACAAAAATGAAAGGCTTCATGGAGCCTAAGAGGCTTCAACTAATTCTTTAAGAAAAGGAGAGCCTTAACAAATAGGAATAAAGAAGGAAGGCATTATAGGATGGGGAAACAACAGATGCAAATGAAAAAGCCGGGATATGCTTTACATACTTGAAAGAGAATGGATAGACTTTCTAAGTTGTAGTAGAGACTGAGGAAAATGTTAGAAGATGAAGTTGGCAAGGTGGTTAGAAGTGTGGTTATAGAATGACAATATCAAACCAAGGACAGGTGACAAGTCATAGAAGGGGTATGTGAATGTGTTGTATTTTTGGAGGGGTAGGGAAAGGGAAGTTTCATTTGTAAAGTAGGGCTTTAAGTTTTATTATCCAGCAGACATAGGAGAAACAGGGAAGCCAATTTGGGGACCATAGGGTTAGTCCAGATAATTCAGTGATGGGAAATCTCAACTTCAGTTACACTTGAGTGTGATTTTCAGGAGTCTTAAGAAAAGAAAAGACAGAATTTGGTGCATAATTATAGAGAAAAAATTATTTAAGGGTAATTATTAAGAACTTGAACCTGAGTAATCAGGAGAATGATTGTGCCATTAAAAGAAATTACATTCAGAAAAAGAAGGTGATGAACTTGAGTTTTGATATTTGTTAAGTCTGAGCTAATAGTAAAACATTTCAGTGGAAGTGTCTAGTTTGTATTTGGAGATTCGGTCTGAGCAGAGGGATCAGAGTTGGCAATCTAGATTTGGAAATCTTTTGCATAGAAATACTGGTTGAAATCATGGCAGTGTGTGAAATTGATGAGGGAGACAGTTCTGAGTTTGAAGCACAGAAGGTTGAGAACTGAATTTAGGATTATACCCAGTCTTTGGGAGCCAAAAGGAGAAAGTTAAGAAAAGTGAGAGCTGTCAGAGAACAGAGTGGTATGTCAACAGCTATGAGGAATCTCAGTGTTGAATGTTGTAAAGATGACTTGGAGAATGAGTACTGAGAAAAGTTCAGTTCTGAATAAAGGACATTTTGTATTTGAATCACTTGATAAGACCTAAGAACTGTGCTGTTCAGTATGAAAGCCACTAACCACATGTAGCTTTTAAAGGTAAAATTAATTAAAATAAAAAATTCATTTTCTCAGTTGCGTTAACCACATTTCAAGTCTAATAGTCACATGTGGCTAGAGGCTACCGTATTGGGTAGAACTGATATAAAACATTTTCATTACTATAGAAAGTTCTGGTTGGATAGTATTACTTTGTAAAATTAAAGCAGGTGGGGAGGAAATAAAACTTAAAGAATGTCTGTGGCTATAACCTTAAAAGGTAGTCACTTTTAAATGAGGATGGGTGAAAAAGATCTTTCAGAACCACATCAAGGTTGGATTGTGTGTGTGTGTGTGTGCGCGTGTGCGTGCGCACTGTTGGGGTTCAAGACATGCTACTCCGGATATAGTACCTTGGTATTTGAGAAAATAGCAGAAGCAGAAAGGTCTATCCTACCTCCCCCTTTCCCCCCCCCTCGAAGCAGTTCATAAGACCCTCATTTGAGAGTTGCCCTCTCTATACCCAGAAAAAGGGAACATCCTTACCTCTGAAGACAGGGACACAGGAGAATCTGAATGAATAGACCTTGCTAAGTTCCTCCCGGTTTATTACCATTAGATCATACTTTTTTATCCAATAATATTTCTCTACAACTATTCACTTTTCTGTCAAACCTAGCATAAAGAAATACACAGGTTTCCCTATTGCTTTGGGTCTTCATTTCTTTATGAAGGCTCCCATGTCACATAAAACTCATTAAATAAATTTGTATGCTTAGGAAAATGAACTTAAGAAATGTAAAGCAAAAACTGAAAGCATTTAAGTGGATGTATGAGTGGTGAAAATATTGACCTAGCAAGTATAGGATACACTTTGGAAAAGTTTGATAAGAACAGGAAGAGGACAATATCTTAGAGGCTGATAAAGGCTTTTTAAAGACTGTGATTTCATTCATTCATTTAGTAAATATTTATTGAATGCCTGTTGTGTGCCAAATACTGTGCTAGGTATGGACACTGCAATGCTAAAGAAGGATATAAGTATATGATTGGATCAGGGATTTTGAGAGACTGAAAATCAGATTAGTTGTGATATAGTGTGATAATGCTTTAAATAGAAGGCCCCATCTTCTGTTGAGACATAAAAGTGTGATTTGTTATCAAATGAGGGAATTTGTGAGGAATGTTTCCTGGAATGGTGGTACAGGATGGCTCAGGTAGGATGACTAGAAATTAGTGAGGTTGGCAGAGAAAGGACATTCCAAACAAAAGGTCAGAGTCATGTAATAGCATGATGAATCAGAACATTACAGATGGTTTCATTTGTCCTGGCCAAGAGTATATGTGTTGTAGTCATGGTGGCAAAAACCAGGTCATGGAGATTCTTTCCTTGCCATGATAACTTAAACTATATCATGAAAGTTATGGGGAGCCTTCAAGGGACCTTAAGTGAATATCATGGATAAATTTGCATTTTAGGTTGTACAGTGTGGACAGTGGATGAGAGGAGAATAATCTAGTTTCAAGGAGATTGGTTATGTAGGAAGATGGAACTAGTGGAGAAGGAAGGACTTAGAGGAGAATAAGGGGATAACCGAATATGTTTTCTGAAGCTGTAGGTAATAGGAGATGAAATCAAATGCACAAATGGAAGTGCTTCTAAGACGAGATAAAAAAAAGATGAGTCAACATTTGGAGAACTAGTCAGATGCTGGTAATAGAAGGAGAATGAAGAGATTTATGGGTGACTTCTCAGTAAATTAGGAGGCAAAATTATCAACTGATTGTAAAGTAGGAAAAGGGAATGAGGTTTTGAGGACTGAAGGAAGAAATTGGGACAGCCAGTTATGGTGTATGTCATAGGTTCATTGCCAGCAGAGGATAAGTGAAATGATACCAAGCAACAGTGATGGCCCAGGATATGTTCCATTAGAATAAAATTTTAGGGCTTTATTAGCCCTCTTGTAATCTCTTTCCTTTGGTGTTTGGCAGCCTAAGAACACCAGAAAGTAGATGGTGAGAATTACTACCGGGTATTGCAGAAGTTCAAGGAGGCAAGGGGTTAGCAAGGATGCCAAATGAAGCCAGAGGAGGGTTGCTGGATTGAGTGTGTGTGTCCAATCAAATGACTAGAAAACAAAGTGAGGATGAAGATGAAGTTGAGAAGTGTTGGGAGTGAGAATGGCAGAGGTTAAATGACAGTGGCCAGAGAAAGACAGTGCTGAGCCTGACTTTCTGGGAGATAGAGCAGTTTTAATTGATGACAAAATTTGGGCTGGGATTCTGGTTGTAGGAGACATCTTGAGCTTAGAACTAGTTTTCCTTTTAAAACCTGTTTCTCCTCCTGGGTTCTTTTGTCTCAGTTAATAGAGTCATCATCCTCCTTGTCACCCAGATTAGAATCCTTATAGACTTATTTCATCATCCTAATTTAATGATTTTCACCAAAGTTTATAGTTTTATGCCTGAACCTTGGAATTAGACTTTGATAGGTCTTGGTTTTGCCAGTTAAATCTTGATCAAGTGTTTCTCTGGGTCCGAGTGTCCTCATCTGTAAAATGGCAGTAATCATGTTACTTTAGTGGGGGAATAAGTGCTTTGCATAGTACTTAGAACACAGAAACGTTTTCACCAAGTGATAGCAACTATTTATTATAATAATTATGAATCATTCCTATATCTGGTTCATTCTTTTTTTAGGGTTCTCTTTCAGGGCCTCATCATCTGAAAAGTAAAATAGTTTCTTTCCTACCTGGTATCTCTGCTTCTAGATTTTTCACATGTCTGGTCTATACTTGAATTTCAGAGTTTTCCTAAAACCCATATCTGATACACTCCTGTTCCCTTCCTCACAACCTTCATAGGCTTCCAGTTGCAGACTTTACATGTTATAAAAACTTCCAAGAGGTGATAGAGCCCCATGTGGGATAAAAGTTGGTGATAGAGGTTCTATCAATTCATTACTACCTATGGGGACTCATTTTACCTCCAAAGGACCAGAAGGAGCTTTAAAACTTTAAAGACTATTTAAAATTCCATGTAGAAGTAGTCCAGTATTTCTTTTTTGATTTATTTTTCACCGCCATCTTAAGCGAGTATGGTTCAATGTAGAATGAATAGAATGAGGGAAAATTAGAAGTCTTAGGTTTTTGTTTTTTGTAAATACTGCTAATTCTGTTTAAGGAAAATATTCATATCTTTCTAGGGTGTGTCTGCTGAGAAGGGTTTCTTCAACAAACTTTTCCCTGTATAAGCAGAGAGGTGAGAATAGTTGACAGTTATCTGGGTAAAGGAGAGAATCAATAGAAATAACTAGGAGTCAGAGTGGAGTGTATGTCTTTGTTTTAACTGAGCTCTTCTTTCCAACTACTGCCTTATTCATCTGTGTATTCCCATCATTTTTAATGCCTAGCCCTTGGGAGGCATGCAGTAAATGCTTGTTGCTGCAAATTGGACTGGATGCATAAACAGGAGCCTCTTTTTACATTGGATTATTTATGTGTCAACCTCCTAAATTTTGAGGAAGAAAAGTACATACTAATTGGGTTCTTTGTGTGCCAGTTATTAATTTGTAACTCTGAGAATTGCCTACTAATATTCTATAACCAAATAACTTTGGAGGAAAATGTAAACTTCTATTACTAATACAAACTAATATCAGAGATTTTATCATTAATGAATCATTATTCCAGTGATAGATTGTAGGAACAATACTGCTGCAAGCTAAGTATAAGAAAATAAAGTTTCTATGGAGCATGAGCTCTAGAAAATAGTTAAACTTACTTAAGGGCCAGTGTTATATTTTTTTAAACTAGGCATTTATGTACATCTATTAATTTCTTTCTGACACTAGGGTATTGGCAGTCTCTGGGGCATTACTTTGGGGGTTTTTACCACTGTTTTTCCCAGTTCTTACTCAGGAACATTTAATCATATGACTCACTGTATATTTTGTATGTTTTAGCATAATTTGCAAGCTATTTATATTTGTCCATGTAATCTCTAAAGATTGTTAGCCTGTTTTTAAATTAAATTTCTTATTATTGCATTGTTGAAATTTGTGTGTATTTGTATTTAAGATGGTTAGGTAATTTTTCTGTTTTAAAGTAGGTCTTAAGGTGTTTATTTGATAAAGTCAAAATAGATCTATGATTTAGTCTCCAGCTTTGCAATTTTCGGAACTGATTTTCAGTGATTAGATTCTAAAGAAATTGGTTTATAAAATCAGGATTCACAAGAGGCTGATTTATAAGCTAGAATACTGGGGTTTTTTTTTTCTTCTTTTTAATATAAGCTCAGAGACAAATCTTTCTAATTACTGAATGCTCTTAATCTTGTATTGCCGCTGCCAGTGTACCTGAAAAACCAAATAATAATCAAAATTAATTGATAAGTGTGGACTCAGAGCATTGGGAGGTATATGGTCTGTCGAAGTAATAACCTATGAGCAGGTGATGTGTGAAGTATGTGAAAAGGTTTATCTTTCTAATAGCTAGGATATTGTCCTCTAATTTCTGGTGTTGTTTTTTTTAAAGAGATGACAGTTTTAGATAGTGATAAATTCTTACTTCTCAGTACTTTTTCCAGTGTAGGTAGATAGATAATTGATATGCAAATCAAATTATGACCATTTCAGACCATACCAATTTAGTGGGTTTTGAGCAAACTTAGCTGTGGACTTTTAGCAGTTTCCATGGACAAACTTTTGCCAGTGTGTCTGGGTGGGTTTATGATTTTTTTTAATAGTTTAATCTTTATGCCTTGCTCATGATATTCTGAAAGTCATCTCTGAAATAGAAAGCAGGCTAGATCTTATTTTCCTAATCAAATCATTTAAATCAGGGGTCCGCAACCTATGTGAGTTGTGTAATTATTTTGTTATATATTACAATGTAATAACAATAGAAATAAAGTGCACAATAAATGTAATGTGCTTGAATTATCCCGAAACCATCTCACCACCCCCATCTGTGGAAAAATTGTCTTCCATGAAAACAGTCCCTGGTGCCAAAAAGGTTGGAGACTGCTTTATGTAAGTTTTTTAGTGTACATATTGATATGCATTTACTGTATGCATATAGGTTATAAGTAAATACATCAGGTTATGTCAAGATATTTTTAGCAATAGGGTTAAATAGTAAAAAACTTTGGAGACCACTGGTGTTTGTTTTTTTACAATTGGTGTTCTTTGTGCTTCTTAATTCTACTTAGGTGCCCCTCCTCAGTGTACTCATTCTGTAGGAATATGTGAGTTCTTCCTCACACTTTTTTGAATTTGGTAGGTATCAGATCATTAGTGAAGTTTAGGGTTCATTTTTTAAAATGTCTACATCTGCTCTTCATGGTAAGGCATGAATAATGGCAGCCTCCTGGGACTTTAAGTGGGAGGACAAAAGCCTAAGTACCACCTACCATGCCTCATCAATAGCAGATTCTAAGTGACTGGAGTTGCCTTTCCTTCCTAGTTCAGGGAATTTCAAAAGAGCAACACTTTCAGGCATCAGAATTGATAGACAGATGTTATAATGTATACCTCTAACTCTCAATTGTCTCCAAAGTCCAAATGATATTCCCAGTTTGCAGGGATAGAGTGTAGCCAACTGGAAAAGAGTGCTGAGCTCTGTATTCAGGCTGAGCTAGGTTCACATCTTGGGTTTGCTACTTAGTAGCAGCTGTGTAAGCTTTGTGAAATTTACAAACCTCCCTGAGTCTTGGAAGGGAGCGTTAGTTAACAAAGTATAAGTGTAAAGTATGATAGTTGAGTGAAATCATGCCATTTCAAAAATTCAGTAAACTCAAATGACAGCTATTCTATGGATTGAGGTTCGGAAGGATGGGCATGATACCCTAACAAGGACCCCTCTCTTACTCCAAAAAGTCACTTTTTTAACCAGCTGATTAATTAAGGCCCTTCCTGATCTGTCCCTCCAACTCCATCTTTAGCCCCTCACTTCTTTGAACTTTAAATCTCCAGCAGTATGCTGTCTCAGAGTTAGTGCCTTTAAATATACCCTTCCTGTTGCCTTCCCATTTACCTTCATTCTTTCCACATGTCAGTGGTTTCTGTCACCTCCATGAAGCCTTTATTGTTTCTCCTTGAGTAAATCACTGTACTTTGTACTACTTAAGCTTTTATCTTACTCACGTTTTTGGTTTTGCATATATTATAATTATTTATTTGAGTTTATCTCCCCTACAGGTGAGAGTTTCAGGTCAGATTTTACTCACCTTTATTTCTCCAGCAGTGTTAAATATATAGTAGGTACTCAAGAAATGTTTGTTGAATGAATAAATTCACTTGTGTATTAGGTTTTCATCCAGAGATCCAGGACTTAGGGAAATGTGAATGGCTGTTATTAAGTATTTGTCTTAATAAATTTTACAATTTCACTTTTATTGGAATTAACATTCCTCCTGAGTGTTTATCATTCCAGACATTGTGCTAAGTATGCTATATACGTTATCTGTTAATTCCCACTGCTTCCAGGTCCTCAAAGGAAGAAACTGCAGAGAGAATCAGAACTCAGAGATAGGTCTGCTTGATCCCAAAGCTCTGTTTAACCTGTAGGCTCTACTAACTGTCTCTTGTACCTCCTCAATACTGTGGTATTAGTTCACAAAGTTTACATGACCCACAGTATATTAATAGTCCTGGAAGTCATTGGCTAATATGGTTTATCTTCAATTAAGAAGCACAGACAGCACTCACTTCTTAATATTCTCAGGTTATAGTTCATCTGTAGGAAAATGGATAGTTGCAGGTTTCACCTAAGGCAAAGAAGTATTTTGTAATTAATAAGCATAATTTTCAAAACCTAAGCCATTATTCTTTTTATTATCAGTATATCTCAGAATCTCTCCAGTCATATGTCTATCAAAGCTGTCACACAGCCTATTCTGAAATTTATATTACTCTCTTTGCAAAGGCTTTAATTCAGAGTGATGTAGTTTCTGTTTTTATGGAGATTCATGTAGTTTGTAGTTTTTATAGGTATCACAAAAGTATACCATATTTTAATTTTTCATGTATTTGATTTTGGTTATGGTTGTTTATAATGAGTTGAGTTATTCTGATTCTGAGTTTCAGCAGATTTTTTAATCTCAGCATTATTGACATTTTAGGCCAAGTAATTCTTTGTTCTGGGGGTCTAATTTTGTGTATTGTAAGATGTTTAGCAGCATCCTTAGCCTGTATTCTCACTATATACCAGTAATCGCTCAGGTTTTGGCAACCAAAAGTATCTCCAGAGATTGCCAGTTATCTCCTGGGAGGCAAAAGTACCTCCATTTGAAACCACTGGTTTAAGGGATTTAGAACCAACGAAAATAAAATTTTTAGGAATTTTTTTTTTATCCTATTACGTTTAAAAAAAAAAAAAAGTTAAGGGTCTTTAATAGTAAAATGTTCCTCTGCCACCACCACCCCCCAAGCCCTAGCAAATTTTTAATCATAGAAATCAACAATTTTTGTTTCTCCTGATCAATTCTAATACAAAGCCTCATCCACTAGGCTGTGAACACAAAACACAATTATGAAACACACATACTTAAAATAATATTTTGAACCTGCTGTATAACTATTATTAAATAGGTCATTTTCAGTGAATTGGTAGTTTAATTTATTTACAGGTAGATAGATAAATAGTTGGTTTTCTTTTGTTTGTTTTTCACATTTGTGGGTCTGTCTTACACAATAATGTTACTTGCTATTTGCTGTAAGAAAAAACCTTGTAAATTATTTTTTTCCATAAGAAGAAATAAGGC
Source organism: Cheirogaleus medius (assembly GCA_008086735.1). Taxonomy (NCBI): domain Eukaryota; kingdom Metazoa; phylum Chordata; class Mammalia; order Primates; family Cheirogaleidae; genus Cheirogaleus; species Cheirogaleus medius. The sequence continues at coordinate 28,563,845 of VBSM01002217.1, read as the reverse complement.
CTAGTTCAATTATCTTGGGTCTGTTTTCTTATCTATAAAATAGAAGTTTTAAAAACTGTCCTACTTCTCTCAAAGGATTGGTGTGAAATGCTAAAAGAATCAAATTAGTAGGAGTTGAAGGAAATTGGCAGTAAGTTGTACCTTCATCTTTTATTATTTTTACTTCCTCCTATGTTCCTGTATGTTTAAATGTTATTAAGGTGTCAGAATTTTTTTTAATGTTTTTTATAGTTGACCAAGCCATGTTTCCTTTGGTTTTAATGTATATGGTTAAAATTTATGCACCATATAAAATATTTTCAACAAATTAGATTAAGGGTCTTTAATAAATAGAGCTACACAAAGACGACGTGAGTCCTAATGGATAAATGGCAAAGGACATAAACATACAATTCAGAAAGAATATTCAAATGGCCAATAAATATTTGAAAAAGATGTCTAACTCCATTAGGAATCAAATAAATACAGATAAAAGCAGTAAAATGCCATAATGGGTCTATTAATTATTAAAATTTTTTTTCCTTTTAAAATTAGCCTTTGATAATGCTGTAATAGTAATACTTGGAAACATTTTTCTTGTTAGAAAGAAGAATTGTAACTGTTACAAGTAAGGCTAAAGCTCTCATTGATTGTACCCTAATCTCAAATGCCTTTTTAGAGAGAAATATTCTTAATCAGTTTGTTATATATTATTTCAGACCTTTTCTCATTTATTTACTACATGTGAATGCCATTATAGGAAATATATACAACCTGTGGGGGTATACATCATAATGTAAATGTTTATCCACAACTTTGATTATTTTCACATAACTCTTTGTTTTAAAGGTTTATCTTATGTTAGTACATAATGATTTCTTTCATTCTTTTTGATGGCTGCAGATTATTCCACTGCATGTCTGTTCCACAGTTATTTATCTGTTCCTCAGTCCATAGTTATATTTAGGTTATTCCTGAGTTTTCACTGTTGCCAACACTGTTACAATGAATATCCTTTTGTGGTCTATGTTAAAAGAAAGTTAAGCAGAGTATAAGTAGAATGGGATTGCTGGGGAGAGGAGGCCATTACAGTATCAAATAGAGCAGTCAGGGTGGGTAAGCCACATTGAGAAGGTGACATTAGACCAAAGACTTATAGGAAGTAATGAAGTTGAACATACACGTATACTGGGGAGAGACACCATTCTGGACAGAGAGATTGCAAAAGCCCAAATCTGGGACCATGCCAAGTGTGTTCAGGGAACAGAAAAGAGCCCAGAATGGCTGAAGTAGAGTGAGCCAGGGGATGAAATTAGGGAGGTAATGGGTGGCTAGTTTACATGGGACCTTGTAGGCAATTATAAGGCCTTTGGCTTTTACTCTGAATGAAATGGGGCACCATTACAGGATTTTAACCAGAGAGGTGACATGATCTGACTTTACATTTTATGATGATTTTTCTGACAATTATAGGACTGGTAGAAGAAAGGACGGCAGTGTGGCAGAGATACCAGTTAAGAAGCAATTGTAATAATCAAGCAAAAGAAAAAATGCTGCCTTGGACAAAGGTGCAAGCAGTAGGGGTGATGCTTGGATCCTGGATATATTTTGAAGGAGACGTCAGCAGAGTTTTGATAACAGAGTGTGAAAGAAAGACAGGAATCAAGAGTAGAATGATGCCACAGACTTTGGTATAAGCAGTTGTTAGGATGGAATTGTATACTTGTCTTAAGAAATTAAATATTTTTTTCTTGTTTCTTGTTTTTTTTTTTT
>VBSM01002217.1:28551057-28561993 GCA_008086735.1 Cheirogaleus medius | reverse complement strand
AAAAAAAGGTTGCAATTTACTGTTGTAAATGGTAAGAGATTAAGATCTAAACCTTCTCCTCCACCCTGTGTACACTCAGATGGCTAATTGTCCCAAGCCAAAACACTTGGTTATTTCCTCTTTTCTCTCTGATTTGAGGTGTCATTTTTATTAATACTAAATTTACACCCCCACACACACACACACACAGTCTGTTTTAGTCTGTGTGTTCAGTTCTTTTACTTTAGTCCTAAGCTATTTAACACAGCTTTATAACATACCTTTATTCTACTATTCTTCTTTTTCAAAATTGTCATAGCTGATCTTTTACATGTTGAATCAACTAGAGTTTCATGGAAAATTTTTGGATTTGTGATTGCATTTACTTCATAGAATAATTTTAGAAAAGTTAACACATTTATAATAATGGTTCTTTCCATCCAAGGACATATATTTCTCTCCATTCAGGTCTTGTTTTATGTCCATTATTAAATCTTCCTCAAGATCTTGTACATTTCTAATTAGATTTTCTTAGGTATTCATTGTTGCTGTTATGATTGGAATATTTTTTCTTTTTCTTTTTGAATTGTTTAATGCTGGTGTAGAGGAAAACTGTTGATTTTCTTATGTTGCTCTCGTATTTGGCCATCTTGCTGAAATGTCATATTTTAATATTGTATCATTAGTTTGTCTAATAATTTTCCATAGTTTTCCAAATATATAATTATATCTTTTGTAAATCATAACAGTTTTGTTACTTCCCTTTAATTCTTTATTTCTTGTATAGATCTATTATTTATTTATCTTACAGCATTGGTTTAGACCTTCAGGAAATACAAAATATTAGAGGTGAGAGCTGGAAATGCTTCTGTTAGCACAGTGAGCTATCAATTTTTTGTTTGCTAAATGCTTTTTAAAATCCTACTGAATTTCTCTTGTGCATGAGATGCATCAGGATTCTCATATATTTCTAGTGGAAATGTAAATGATTGCAGCTCTTATATATACTCCTGTAATTTTGTAATCTGTATAAAGTCTTATAATTGTTTCATACCCTTTGACCTAATAATCTCACTTCTAAGACTCTCTTGCTTGTAAATAAGAAGGAAAAATATTTTTGTTCAAGTTGCTCATTATTTATGTTACTTATGTGTTACTTATAAGTATTTGGAAATAATTTAAATGTCTAATAGTAGACTAATGGTTTTATAAATTATGGTATATGTAAATGATGTTATATTGTACCATTATGTTATTTTAAAAGAATATGTAGTAACTTAGAAGTACATATATTATAAAATAAAAGAGCAAAATACCGAATTGTTATGTAGAATTACATTAGTGTCAAAATGCACTGAGTAAAGATTAGAACAAAGATTAGATCATTACATCAAAATGATAATAGTGGTAATCTATGAGTAATTATTATATGCATTATTTTTTCTCCTTCATACTTTTCTATGGTGAGCCTGCATTGGTCTTAAAATCAGAAAAAGAAGAAGTGTATGTGTTTGTAATACTAAACAATTTACTTTCCTCAAAATAGAGAAATCTTAGCCTAGTCTCTAAATGGCAAGCTTAGTTGCAACTTTTCAAAGTAAAAAATTTTTATAATACTCTTCTCAAAAAAGACCTTGTTGAATGTGTGTAGCAAATGTTATGTGATAGATTTGATACCTGAGAGAGAATTACATGGTTTTGGTGGCAAGATTGTGATTCATTCTCTGGAATCTGCTCCTAAATGATCTGAATGCTGTATCAGTGAATCAGGAGGGAATTGTGGTAAAATATCTACTTGTTTGGTTTCTCACTGTCTTGCCACCTGTGTTGCATGTGTATTGCAAACTAGCTGTCATCTAGTAGTCCTATGATATACTGCTGGCCTACTTTCGTAAGAAAGCTTCTAAGTTTATATGGATTTTAGGTTATCATTCACTTTATTTAGGAAGCATTCATGGAATATTTCCAGTATACCAGGAACTTCCATTAGCTAAAGGACAAATGACATAAAACCTCACAGATGTCCTCTGTCCTGAGCAGCTTTTGTTGGAAATAGTTTATGATTAAAATTGTAATGGAACGAGGTGTGGTATCTGATTAGCAAAACCAGAAATACTTAAATTCTAATTCTACCAATCCTTGAGGTGTCTTAGGGAGCAATTCTACCAATCCTTGAGGTGTCTTAGGGAGCTAGGTATACTGAAATTCAGATCAGAATTTATTGGCTTAGGTGCAGGCTCACTGCCTCAAAATCCAGAGAACTAGGCTAATCTATATGGAATATGCCATTTTCCTTTACTAGTTAAACCTACTTTTCCTTCTTCCTGTAAACTTAAATTCAAGCCTCAGGTCTTTACTACTCTATTGAGGCAAAAGACTACTTATGCCAAAGGAAAATGTCTGAGAAACAAAGTTTTTCTCAAACACCCATTCTAGATATTATTGAGTATCTAGCAATCTAATATCTTGCTACCTACTAACCAACGGCAGCACCCCCCCTTCCCATTACCTTGGCCCAGTTTCTATATTTGAAAAAAAGCAGACTGAGAAAAGAAAGAGTAAGAAAGATGGCTCAGCTGCTCCAAGCAGCCTTGGAATGCTTTTACCTCTGACAGCGTGGAAGAAAGAAAAGAAGGGCCATCCTCAATCTGTTCCACCATAATGTATAGTTACAATACCAAGAAATCTTCAGTTATTTTAAGAATTATTTTATAACACGGTTTTAGTGATAGGAGAGAGGTTAGAAACGAAAGTTTCAGAGGAGAAATAATAAGTAACTTTTTTCCTTCAGTGATTTCAATATTGATGGTGTTTTATAGCTGTAAATGTATAGTTTCTATAATGACTTACCTTTTACATTCTCACCAGCGCTATCATTGGCACAGCTTCTTATATATTTTAACATTTTTATCACCAGTTTTTTTTTGACAAATTGAATACATAGCCATTTCAACAAACCAGCTTTTTCCCCCATCTAACAGCTTTTCCAATGCTTGTTTTTTATTATAGTCCTAATTTTCCTGATTGATTTATAACTAGTAGTAGTCTTATTAATGCAAATTTTATTCTCTAGTTAATAAGTCATACTGTATCCAACTCATCCTACTAAAAAAATTATCCTTCAGGAGAAATTTTTGTACTCATAATTTTAACATAGTGACAGCATCCACTAGCACATGGGCTGGTCATGTGTTCATAAGTCTAGCATACCCAGGCAGTACATTTTTAGGAAGGAAAAATGAAGGGAGGCTTACTTAAGCTCCTGAAGACCAATAATTTACAGTCTAGTTGGAAAGACAAAATAAATAAACAGGCATTTATAATATACATTCACTTTATAGCTTGTCCATTATCATAATAAAATTATGCACATGATATTATGGGAAAATAAGAGATATCTGAGCCAGACTCAGAGAGGAACTTATCAGAAAGACTGCTCAGAGGGATAACACATGAACTGAATTCTCTGTAAGAGGAATAGGCTTTTGCCATATGATGGGAGATGGAGATTTGGTGTGGAAGAAAATGGAATATTCCACCTATATTACTTTAAGGCCCAGAGACAATCAAACATGGAACATTAAAAGAAATAGGAGTTCACTGTAGGTGGTGGTGAGAGTGGGAGTGAAGGAGGAGTGCCAAAAGATGAAGCTATAAAAGTAAGCAAGAGCTAGATTATGAAGAGCTGTATGTACTATGCTAGGAAATGTTGACCTTATTTTGAGTGTATGGAGGGCCCATTGACTTTTGGAGAAACTAGATCTGCAGTGTGGAGATTAGAAGGGAGAAAACGGATATAGTGGTGATAAGATCATACAAGAAGAGAGTTAGAATGGGAAGTCAGAACCCTGAAGAGTAGCCTAGAAAGAGTAGAGCGAGGAGAGCCTAGCAAGAACATTGCAGTGGGGGTGGTCAGAGGAGTAGGAGGAACACCAGTGTGGAACAGTGTGAGTGAAGCCCAAGGAGGAGAGCAGTTCAAGAAGAGAGTGGGATTAGCAGCTCCAGAGGCTCCAGAGAGTTGAGTAATGTCAAGGGGAAGAATATCTTTGGGTTTACCAACAAAGAAATTATTAGTTAACTTATGTCATGATTTTTAGCAGAGTGATGGGATATATGCTTAATTTCCTTGGTTTGAGGAGAGAATGAGAAATGTGTAAAGGCAACCAGTGTAGATAAATCTCTTAAAAATGTGACATAAATTTTGATTTAAATGCTGATTTTAAAGAGTTAACAGAGAAGAAGGGGTTTCTGAGAAGGTTGAGTGTTAGCTCAGAGAGTCAAGTTTCAAGAAGGATATAGTGCTCAGTGGCATCAAATGCAGCAGAGCAATCTTGTAATTGCTCACTGAGAAAATGCATGTTGGTTTTGCCCATTAGGAGGAAGTGTGCGAACCACGAACTAAGTCTATGTGGGGCGTACTTTGAATGTTAGGCTTTGTTCAATGGAGAATGAGTGAAAGTTACTGAGCATGGAAGTGAGGTGATCAGAACACCACTTTTTGATTTTCTGGCAGAAGTCTGAAGGATGAGATAGGAGGGAAGGGTCCATTTAGGCTAGTAAAGGCACAAAGTAACAAGGGCCTGGATCAGGGTGATGATGCTGGCAAAAGAAAGATAAGTGTAAGGGCTGTTACGCAGGAGCACCTTTGTAACTTGACAGTTACTGAATGTAATGGGTAAAGAAATAGCCTACAAGTTGACATTTTAAGGTTTTGAGTGTGAGTAATGAGACTAGGAGTAGCAAAACGGGCATTAGTATTAATAGAAGCAAGATTGGAAGATAAATTCATTTTGCATTTTTAAACTTTCATTTTTTTATTAAGCATATGTTATTGTGTGGCTACTATGTTTTGATCACTGTTCCAGATACTAGAGTTACAGCAGTGAACATAACAGACCAGATCCCTGCTTTCATGGCACTTAACATTCAGAAGTGAGGCAAAGACAGAAAAAAAAAAAATAGAATAAAAAGACAAGATAATTTAAAACAAACAAAACAAAACTGGGTAATGATATAGAGATATATTGAGGGGAACCACTTTTAGATGGTGTTGTCAGGAATGGTATTTCTAAAGAGGAGAGATTTGAACTGAGACCAGAATATTAATAAGCAATCAACTATGCAAAGATCTAGGTGCAAAGGCATCCCTACCCAGACTGGAGAATATGGGCAAAGGCCCTAAGAAGGGAATGAGCTTGATTTGTTTGAGGGCCAAAAGAAAGCCAGTATATCAGGAGCAGAAGGAGCAAGGGAGAGACTGATATAAGATGAGATCTGAAAGATCGATACAATTAAACTTAAGCAGGACCTTGGAGGTCTTGCTGTGGTTTGGTGGCTTCTTAGTAGCAGTGGAAATGAAAGAAAATTAGTATGTTGAACTCGAGCTGTCTGTGAAGACATCTAGGTAAAGAAGTCAGTTATCAGGCTTAAATACTCAAATATGATTTGCCTAGCATTATTAATTGAAAGAACTTGCCAAGTTGTTTAAGCACTGAATACATAAACACTGATAATGTGGAGGCTTGAGGAGTGTGTCAAAGAAATGGTCAAGGGATCTGAGGGATCAGAAATCCCTAGCAGTTCTTTAACATAATGAAGGTTATCTTACATATCATTGCCACCTGAAAGAAATGACCAACTGTTATATGAATAGTAGCTGGAAAAATTGTGACCAGAAATATCTTATGACTTCATGGGTTGTGAAGAATACTTGCCAACATAAAATGCCTGCATCTCCATAGGGACCATGCAGTAAAGACTTTGTGTAGTGCTCGTTTAGACAGAATTCCCATTTCGAGAAATGCATTTTTTTTTTTTTTGCAGTAAACAGGGAGTGTGTGTATCACTGTGCTTCTAGGTATACAAGTAGTTTCAATAGTTTGCTTAGCCAAGGTCATCCTTAAGGGATCTGGTTTTACTGCATATGTGCTCAAATGATAACACCGAGACATAATAATTATGCTTTACATTTATGTATTGCTTTATAATTTTTATAGCCTTTCCTATTGGAAAATCAACTTCATCTTCAGAAACAACTCTTCAAAGTAGATAGGGTAGGGGACAAGAATTTTAGGGAGGTCATTGTTAATATTTTAGAGTTGAGGAAACTGAGGATCTCCGAGTGCACAGTGATAAATTAACAATTTCTGACTTCACTTACACTGCTTTACTTATCACACCATGCTAAGTCAAAGGTGAACAAAACGTAAACTTCAGTAGAGGTTTGTATACTTACTAAAACAGTGACAAAATATATTTTGTAATTTGTATCTTAGTTGTAGGTGCTACCAAAAGGATTCAGAGTGCTGTGGATACACAGAAGAGGGAGAGCTTAACTTTGGGAGAGTCAGAGGTTTATTAATAATTTTGTGTAAAAAATGTGTGCCATTTTCTCACTTGGTAATTTTTATTGGCTTTTCTTGGTTGCTCCATAAGTTTAAAGTACCACATGTTTATTTCTGCTAGTATATTTTATTCTTTATTGCCACCCAACTCAGTGGAGACTAATAGTAATAATAGCTAACAAGTAATGAACAATTCTGTGCCAGGCACTGTGATAAAGGATTTTTAAAAAATCAACTTCATTGAATCCTTATATCAAATCTCGGAGGTGGGAGCATTTCTTTATAAAATTGATGTTTTCAGTCCATTCTCATACTTGATATTCTCACACCTGATGGAGAGAATGTAAAACTCTGAGAATGAAAAGGTAATTATATGGCATTGTACTTCAGGATAAAGTTAAGCCATGCAAATAGACATTTTTTGGTCATATTATGTATTATTTATTATATTTTTCCCTAAGTGAAGAAGCCAACCTGGTATATGTACTTGACAGATGAAATCTAAGCTATATAACATGAGTGAATAAAGTAATAATATGTTAAATGTCTTTTTATGATTATAGTGACAATATGTAATCATCATAGGTGGTTGTGCATTTAAAAAAGCACTTTCTGTGTTACTAAAAAAATGGTTAATCAATAAAGACATACATACTTAAACTATTTAGAAATGAGAAATGTCCATGAAACTTAATCCTTTGTTTAGTGACTTTTCACTCCTGTATTTTCTCAGCATGAATGATATATATCACTTACTGTGGAAATGGTAATAATGCTTTGTGTATATATAGCATCTTTCGTCTGAGTACTTTTCAAATGTCTCATGAATCCTTACAGTACTTCAGTGTGGTAGGTAGGTGTAGAGAGTATTATTATCTTCATTTTTTAGATGGAGAGAGAAATTAAGCCACAAAGAAGGTTATATGATTTATATATAGTCCTATCATCTAAAGAGGCTTCCTGAGCTACTAAAGTAAGAATATTATATTAATATTTTAGGAGGATTGGCACATTAACCCCTTTACTTTTTGTACTCTACACAAATTATTAGAACAATTGTGTTAGCTTTAAAATGCCCACTTGGAATTTTTTATCCTTTCTTTAGAAATAGAAAACATTATAATACTTTTTTTCTTCCTTTTTAGGTCAGCAGCAAGGACAAGATGGAGTAAAAGTCCAGCAAGCTACTATAGCCCCTGTAACTGTAGCAGTTGGAGGAATTGCTAATGCAACGATAGGTGCTGTTAGTCCTGACCAACTCACACAAGTGCATTTGCAGCAAGGCCAGCAAACTTCTGATCAAGAAGTACAACCTGGCAAGAGGCTTCGAAGAGTTGCCTGTTCCTGTCCTAATTGTAGGGAAGGAGAAGGAAGGTAAGTGCTCTATCTTCATCTTCAACTCTCTCTCTGTGGAAGGCATAAAATAGTAGTTAAAACCAAGTCATTGGTTTGGTACTTTGGACACTAGAACCTCATTACCTTTGCAGCCTGGAAACTGAGATAAAATATTACGAAGGGAATTAAGTTGGGCTATTTTAGGAATGGGATTTGAGTGGTCCTCTGCCTTGTACCTTACACTTTTTCAAAGCAGTTTTCCTTTTTCATATATAATGCAAAATTTTTACACATTTATTGATATAAAACTCACACATCATACAGTTTACCCATTTAAAGTGTACAATTTGATGGTTTTTAAATATATTCAGAGTTGTGTAGCCATAACCATAATCAATTTTAGAAACTTTTTATCATCTCCAGAAGAAATTCTGTATCCTTTAGACATCACCCTCTCATCCCCTCAACCTTTCCATTCTAGGCAACCACTAAGCTAATTTCTGTCTTTATAGATTTGCCTATTCCGGACAATTCATATAAATGGAGTCATACAATATGTAGTCTGTTGGGACTGGCTTCTTTCTTTTAGCATAATGTTTTCAAGGTTCAGGCAATATTGTGGCATGATCAGTACTTCATTCCTTTTTATGGTTAAATAATATTCTGTTGCATGGATATACAGTATTTTGTTTATCTTATTACTTGATGGACATTTGAGTTTATTTTCACTCATTGATCATTATGAGTAATGCTGCTATAAACATTCATGTAAGTGTGTGGACATATATTTTCATTTTACTGTCACTTATATACCTAGAAATGATATTGCTGGGTCATACGGCAACTCTGTGTTTAACCATTCGAGGACTGTTATCCAAAGTGGCTGAACCACTTTATATTTCCACCACCAGTGTATGAGGGTTCCACTTTCTCTACATCATTGCCAGAACTTGTCATTATCTGACTTTTTGATTACAACTATCCTAGGGGATCTGAAGTGGTATCTTAGCGTGGTTTTGATTTACATTTTCCTGATGACTAATGATGTTGAGCCATCTTTTCCATGTGCTTTTTGGCTATTTGTGTATCTTTGGAGAAATGTTTATTTGGGTCCTTTGCTCATTTTTAATTATATTATTTGTATTTTTATTTATTGAATTATATCTTTATATAATCTAGATACAAGTCCATTATCAGATATATGATTTGCAAATTTATCTCCCATTGTGTGGATTGCCTTTATACTTTCTTGATAGTGTTCTTTGAAGCACAAAAGTTTTTAATTTTGAAATCCAGTTTTTTCTATTTTTTTCTTTGTTGCTTCCACTTTTGGTGTTATATCTAAGAATCCATTGCCAATTCATAGATCATGAAGATTCCTAGGCTTTTTTGTTTGTTTGTTTGTTTTGTTTTGGCGTGGGGTAGAGTTTTACAGTTTTTGCTCTTACATTTAGGTCTTTAATCAATTTGTGGTTAATTTTTGTATATGGTGTTAGGTAAGTGTTCATCTAGCACCATTTGTTGAAAAAACTATCTTTTCCCCCTTTAATTGCCTTGGCCCCATGTTGAAAATCAGTTGACCATAGACACATGAGTTTACTTCTGGACTGAATTCTATTCCATTGATCTATATGTTTGTCTTTATGCCAGTACCATACTGATTGATGACTTTGGCTTTATAATAACTTTGAAATTAGGAAATTTGAGTCCTCCAACTTCGTTATTCTTCAAAATTGTCTTGTCTATTTAGGAACACTTGCAATTCCATGTGAATTTTAGAGTCAGTTTATCAATTTCTACAAAGAAACCAGTTGGTATTCTAATGGGAATTACATTGAATCTGTAGATCAGTTTGGAGACTATTGCCAACTTAAATAATATTATGTCTTTTGATCCATGAATGTGGAATGTTTTCCTATTTATTTAGCTGCTTCTCCAACTTCTTTCATCAGTATTTTGTAGTTTAAGTATAAAATTTACATTTTTGTTAAGTTTATTCCAGTTTTATTCTTTTTGATACTATTGTAAATGGAACTATTTTATTACTCATTGCAAGTGTATAGAAATACATTGATTTTTTATATATTAATTTTGTATCCTGCAACTTTTGCCGAACTCTTTCATTAGTAATAGTTTTTTAACTGGATTCCTTAGGATTTCTATATGCAATGTTATGTCTTCTGTGAATAGACATAGTTTTACTGTTTCCTTTCCACTCTGGAGGAGTTCTATTTCCTTTTCTTACCTAATTGCCCCGTTTAAAACCTTCAGTACGGTATTGAATAGAATTGGCAAAATTACACATCCTTGTTTTATTTCTATTAATATTTAAGGGAAAAGCATAAGTATAATGTTAGCTCTGGGGCCCTTAATCAAGTTGAGGAAGCTCCCTTTATTCCTATTTTGTTGAATATTTTTATGAAAAGATATTGGATTATATAAATGCTTGTGTGCATTTGTTGACCTGATAATGTGGTTTTTGTTTTTTTATTCTGTTAATATAGTATGTTATATTAATTGATTGTCAGATATTACAGCACTTTGGCATTCCTGAGATGTATCTAACTTGGTCATGGTATATAATTTTTTCTTTATGGTTCTATATGATTTAGTTTGCTAGTATTTTGTTGAGGAGTTTTGCATCCATATTCATAAGAGTTATTGGTCTGTGGTTTTCCTTTTTTGTAATGTCTTTTTCTGGTTTTGGAAATGGTAATTCTGGCCTTACAGAATGAGTATCCCCTCCAGTTATATTTTTTGGAAGAGTTTGTGAAGAATTGGTATTAGTACTTTAAGTGTTTTGTAGAATTCAGCAATGAAGCTGTCTGGTCCTGGGCTTTTCTTGTGAGTAGTTTTAGTTACTAATTCAATCTCTTTACTTGTTATAGGTTTATTCTGATTAACTGTTTGCTCTTGAGTCAGTTTTATCTTTCTAGGAATTTGTCCATCTCCTTTGAGTTATCTAAGTAATTGGCATAGAATTGTTCATAGGAATACCTTTATAATCCTTTTTATTTCTGTAAGGTTAGTAGTGATGTCTCCTCTTTCATTTTTGATTCTATTAATTTGAGTCTTCTCTTTTTTTCGTGGTCAGTATAGCTTAAAGGTTTGTTAATTTTGTTGACCTTTTCTAAGAATCTTAGTGTTTGACATTTATTCTGACCCCAGGATAGCTCCTGTGAGCTTTATTTACTTGCTTCTCTCTGGCAAAATAGCCAGCCTACATTTTAGCTTGTTATCTCCAATGAATCTATTAGTCTCCACCCATTTGCCTTTTC
>VBSM01002217.1:28519496-28551047 GCA_008086735.1 Cheirogaleus medius | reverse complement strand
GCGCCCTTAGGAGTCTGTTCCTTTGGGAAGAGATTTGGAGCTCTCTGTTTTATGGTGTGCTTCTCCCTCTGGCTAAAATTTCTGAGTCATGGCTCTCCAGCTGGGGTTTGGAACAATGACACATTTCTCTCCAAGTGATACCTCTGCGTTAGGAGCTGAGCATTTGGTGGCAGGGGCAGAAGTAGCCTCAGGTCTTCTCAGCTTGCCTCTGCAGGCTTAGAACCTACGCTGGATACATTATGAATGGGTCGGGTCAAGAGCAGTCTGGACTTTAGCATTTTCATCACACCACATCCAAGGTAGAGCCTATGTCCCAAGGTTGAGGGCGGCATTTCACCCACACTTGCTTGGAACTTAGCCTCATCAACAGGTAGCTGAGGTTAGGATGAGAAATGCAGATGACTCCTGGGGGAGCTAGCCCTCTAACTGGGAGATGGGAAGAGAGGGATCCCTATTCTTGGCTCCAACAGTCTATGATATTCCTATGTCATGGAGGTGGGAGGGAGAAGGGAGAAGAGAAGGGGTGAGTGTTGGTTCACAGACTCTCACTGTTCTTACCGAGCTTTGTGAGATTTTCTTGAATAAGTGTTTCTTTATTTGCTGTTATTTGCTTGTAGGACCATTTCCAGAGACTTTAAATGGTGTTTTTTGTTATTTTTATAATTTTCACCAGTTTCAGTGGGAAGCAGGTCCATGGAATTCTTCACACTGTCCTGCTGGAAATAAAACTGCACCTTACACTTTTGACTGGAGTTGGCTATCTTTTTGGTATTTTAGAGGAGAATTTTGAAGTGCCTTGAAAAACTTAAAGAGATTTTTTTTCCAAGGGAAGAGCTGACTAGGAAAAGAACATGAAGTCCATAGTAGAGCATAAACTCTCAGATTAACACATTTTCATAGCAGTTTTGTGTTTAATACACAGACTTGTTTTATTTTTCCTTTAGTGGGAATTTTTCTGATTTTTAGCTACCATTATGGCATCGTGGTCAAACAAATCTATTCAGAAAAGCATCATTTAATCACCTTGATTCTTTCTTATTTTTCCGTAATAATAAGCCTAGTGTTTGGTAATGTAATTAATGTTTGTTTGGCTTTTGTTTTTGTTAGAGGCAGTAATGAACCAGGAAAAAAGAAACAGCATATTTGTCATATTGAAGGATGTGGAAAAGTTTATGGCAAAACATCTCACCTACGAGCACATCTTCGCTGGCATACTGGAGAAAGACCTTTTATATGCAACTGGATGTTTTGTGGCAAAAGATTCACAAGGAGTGATGAGCTTCAGAGACATAGAAGAACCCATACAGGTTAGTTGGTTTATTTTAGGACTTGTACTTTTTACTTATTTTTTCAGTGTTTAGATAAAAATTTTAGTGATAATTTAGCTGTCAAATTGGAAATATGCAAATGAAGACGAAAGCATTCACTTTAGCACTTACGTTAAGATCAAAATTCTTTACCTCGTTTCTAAAATATATTTTATTCTACTTTTTGTAAGCTTTATCAGCATATTTATATGATCAGGGATTTATTCCATTTGTTTATCTTGTATTCTTAGCATGTTGAAATTACATATTATTTTTCATAAGTGTTTGAATAGATGAAAAGAGAGTTGAATTATGATCTTAATGGTGACCTTCATTAGTTTTTTTTTAACAAATCTAGAAAATTCACCAAAGTATCAAGAATAATATAACAAACATCCACCTATTAACCCTCACTCAGAATTGGCAGTTGTTAATATTATATTTTCTGTTTTTTTAATAAAACAAATGATTTATAAAGTCAACATCATCTTTGCCCTTCCACTTCTGAAAGACAACAGCTACTATGAATTTAATGTGTCTAAGTTTTTTAGTACATTTTTAATACTCTTACACATATTATTCATGGATCTATATATAAAATATTATTTTGTATATGAAATATATAAAATATGAAATATACAATATATACAAAATATAAAGTATTATTTTGTATATGAAATGTTACATTAATATGTTTTGGAATTATAAATTTTGCTTATTTTGTTTTGAGATCTATTCAAGTTTTATATATATTTGTGTAGATGTATTTCTTCATTGCTGTATAGTATTCTATCACATGACTACCACACTATATTCATCTGTTTCCCAAACTGAGGTTATTGCTAGACTGTTTTTTTTTTTTATTTTTTGCTATCACAAACTTTGCTGATATGAACATACAGTTAACATGTATGAGAAGTGGAATTATTGAATCACAGAAAATGTATATGTTTGATTTTGCTAGATAATGGCTAAAGAATCTCTGAGGTGGCTGTTACAGTATATACTTCAGTAGCAGTGATTGATGATTCCCACTTCACTGTGTGCTCACCAGAGCTACTAGTGTCAAGCCTGAGAAATTTTGTCAATCTAAAATGTTTTTTCATTTTTTAAAGTTGCATTTTTTCTGATTATCAGAGAGATTAAGCATGTTTTCATGTGTATTGGTCATTTATATTTTTTTCTGTTTATTCTGTTTCTCATTTTCTTTTGCGTTGTTTCCCTTCTTATTCATATGATTTATATGTTACAGTTTGCCCCTGTATTGCTAAGTCTTTTATTTTTGTGCTATTTTTTGTCATATGGAAGTTTTACATTTTTATTTAGTCAAATATTAATCTTTTCTTTTGCTGTTACTTTTTGTTATGAATTTTTTTCGTATCCCAAGATCATAATGTTTTTAAAAACATTTTCTTCTAATAGCTTTCCAGTTTTGTTTTTGTAAGATTGATCTTTTACCAGCTTGGAATTCTTTGTGATGATGGAATGAAATAGGGATACAGTTTTAATTTTCTTCCATACAGAAAGCCATTTTTGCTATAGCCCCCTTCTTTCTCTATTGATTTGTAATGATAATTCCCTTATACAATGTCTTCTTTAAGTGTGGCTCAGTTTCTGTGTTCTCTTTTTGGATGCTATTATCTATTTGTCAGTTCCTACACCAATACAATACTATTTTAACTACTGTAGGTTTATATTAAGGTTTTTTTTGTTTTGTTTTTTTTGAGACAGTCTTGCTTTGTCACCCTGGGTAGAGTGCCGTGGCCTCAGCCTAGCTGACAGCAACTTCAAACTCTTGGGCTCAAGCAATCCTCCTGCCTCAGCCTCACAAGTAGTTGGAACTACAGGCATGTGCTTCCATGCCCCACTAATTTTTTCTATTTTTAGTAGAGACAGGGTCTCACTCTTGCTCAGGCTGGTCTTGAACTCAAGTGATCCTCCGCCTTGGCCTCCCAGAGTGCTAGGATTACGGACGTGAGCCACCATGCCTAGCGTGTATTAAGTCTTGACATTTGGTAGAGCAGTTTTCATTTTTTTTGCTCAGAACACCCACCCTTTCTGTTGAAAGCGTGCCTGGAACATATTTGGGACTCAATATTTAATTATTAAACGAATTTGAGTAAATTACTGAATTAGACTTTAACTTGTACCAAGGTACATGTGGGACAAAAAGGGAAATAGAGCTGACATTTTTGATGAGCCACCATATATCAGATGTTTTGAATGTATTACTTCATTTGATACTAATAGCAACACTGTGAGAAATTAGCTCCATTTTAAGATTAGAAAGTAGTCTCAGAAAAGAAAAAAATAAAATCTATTAAAGATGATAAACTTAAGTTATCGGATATGCACATAAAGTAGTGGCACAAATAAAGTACGGTTTGAGTATCTCTTATCTGAAATGCTTAGGACCAGAAGTGTTTGAGATTTTGGATTTTGGAATATTTGCATATATACAATGCAATACCTTGGGGATGGGACCCAAGTCTAAACATAAAATTCACTTATGTTTTATATACACCTTATACACATAGCCTGAAGGTAATATTATACAATACTTTTAACAGTTTTATGCGTGAAGCAAAGTTAAGTACTTCTGTGGAATTTTCCACTTGTGATGACGTGTCGGCGCTCAAAAAATTTTGGATTTTGGAGCATTGGGGGTTTTGGATTTCTGGATTAGGGATACTCAACCTATGGAAGTATACTGGCTCAATCCTTAAAAGATTTAGCATTGCACTAAACCTGCAAATTTTAATTTTAAAAAGTAGCTTCAAAACCCTTTATGGTATTGCACTGAGGCTTCTAATGCCACCTCACCATTGACATTGGCAAATATGATGTGATTTAAAATTAATCCCATAACAATGTTGATGTCTGTTTTAGAAAAATACTGTTATTTATGTCTGTATGAAAGGATGCAGTATTTCCACCCTGGATTAGCAGTTGGATGGTTAGGGAAGCCAAGAAAAATTGCCACTTTGTTTGATTTGGAACCTCACATTGTGATTGCATCATTTTGCCTGAGAAATGATGAGTTTGTAAAGTCCCTTTCTGTCACACATCCACACTCATGCAGATATACAAAACAAATTTATTCATGGATTTATATATACATATACTTCAGAATGAAATATGAATGATTTATGGCACATCTTTTTTAAAAATGATCCACACCATTATCATCATCTGCTAGCTTGATGATAATAGAATCAAATATACTTTATGTTTATTTTCACTGGTTCAGATGCCTTAAATACATCATACGCAGAATTGTTTAATTAAAACATGTTACCCTAAAAAATATTTAGGTATCAGTATACTTATAGTTGTTGCTTTTAAAGATTTAACATAATAACTTCTTTTTTTAATTTCAAAATACTAAGAGAGTACAAATGTTTTTTGTTACATGGATAGCTTTTATAATGCTTAAGTCACCCATCACCCAAATAGTGTTCATTATACCTCATAGGTAGGCTTTTACCTCTCTCCTCCTCCCCCCTCCCTTAACATAACTTCTATTCTAAGTGTTTATTAAATTTGTTGAAAAGAATATGAAAAATATCTTTTAAAATAAATATTGATTAAGTAATTAATATAAGTTGGAAGCCTTCAACATTCAAGGCAAGAACCAAGTTTTATTCAATGTCTAATCACTACTGTAAGTAGAAACTCATTGGTTTACTATGGATGAAGAAAGAGATATTTTTATTTACTGTTGGAAATAGTGAAGATCTATTTGCTTTTTTAAACAAATAAATTTTAAAAGGTTTTCAAAATGATACATGGATATGGTACTTAAAAATTAAATCATAGAGAAGAGCTCACGGTGTTAAGGAGGCTCTTTGCCCCACTCCCTGTTCTGCTTCCCAGAGAAAACCATATTTACTCTTTAACTACATTTGCTTTTTTGTTCTTCCTAGGATGACTGCCATTTATCTAAATAATATACTTACACGGTTATTTATTGAACTATCAATATTAGACACTATCTGTTGACTTATTGCATTGAGAGTTAAAGATTTAATTCACTTTGTACCATTTGAAGACATTAAGATTGATTTTTAAAACCGTATGCACCCTAGCACTCTGGGAGGCCAAGGTGGGAGGATCACTTGAGGTCAGGAGTCCAAGACCAGCTTGAGCAAGAGCGAGACCCTGTCTCTACTAAAAATAGAAAAAAAATTAGCCAGGCATGGTGGTGCATACCCCATAGTCCCACCTACTTTGGAGGCTGAGGCAGGAGGATCATTTAAGCCCAGGAGTTTGAGATTGCTGTGAGCTAGGCCAACGCCATGGCACTCTAGCCCCCTGCAACAAAGTGAGACTCTGTCTCAAAAGAAAAACAAACAAATAAAAGAAACTATGTGCAGGCCAGATATTATCTCTTGACTCACCACTCTATGATATGGATAATTACCATGTCTGTTTTTCATTTCCCATCCCTTTTCCTTCTTATCTCACCTAAAAGTTCACTATTTCTCTTCTCTGCCTCTTACGATTAAAATGCTTACATTCTCTTGCACTAATTTCTTTTTTATAGTTTAATTATTAAAGTTGAAAATTAGTAAATAAATTATGACTATATAATGTACTTTTGTTACATTTGTTTCCTTGTATGGTTTTTGTTTTTTCTTGAAATTTGTAATTGCCTTTTTTCTTGCATTGTCTAACTTTATCACCACCTTTAGTTATTTCAAATTTTCAAGAACAGTAATCAACTCCTTTCAATTTTTTCTTATTCTAGAACTTTCCATCTTTCTGATCAATATGGACTGATTTTTCTGTAGGGCACTGCTACCCAGCTGTAATCTTGAGATTTTTCTTCCCTGCTCTACTTGGATCTCATACTGGTTCTCAAGATATTTTCGTTTTTCTAAGTCTTCTCTCTCGGATGCGGGAAAACATTCTGAAATGCTTCCTAACAAAAAGGATAGGGAAGCAAATTTGTCTGAAAAATTCTTTATTTCACTTTCCACTTAATTTAATGGGTTTGCCGATACAATATTGTAGATTGAAAACTCTCTTAAAATATTAATGGCATTACTCTATTGTTTTCTTGTATCTGTTTTACCAACAAGAAGGTCTTTCCTTTGTTATTCTTAGTTTGTTGTAGGTGACCTGATTTCCCCTGCAACTTTATTTATTTATTTTTAAATAATTCCCCATATGCCCTTCACCAAGCTTCCCTTAATGCTGACTTTTCATATATATAACCTCAGTAACTTATAAAAACTAAGAAATTAGTATTATTATAATACTGTTAATTAAACTACAGACTTTTCCACCAATATACCTTTTCCATTCCAGGATTCAATCTGGAGTAGCACATTGTATTTATTTGTTAGAACTCCATAGTCTCCTACAATCTGTGACATTTCCTAATTCTTTCCTTGTCTTTTATTACCTTGACACTTTTGAAAAGTACTAGGTTAGGTATTTTGTAGAATATCCCCCAATTTAGGTTGGTTCTGATGTTTTCTAATGATTAGTCTGAGGTTATGAATTCTTGCTGGGAAGAATATCACAGACATTAGTGCCTTTCTCATCACGTCATATGAAGGGGTTACATAATGTGAATATGTCTTATTATTGGTGATGTTAACACTGATGAATTGGTTAATGTAGTGTGTACCAGGTTTCTCCACTGTAAAGTTACTATTTTTTCTTTCTATATTCTGTTAGAAGGAAAGGAAGTCACTTAGTTCAGTCCACACACAAGGGGAAGAGAAGGTTGCACCCCCCAACCCCTCAACCTAGCTTTTCCTGACTCCAGGAAGAGAAGGCCTAGAGACTTTTTTTTTTTTTTTTTAACTACCTCTTGTTCTCATTGTATGGATGCAGACACTTGCTGAAAATAATAGAATTTTTCATTTAAAATTTTATGTTTCCTTCAGGGTAATTTTTTTGTCTGTACCTTTTTCCAGTGTTGGCTTTCCTGACTTATCTAGTGACCCTTGGTTTTTACTCAAGTTGATATTGCTTGATGATTATGTTCAAGTGAAAGGTTTTGAAAACTTCATGAGCTCTAGTGACTTTTATTTTAGGCAATTGAGTGGGAAACTGTGTGTTACACTAGAAGATGCCTAATTACCAAAATACAGTAATATGCTGTGGGACTGTTTCTTTAGATATAAATTCTCAAATATTTTGCCCCAGTTTTTTCATGGTAGAGTTAACAGACTTTAATTTTCTGTTTATGCTCCATGTCTCCCTTCCACTATTTAGAGTCCCAGACTTTTAGAGGTTACTAGAGAAAACAGATTGACTCTCTTCCAGAACATATCCTCTTCCTTGATAATCTCTATCCTAGTTTGCAGGATACAATTTGATACAATCATTGTTTTGATACAATAGGACTTCCTTTCCTATTTGTTTTGTTACCATAGATTTAATCCATTTTTATGCCTTTACTGTTATGTTAATGGCTGTCTGAGTGGGGAGAAGAGATAAACAGGTGTGATTATGCTACTGTCTTAAACATTAAAGATTTACATTTAGCCAGGGGTCCTGCTGGTGCATACCTGTAGTCCCAGCTCCTCGGGAAGCTAAGGCAGAATTGCTTCAGCCTGGGAGTTCAAGGCTGTAGTATGCTAAGATCATGCCTGTGAATAGCCACATTGCACTCAAGCCCGGGTAAGACCCTGTCTCTTAAAAAAAAAAAGATTTATATTTACTTAAGTTAATGGGGAAATATTATAATGATATAACTAAATAAATAATATTTATAATAAAGGCATTGTATAAGTGTACACATTTAATGCATCACTTGTATTAATTTAGTTTACCTTTGTGAATATTTTATTGTAAATATTTTGCCATCCATAGTCTGCTGAGCAGTAGGCAATCCTGGGATGATTTTTGGTAACTAGTGTAATAGGGAGTTTATATCTTCAACCATACCTCTCTTTTTCACCAGCTAAGAAAAAGTCCACAAGAGCCCCTAAAAAGTTTTTTAAAACTGTAAGATGGGTTCTTCATAATATGTGATGGCTTAAAGTGTTTTATCCAAGATATAATTTCATATAAAGGTACACATATATATATTTGTAATTATGTCAATAATTGCAAACTTAAATTGAACATATTCTGTAAAATCCTTTTGGGAATGAAACTCTAATTTTTTTTTATAAAATAAGATATCCTTAATCAAAATAGATCAATTAAGAAACTCCATCTATTGCATTGAAGTTTTCTCCCAGAGTTTTTTATACAGATGTTTCAATTGGTGTGTGAAATAGTCAAGACTGTTGCCTTTGAGTCTGTTGCTGGCAAAATGGATTAAACGATCTACAGTTTGTCCCTTTGATTATACTAAAAACTCTGGACAGAGCTTGGGGTTTTTGTTTGTCTTAAGCATCTAAATGAGAGCATGAAAAGCAAATAATAGCAGGCAATTGAGAAGTGAAGCCAAAACTTGAATAACAGTGTACAATATAGGTTAATTTCACAGAGATTTGTTTCTCTCCTTTGTCTCAGGTGTATGTAGCAAACACTCTAGGAGAAACCTTCTGTATCTAGCCAGAGGAAGGAGAAAAGGGGCCCCTGTGCTCTAAAGCCAGTTTCATTTACAGATTGCACTGCAGTAGGGGCAGCGTAGACACCAAAAAAACCCTAGGAAATACCCATATCTCTGGCCAGAGGAACCAGGAAATGGGACTTTTGTTTTCCAATGAATCATTTTTCTTTCTTGCCACTTTTATTCAGAAGGTGGTCCGTGGTATAGGTGCAGAACAGTACAAGAACCCTCAGAGAACCCTGGCTTTCTGGCCAAGAGAACTAGAAAAAGGGACAGGTGGAGGTTGGAATACATGGGGAATATCTTCAAAAGAGATATAAAAGTGTTTCCTAATTCTTTGTATGGATCAAAAGAAGTCCTGGGCTCAACCATGGGCTGCACGTGCACAGGACAGACACAACAAATCATAGCAAAGACCTTATGAACTGAACTATCTTAAAAACCACCACCCAGTTCCCAGTATGTGCTGGCCTTTGAAAAATGAATTAATGTTGGAACTACTGCTCAGAGAAGGGAAGGTGGAATTTTAACCTTAAATGGGTTGATTGCCTGCTAAAACAAAAACATTCTCTAGAGGATTTTTAACAGGACCCAGAATCTCTATAATACATTATCCAAATATCTAGGATACAATCCAAAACTACTCAACATTCCATGAACAAAATAAAACTGAGTATTTTTCAAGGGAAAAGATAATAGATGTCAAGATGATCCAGATTCGGAATTATCAGATAAAGACATTAAAGCAGCTATTATAACCATGGTCCCTCAACTAAAGGTAAGCATGAGTGAAATAAATGGAAAAGTAGAAGTTTTCAGTAAAGAAATCTGCTATAAAAACTATAAAAAAAGAACCAAATGGAAATTTTAGAACTGAAAAAAATACAATATTAAAAGTAAAAAAATTCATTATATGCTCAATAGCTAAATGGAGATAATAGAGGAAAGAGTCAGGGAGATTAAAGATAGATCACTAAGAAACAAAGAGGAAAAAGATTGGAGGGTCAAAAAATAAAGTTAGACCTTCAGGATTTGTGGTACAGTAATAAAAGATCTAAAATTTGTGTCATCAGGCTCCCGGAAGGAGAGGTGAAAGACTGATACAGGAGAAGATTTGAAGAATTAATGGCTGAGACTTCCCATATTAAGGTGCAAATTATAGATTCAAGAAGTTCATTGAATCCCAAACAGGAACTGAAAGAAGACCATGCTCAGACACATCATAATCAATCTGCTGAAAATCAAAGATAAAAAATCTTGAAAGAAGTCAGAGGAAAATGACACATTAAATATAGGGGAACAAAATTACAAATGATGGCAGATTTCTTCTCAGAAGCTATGGAGGCCAGAAAAAGAAAAGAACTGTCAACATTTCTCAGAACAGTACAGTAACAAAGGCAAAATAAAGATATTTTTCAGATGAAGGAAACTAAGAGAATTTCTTGTCATCAGATCTGCTCCAAAAGAAATGCTAAGGAAGTTCATCAGAGTAAAAATAAATGATACCAGAGAGAAACCTGAAATTGAATAATGAAGGAAGGGCAAAAAATAAAAAAAAATTCTATAAATGTCTAGGTAAATACAGCAGATTATTTTTCCTCTGCTTTAAATCTTTAAAATATTTATGACTACTTACAGTAAAAAAATATAACATTGGTAAATTTTCATTGTATGTTGATCTAATACATATGGCAAACATAAATAAGGGAGTATAAAGAAGTCTAGGTAGTTGAAAACCTTTGTTTTACTGTTAAAATATAGAAGTTGGTATGTATATTGTGAAGTTAGGTATGTATATTATAAACCTTATAAACATAAAAATAATTAGATTGGGGAGGAGATATTCTATATATAGGAGTGAGAAATTATTATAGAATTTAATAATTTCATAAATTAAGTCAGAATACTAAGCAGTATTCAACACAGGTTGGGAATCCCTAACTGGAAATTTGAAGTGCTCTGAAGTCTGAAACTTTTTGAGTGCCGGCATGATGCTCAAAAAAAATACTCATTGGAACATTAAGGATTTCAGATTTTTGAATTAGGGATGCTCAACCAATATGTATTCTGCAAATATTCCAAAATCTGGAAAAATTCAGAATCTGAAACAATTCTGGTCCTAAGCATTTTGGATAAGGGTTACTCATCCTCTAATATAGAAAAAGAAAACCAAAAAAAAAAAAAGGGAGAAAAGGGGAAACTGAAGCATGAAAAACAGAGGCAGAAACCACGGATAATGAAATGATATTATTAAACCTAATCAAACCAGTAATTACCTAAGTGCAACTGGTCTAAGAATACTAATTAAAAGGGAAAGATTGTCAGATGGCATTTTTAAAAAAGACTTAACTGCAGTGTCTACATAAAAACCCACTATAAGGAATATTCCAGCAGAATATATATTTTATTAAAGAGCACATGGAACGTTCACAGAGGTAGAACATATTCTGGGGCTATGAAACATACCTTAAATTTAAAAGAATAAAAAATCATACAAAGTATGTTCTCAGATCCTAATGGAATTAACCTAGAAATCAAGTAACAGAAATATATAGGAAATCCCTAAATATCTGGAAATTAAAACATGAATCAAGAGGAAATCTCAAGGCAATTTAGAAAATATTTTCCACTAAATGAAAATACAACATAATAAAATTTGTTGCAGGATGCAGGTAAAGCAATGCTTAGAGGAAATTTACAGCATTAAATGCTTTTATTAGTAAAAAGGAAAGGTTTTCAGTCAATAATCTAAGCCAAGGGTGGGGAACCTTTTCATGTTGGAAGGCCACATTAATTTAGCTGTAATCAAATAAGGCTGCATTCAAGAAACTTCAATTAGATATACTTAAAAATGTACATTATTTTGTAAAAAAATCTACATATTTAATTTCAAAAATGAAAACTATTTGTTAATTTTAAAGTTAACTAACCTTTTATGACTTTGTTTTGTCTTTTTGTTGGAAAGCATTTGAATATGTCGTTGCACCATGGAAGTCAGTGGTTTCAGTTGATCCTCTAGATGGGTATCAGTCATTTGTGACTTGAAGGGCATCCTGATTTGGGTTAGGGAGGAGAATGTAGATTTGCAGCAACAAGTGGTTGAAAAGCAAGAAAGCATTTCTTGGGCATGTTGTTGAAGGCATGAGTATTCTGCATTTTTCAATATTTCAATTGGATCTTTCTTAGCTTCAGACAATGACTTTAAAATGTCATCCACTGAGAGCTCAATCCATTCCATCTATATAGTTCTTTAGGTGCCTTAGTGATATCAAGTAGGTGAGGCTGAAATGCTAATTTTAGTATGATTATCATGCTTCTTAAAGTCAGTGAATCTTTCATTGTATTATCCAACTAATAGGTCTATAACAGCTGCGTATTCTTCCAATGATTTCCATATATCATCCTGCTCATCAATTACCTTTGCTAACTGGGGAAAATGTTCATTTGAAATTTCCTTTTGAAGAAGAAGTATTTTGAAAAAATACAGCTCTTTTTGAAATGCTTGGATTTTTGCCACATATCACATATAGACCTACTTTTACCTTGCAAAGAAATATTCAAGTCATTTTGTTTCAACATGATATCACACAAAAATGCTGTATTCTATAGAAATCTTTCAATAATTCACATTGCTGATTCTGTTCTTCATAAAGTTTAACTATCTGTTCTTGCAGAGATAAAATTTTGGCTAACACCTGTCCCTGTGACAGCCAACACACTTTAGAATGATATGGCAAATCCACAATGAATACCTCATCATTCAACTTTAGCACGTTATGAAACTGATGATGCCATGTTGCATTTGCAGGAATATAGTTAACAATACTTATGACTTGTTGCAAGGTGTCAATTAAAATAGTAGCTTTAGCACAGAGATTTTGCTGATGCAAGATACAATGAAAAGAAATGAGAGCATCTAGATCTGTTAATTTTTTATCTGTGCAATAAACTCTTCATGTTTTCCTGTCATGAAAGGTGTACCATCTGTACATACACTCACTAAATTTACCAAATTCAGTCAAACTTCACATTTATCTTTAAAGTTGTTGAAGATATCTATTCCCCATGTTCTGTTCACTAAGAGTGCCTAAAGTGAGTAACTCTAATAACTCTTCACAGCAAAGAAAATCTTCTGTCATGACACGAATGAAGTATAAAACCTGCGCCAAGTCAGTAGTAGTAGTTGATTCATCCAAAGCGATTGAATAATATATCTTTTTCTTTTGAAGGATTGCATGAAGTTGTTCTGTTAAGTTGAAGGCTAATTCATGCTGCTGATCAGTTATGGTTCTCCTTGAAAGGGGCAGTTGTTTGTACTTGGAAACGTTATTGTAGTCAAAGCATCCTACAACTTCGATAATGCATTCTTTCCCAATTTCTACATCACTGAATAGCTTCCCTTTTTCCCCAAGTATATAAGCTACTTTATAAGTTGCTTCAGTGGCTTTATTTCCAGGTCTTATTGCTGCTTGAAAGAATTGTCTTTGCTTTTGCTTTTCATCTTTTAATTCCTGCAGTACAACCTTTCGTACCTCTCCCTCTAATTTAAAATATCTGTAGTCTTTATAAGTGTTATAGTGCTGATGAGCATTAAATTTTTTTAATGTTGATATTGTAGTATCACAAAGCAAGCAAATCATCTTATCTTTAGCAGAAACAATATTGCAATTCCCAGTCCTCATTTAAAAATCTGTTTTCTTCCTATAGCATTCTCTTGGTCTTCTTTGACATGATGGGCTGTTAAGCAGAAAGACTTAAAAAATACTGTTGAACTGTGCAACTATTCACACATTCCACTTCAAACTGAAACACACAGTACACCGTAGTCAAAAGTTGATAACAGACTGGTGTACTCAACCCTCATAAGCTCTCGCCAACCAGCCTTGTGCGGTAGTGGGCGCCAGCCAGGCGGGTGAAGTTAGAACTAAATCATGAGCATCACAGCTATCAATTTAGCCCTTGTGGCTTACTAATGTTCTAATTGTGACGGTAAATCTAGGAGGATTATTTCATTGAAACTTATTCTTTGGCATTTTAAATACATTCATTTTAAAAATAAAAATATAAAAGACAAACAAATATGTATTAATAAAAATAAAAGGATTTGTTCCGTAAAATTTGGATTCAGTCAAAAGGCTGCACTTAAGGATGTAGAAGGCCACATGTGGCCTTAAGGCCGCAGGTTCCCCACCCGTGATCTAAGCTTTCACCTTAGGAAACTAGAAAAGAAAGAGCAAATTAAATTCAAAACAAGAAATGAGGAAATAAGATAAGAGAAGAAATAAACTGAAAATAGAAAAACAATAGAGAAAATCAATCAAACCAAAATATGGGTCTTTGAAAAGATAAAATTGATAAATCTCTAGTCAGACTGTCCAAGAAATTTGACAATCAGGAGAAGTGAAAAGGGATATAACTAGAGCCCTTACAGACATTAAATGGGCAAAAAGGAATACTATGCATAACTTTACACCCTAAATTTGAGAACTTCTATGAAATGGACCAACTCTTTGAAAGATAGAAACTACCAATACTTGCTCAAGAAGGTTGTACATGTGTTAAAGATATTAGATTTGTAGTTAAAAACTTCTGACAAAGAAAACCCTGGGCCCTGATGGTTTCATTGACAAATTCTACCATTTAAGGAAGAAATAATACCAGTTCTACACAGTCTTTTTCAGAAAATAAAAAAGGAAGGAACACTTCACAATTTATTCTATGATGCCCACATTATCATGATACCAAAGCCAGACAAATATATTACTAGGGAAAAAGAAAAAACCTACAGATTAATATCATAAGTATAGATGTCAAAATTTGCAACAAAATATTAGAAAACTAAATCTGGCAATATATAAAAAGGATAATGCAGCATAACTATAAGTAGGGTTTATTCCAGGAATAAAAGCCTATTTGAACATTCAAAAATCAATTAGTGTAACTTACCAAATTAACAACAGAAGAAAGAAAAAAAAATCAAATGATAAATAAGTACACAATAAATATTTGGGAAAATTTTGCATCCATTCTTATAAAAATTCTCAGCAAACCAAGAGTTCAAGGAAATATCATTAACCTGGTGAAGAGCATTTACAAAAATTCTGCAGTTAACATCAGACTTAACGAAAAAGAACCTAATTCTTCCCTGGAGAATCAGAAACAAGGCAGAGATGTCTGATTTTTATCCTACGGCCATACCACCCTGAACATGCCCAGTCTTTTCTGATTTTTTGAGGGGGGAGTGTAAGGGACAGGGTCTCACTCTATCATCCAGGCTGGAGTGCAGTGGCACAGTCATAGCTCACTGCTGCCTTAAACTCCTGGGCTCAAGTGATCTTTCTGCCTCAGCTTCCTGAGTAGCTAGGAGTATAGGCACATGCCACCATGATTGGCTAATTTTTAAAAAATTTTTTGTAGAGACGAGGTCTCACTGTGTTGCCCAGGTTTTGAACTCCTGGCCTCAAGCAGTCCTCCCATCTCAGCCTCCCAAAGTGCTAGGATTATAGGCATGAGCCACCATGCCTGGCTTCATCTGATTTTATCATTCTTACTTATCACAGTACTGGAATTCCTACCAACTCAGTGCAATAAAGCAGTAAAAAGTCATAAAAGACACGCAGCAGAAATAAAACTATCTTTGCAGACACCAAGTTGTCTATATAGAAAATCCCATGGTGCCTACAAAAAAGCTCTTAGAACTAATAAGTGAATTTGGCAGTATTGCAAGATGCAGGTGAGTGTACAAGAATGAATTGTATTTCTACATACCAGCAATGAACAGCTGAATCTAAGTAGTTTAAAAAAACAGTGCCATTTACAACATGATGAAAAGAGCCTTTGCCATAAATCTAACAAAATATATGCAAGATATATGTACCAGAAACTAAAACATTGATGAAAGAAATCAATGAAGTCCTACATTAATTGAGAGTTATATTTAGTATTCATGGATTAGATGATCTAATATTTTTATGTCATTTCTCCCCCAAATATATCTGCAGATTCAATATAATCCTTCTTAAAGTTTCAGCAGCATTTTTGTAGATATGAACAAGCTGATTCTAAAATTTATGTGAAAGGCAATTAGAATAGCCAAAACAATTTGAAAATGAAGAACAAAGTTGGCTGATTGACACTACATGATTTCAGGTATTTTTATAAGGCTACAGTAATCAGCATTGTATGGTTTTGGTGAAAAGAAGACATATATGACTAAATGACTGAAATGGGGGAGATAAAGAGAGAGAAGGACTCCTGGATAAAAGACAGAGTAGAGTCTAGAAATCGCCCCCCACACATGGTGCAAAAACAATTCAGTAGAGAAAGAGTAGTCTTTTTGATAAATGATGTGGAAGAATTGGATGGCCATATGCAAAAAAAGAACTTTGACCTGCATACCTCATATCTTTTACAGAAATTCAAAATGATTCAGAGACTTAAATCTGCAAAGCTTTTTGAATAAAATAGAGGACAAAATCTTTGTGACCTTGGGATAGGCTAAGAGTTTTTACTACAACACCAGAAGCACAATCCATAGAAGAATCAATAAATGAGATTTCATGAAAACTAAAAATGTTTACTCTGTGAAAGATCCTGTTAAGAGAATGAAAACATAAGACACAGACTGGGAGAAAGTATTCAAAATCACATACCTGAAAAAGTACTTTTATACTGAAAACATAAAGAATTCTTAAACTCAACAATATGTAAGCAGACAGCTCAGTTTTTAAAAATGGGCAAAGGATTTGTACAGACACTTCACCAAAGAATATATACATGTGACAGATACACATTATCATCTGTTATTAGGGAAATGGAAATCAAAATCACAACAAAATACCACTGAACACCTATTAGAATGGCTAAGATTAAAAGCAAGAACCCCTAAAACCTGACAATTACAAGTACTGACAAGGATGCAGAGCAACTGGAACTCTCATTTATTGCTGGTGGGAATGCCAAATGGCACAGTGCCTTTGGAAAACATTTTGGCATTTGCTTATAAAATTAAACATACAATTGGCCATATGATCTAGCCATATACTCTTGAGTATTTACCCAGGAGAAATAAAAACTATGTTCACATAAAAAGTTATGAATATATATGACAGATTTATTTATTATTGCTCAAAATTGGAAATAACCCAAATGTCCATCAGCTGGTAAATGGATAAAATATGCATACAATGAAGTACTACTCCCCAACATAAAGGAATGAAGTAATAAACACAGCCATATTGATGAAATTCAGGTACATCATACTAAGTGAAAGATGTCAGAATCAAAAGTCTACATAATTCATGATTTCGTTTATATGTTATTCTGGAAAAATGAAAACAGCAGATCTGTATTTCCTAGGGCATAAGCAAGGAAGAGGGACAGTTCAGCTACAGAGAAGCACCACAAAGGAATTTTTGAAAGTGATAGCAATTCTTCTGTATTTTTATTTTGGTGACAGTTATGTGAATGAATGCATTTGTCAAAGTGCATAGAACCGTGTACCAAAAAAATTACATTTTGCTGTATATAAATTAAAACATGAATTTTTAAAAGTGTAAAACAAACTTGTTTTTGAGAGACTGCAATATAAAAAGGAAGAGTGATTTACTAATTATTTTATGGTTTAAGAATTCAAAAGTGTTTTCTGTTCAGATTCATGCACATGCCTTGGCATCAGGCAACACTTCTTTTAACTCCAACAAGGATAATAGGATTTAGAGCTGAAGGACTTCTAAAAGTGATTTGTGCAACGCCATCATTTTATAGATGAGGAAACTGATGTCTTAAGTCTTAATTGACTTCTTTTCCAAGGCCCTGAATGTAATTCCTCTTGCTGCCTTCTAGATTCTCTCTTTGTCTTTGGCTTTCAACAGTTTTATTATAGTGTGTCTCAGTCTAAATCTATGCATTTAACCTACTTGGAGTTCACTGAGCTTCTTGGATATGTAGATTAATGTTTTTCATCAAATTTGTGAAGTTTCCACCTAATTATTTCTCCAGATATTCTTTCTTTAAACACTTGGACCCAATAAATCTTTCAATCTGTGCTGAAGGGCTCTGTGTGCATGTTGAGGCTCACCTTCAACATTCTGCTAGTCATTTGTCAAATGACATCTCTGCTGTAGCCTACTTTCTGCTTACGCAGAGCCTCAAGGTTAGTCACAGGTGAGAATTAGGGCCTTTTCAGGCTCACAGCCCCTAACCATGGATGTGACCTTCTAGAATCTCAGGAATATGTCAGAGCTTTTTAAAGCCCCTCTGGGTATCTTATCTACCAGCTAGCATTTCCTTTTAAGCTTTTTGGTTAGTCTTTTGTTTGTCTCAACTATTATCCATTGCCTTGGGCATCTATGAAGTTGAAATACTTGCTTGTAATTGTTTTAGACAAGCACGGGGCCTAGTTCCACCCATGGAAGGAGGCATCTCAGAGTCAGGTTAAATACAGTAAGTCTTGTAAGTGGTGTCTTCAGGGAACCTCCAGGTAGATCAAATAATGATGATTCTTTGGGAATGAGGCTTTGAAAGAGCTCCACTTGTGTTCCATTCCCTCTGGTGGCTAACAAGCTGTGCTGAGAATTCAGGCTGTTCTATTTCAAGGCTGCCACGGAGGTGGGGGGTAGAAGATGGAACTAGTAAGTTAAAAGAGAGCTTGCTGTTCTTACAGAGATTCAGCCATTTTTCTTACACAAACCCTTTGCAGGCTGCTGCCAGCCTTGATTAATTGCCAGAATCTGAAATGGTTGCTCCGAAATGGTTGTTTTTGACTGTTTTTCCCCCAGGTTTTTTGGTGCTTTTATCACCATCTTAACTGACATCACCTCTTTGGTTGTTTTTGCTCCCTGCCCCACGCCTTTCTTTCTGAAATGTAAGGATTAGAAAGCTTTGATGAGTTCTGTTTGTGACATGTTGAACAATGCTATGTGCGGCACATTTAGGAGATGTCTGATTCACAGCTGAGTTTAGGAATCTGGATCTTATTGTAGTCATCCATTTATAGATGATAGTTGAAACTATTAGAGTAGGTAAGATTGCCTAAATAAAGCATTTATAATAAAATAACCAAATAGGTTTTATATTTGAGTTTATAATTGCTACAAGAAATGAAAAATCACTCATTATGCAGTCCCTATAAATTCATGGTCTCTAATCTCAGCCAGTCTCTCAGAACTGCCTATCCTATTCTTCTTTGTCAGTGTTCTTATATCTTTAGTAATTATCTCCTTCTTAAGTCTTCATCCCTTGTCACTCCCCTTAACCATCACCTCACTCTTAGTCTTTTACTTCCAGAAAATTAAAGCCGTGTGACTTCTCTCAAATGACCATTCCTCCCGCCTGTTTATAGTTGGCCCTTCATATCTTCCGGTTTCACTTCCTCAGATTCAACCAACTGCAAGTAGAAAATATTAAAAACAAAAAAACCCTAAAAAATAATATAAATAAAAAACAATGCAGTCTAACAACTATTTACATAGCATTTACATTGTTTTAAATATAATAAGTAATCTAGAGATGATTTAAAGTGTACAGGAGGATTGTGAAAATATACCATTTTACATAATGGACTTGAGCATCTGAGGATGTTGGTAACCTCAAAGTCCTGAAACCAATCCCCTATGGAGACCAAGGGACAACTATTTACTTTTGTCCATAGGTTAATGATACTGGAGAATTGAAGGCACTCATGAAAAGACTTTAAATGTTCTAGGCTATGTAGGTAAGAAAGAGAATCTAGAAAGGGCTGATAGACTGTGGGTGGGGCAGAGATGTAGGATCTAGGAACTACATCTCTCTGTTTGAATAACTTGAGTTCTTAGAATAAATCTAAAATGGCTACAGTTGGCCCTGAACAATGCAGGGGTTAGGGTTGTCAACCCCTTGAGTAGTGAAAAGCAGGGCTTTTAATTTAGAAATTATCTGACATAGCACAAAACACTTCTCTGTGTAAAAAGAGAATAAACTGAAATGAGTTATTCCCCTAATGAAAGTATAATTGTACAACATAATTTACTTCTCTGAGATTCTAGCCAGCTTGAAATTAATTGAATAGCCACATCACTTATGATTAGACAGACTAGAAAGTCCACACACAAACCCTTAACTACCATTTCCCATTTATCTTACAGTTTGCCATTGAGTAGCTGGAGACTTGAATTTTTTATTTCTTAATTGGTACTGATAGCTCTACATGGTTGCAAATAACTATCTTAAGAGAATGGAAGCTCCTTAAAAGTCAGAGACTTTCACTTATTCATTTTCATATCACCGGTGCCTGTCATATTACAGATGTTCCACCAATATATTTGTCAAAAAATGACTGAGTTCATGAACATCACAATTAATACTTGTTAAACTGCCACTGTGTACATTGATCAGCTGTGCACTTACTGAATGATCCCATGTCTTCAGGCCATCACCACCTGATTTCTTTCTGATAATTCACAACCATTGTTGCTATAAAACAACAGTGGTCTCTAGTTGCACTCTGGTAGTGTAGCATAAAGATCCCAAACTAGAAATCAGGTGCCTTGAATCCCGCTCTGACATTAATAAATTTGATAATTATTATTCCCAAGAAAATAAGTAATTTCTAAGCTTCAATTTATTCATCTATAAAATGGAAACATAAAACAAGATCTTCAAGATTTCTTTCAGCTTTAAAATTTGTAAACTGAGAATTTTTCTTTTGAAATAAAAGGGGAAAGTTGAAAAGGATAAAGGAGTTCCAAATTGATCCTCAACTGCATTTAATTCTTTTGCCCATACCTGATTGTTAGCATTCATAAAATTCAAGTCCCTTTAAATTAAAGCTTAACTGTCTTTATTTTGAATGTCTTGACTGTCTTTGGGAATTTCATTGAAAGCATTTATTTATCTTTCAATCTTTCAAGACTGTGAAAGAGAAAGAAAAGTTCTACAAGAATACTGCAAATGCAATTTTTTAAAAAGTAGGCCACTCCTTCCAGCTTGATATAAAGTCCCAGGTTCTTCCTGTCAGAACCTAGCTGGATTCTAGAGTAAGATGAGGCCAGAGATCAAGATCAGGCTTGCAAAATGTGGCTTGGCGTGGGGTCTGTGCCAAACTTGGAGTGGGGACTTGTCTCTATACACATGTGTTTCTTTTTGTATTTTCAGTTGTGTACCATGATCAACCATACTTACTTATAAGGACAAGCCCCCCAGTCTATGAAACGTTATGTCCTGCCCTTCATTCATTTTACTTAAAATATGCTTTAAATGTATTTTTTGCATTTTTGGTTAGTCATTCTTGGATGCTTTGTATATGTATGTGTATATGTGTTTGCATTACATGTTGATTTATGTAATTAATGGTACTGCTTTTTGATTATTAATCTAACAACTTGACAAATTTATTAATTCTAATTGTTGATTTCTTTGGATTTTCTATGTAAATGGTAATAATTGTAAATAATCTATTTTAATACATTTTTTTCTTTTCAGCCAATAATTATACTTCATTTCATTTTCTTATCTTATAGTCTTGGTCAGAGTTTCCAATATTATATTGAATAATAGTAGTGAGATAGATATAAAATAGTATTCTTATCTTGTTCCTGATGTTTAAGATAATAGTTCTAAAGTTTCTCTATTAATTACGATATTTGTAGTGATATGGGGGTATCAATGACTTTTAACAGATGAAAGAAATTAATTTTCATCTCTGGTGTGCCAAGAGCACTTATCATCAAAATGTGTTGAATTTTATCATGTGGTTTTTGTGCTTTTGTTAAATTGATTTTTTTTCTTGTTTAACTTTATGAAATCTTAAGCCATACAAACAAAGTATTTAATTTTTGTGTAGTCAAATTTGTCTGTCCTTTCCTTTATGGTTTCTAGAGAATCTTTTGTGCTTTTAAAAGTGTCTCTAAAATCTGGGTTATTAAAAATATTTTTATATTTTTCTTTTAAAATACTTAATTTTAAATCTTTATAGTTTGTGTTTTGGTATGTGGTGTGACATAAAAGATCAACTTTTTTGTTTTCCTCCAGATAGATGGCTGATACGTTGTTTTGTTTTTTGCAATGGTTTTGAGTTTTAATATTTGTTTATAACAATAATAGAGAAGACTAATGTTTTTGAGAGTTTACTCTATTAAAAAAGTAAAAGCAAACACACAAAGGGAAAAATACCTCACATGGACAAACTTGAGCCTGTAGAAAAATTTTCTATTGGTAAGTCAAAAGCAGGGCCAAGAAAAGAAATCAGCCAGACTGAATTTTCTTACTATCCAAGGTCTACTGTCAGACAGAAAAGCATCATTTCATTCCCTTAAGTAACAATTTTAGAGGGAAGAACTAAAGCTAATAGTTAGCCATTTTGAACATGAAGATATACTTGTTAACCAAATTTTCATGTGCCTCATTCATTATACACAAAAATAAAATTGTTTTCTTTTTAGCTAACATTTAGTTAGTTTTTATTCCAAAGCATAGAAAAAGTTCCAATAGAATTATTGTGTTTTGAAGCAATCATATTTTAAGGATCACTTTGTGTAATAGAAACTAATAGTGTTATTCTGTGAAACCTAAAAACCCTAATAAATTTGAAATTTAGTAAGTGCCTGCCTCCCATTTTTACCTTGTAAAGAACTCAGTACACAATTCAGTTGTTAACTTGTTTTATTTGAAATAGTTCTAAGATATTTCATGCCTCCAGGGATTAAAATAAAACCCAGGTAGTAGTTTTAAAGAAGAATAGACATGAGCCTTGAACATTATATATTTGTTACAACTAGTAGAGGTTTTCAAAATCATCTTTAGAAACTCCCTTATATTGTAGGTGGGGAAACTGAGATTCAGAATGGCTATTTTACTTGCTCTTTTATTTTTATTTAGCTTCTGTTTCCAGTTCATAGCAGAGCCAGGACTTTAACCTCAGGTTGTTTATTCTCAATCACATGGCCCTTCTCTTGTACTGCACTGTTTGTTTGATAGCATTTTTAAATAAAACAAAACATATTTTGCAACTAGTCACATTATACAAAAGTCATACTCTACAAAAAGTATAGGATGACCAAAAGAGAAATTATTAAAAAATTATAATTTCATTTAAGTAAAATGTGTATAAAATCATTTACTATTTTTTTTGTATAGGTGAAAAGAGATTTGAATGCCCAGAATGTTCTAAAAGATTTATGCGGAGCGATCATCTCTCCAAACATGTCAAAACGCACCAGAATAAGAAAGGTGGTGGGACAGCTCTTGCCATTGTTACCTCGGGAGAACTGGACTCATCTGTTACTGAGGTGCTTGGCTCCCCAAGAATTGTCACAGTTGCAGCCATTTCTCAAGATTCGAATCCAGCAACTCCCAATGTTTCAACCAACATGGAAGAATTCTGAAAAGTTATTTATAACAGAGACCTCTAGTGCTGCACTTAAGTTTACACACCTTTGAAAATCTGGAAATGGGCTGGTCAAGTGGATTACAGAGTAGGAAATCATGTTTCATTCTTGGCTTCTTTAAGTATTCCAGGGTTTTGGGTCAACACATAAAGTGTTGAATTTTAAAAGATCTAAAAAGCAAACTGATATACTGGAAACAGAAAAGTATTTCCTCCATACTCTAAGTTGTAGTTATTTGGAAATATATGACCTTTAAACAGAATCTTTCCATCTCTTAATATCATGTGTTAACATGTTTAAAAAGACAGACCTCAGTAGTTTGCAGGCTGGACCTTAATTGGACTTATTTTCTTTGAAAGTACTTTGTTATAAATTCAGTCAGTAATAATTTACATGTATTTCTTTTTCTCTGTAGCACAGAAAACAAGTAGTTAACTGATGATAGGGATAATACTGCATTTCCTTAGCTTGATTTTTGGAAAATCAACTGAAAATAGTTTTGGCCGTCTTTTCTAAATGTTAGAAATTCAACAGTTGAATTAGGTAAGTTCCAAAACAGTAATCTGAGATGCATCTCAGATCTTTATTACCACTACATTATAGTAGTGTGTATGCAGACAATCAGTGAAGCCCAATTACTTTCTCCATTTGGAGACACAGGAGGAACTTAGAGCTAAATCTTAGGTTAAATTTTAGATTGAACCCTTAGGAAAATGCTGGGGGTGGGAAATGGTTAAAACAAAACTCATAATAGCTTCAGAAAAATAAAATGAGGCAACTAACATGAAATGTTTTAAAGTTAGGATTGATTATATTCTAACCCTAGGTTGAACCACAAAAATTCATTTTAAATGTTTATATTGGAAATATTTGCATAGAATGTAAATCGTTCTGTAGTTTCATATTCTGTAAATATGAGTTATGTTGACAATGTGCAGAATTCTTTATGCTTTGACTTGGTAGCCAAAGAAAGAATCATCATACTTTTTTTCAAGGCCAGCAGAAAATTATCTTTTTAACTACATTATAATTCTTGTTTTCCTATTCTAAAAATTGGCCAGTCCCATTTTATTTCTAGTTCTGTATTAGAAGGTTAATTAGGAATTTATAACACAGTAATGTCTTTGTTATGTCAATAACTGAATTTTCCCTAAAAAATTAGCCTAATGGATATATAATAGATATGATATTATGAAGCAAAACTTATTTTTGAAAAGTCAGAATAATATTCAGTCAAATAAGTGACTAAAGAAAAATATATTTCATTGTTTATGTAAGGGTCTTATAGAAAAGGGTCTTATTAGGAAAGATGGCCAAAAGTTTCATATGAAAAAAAATTGGGATTATACCAGTAGTTTAAACATTACTAAGATATTTTATGTTTTTTAAAAGAGTTACACAGAATCATAATCAGCAAAATTGACCATTTGAAAACTAAAGTGTTTACCTGCTTAGTTTATTAACATCATTGGTTTGGGGACTGTTTGAATATAAGTACATGTTTTCTTGTGCATTCTCTATTATTTCAGGAAAAGTACTACTCATGCGGATTCTCTTCCAAAATTGTAATGTTTCTTGTATTTTTGATGAAGGAGAAATACTGTAATGATCACTGTTTACACTATGTACACTTTAGGCCAGCCCTTTGTAGCGTTATATAAAACTGAAGGTCTTTTGTGCTTTCAGTTTGTATAAAAAAGCTTTGAGATTAAAGGAAAAAAATTTTTACACTGTGGTTATAAATTTCAAGTTTCTTAAAGCTTTTGTAGACTTGTAACAGAGTCTTTAAATTTTAGTTGGATTTTGTAAATTGTTTTGTATATTTTATTTAATGTACTCTTAACAACTGATGTATCTGGCTTTAAAACATCAGAATCTGTTGTTTTGTTTGGTACAGAGGAGCATTTGGTAGTGTTAATTTTAATTTTATTATATAGGAGCTGAAACATCAAATATATATTTTATCTATCATTATGCTACACAATCAGTGCTATAAATTTTTTTATGCAAAGAAACTTTCTTAATGTTTTAATCATGTTTCCTCAGAATGACACTTTTTGTTGTTGTTAATACCAAGTATGAGCACTCTGCATCATTATTCCATGAACCAGTTTTAATGCAAACCTATATATGTTCATTAGAAGTGGGTTATTTTTTAATCAACAATGAGGCCTATTATAAATTTCTCAAACTAAATCTGGATAGCTTTATAGCATATAAAATATATTAATTTGTGTTAGCAGGTGCACATTTCACCACTGAAATTAGAAATATTTTGACAGTCTGTTCTGCATACCATTCTGAGTCCACTTTTCTGTCTTATAAGAATCGTAAATTTCAGTGTCCTTTATTTGACTCAGTGGGATATAGCTGTTATAAGTAATAGGGCACAGATGTGCAGTAGAGTCTTGTTTAATGGCATTTCACTGTTCATTCCCTTTGCCACCGTTATAAAACTTTTCTTTATTGTAATTATCAGTGCAAAGCTATGTATTTATCATGGTAAAACTCCAGTGTTAGAATAGTTTTTTCTTACAGTATACTTTCTTTGGTTAGGTTTGTGTATGTGTTGCTGATTACATTAGAACTTGATGTTAAGTCATTATTTATCACACTCTCATGAGAGCAGTAATAAAAAGTGTGTAATCTAGGAGAAAAAGTTAATTTGTCAAACTTAGATAAGCATGATGTTTAGGTCCTATTTTTCAATTTTATAACTGTTTTATTGCAACAATATTTGTATTTAAGTCTCCATTTTAATGCCTTGTGGTGTTTTTTTATGCATGTCACTAAGTTGTCATCCCACATAAATTGATGTGCAGCATAGGGTATTAAATCTACATAATGATTTTAAAACAGAAATAGTTGATGGTAAAATGTAAATGTTTTGCAAAAATTCCTTATAAAAAGTTTTGTAGTAACATTTCACTTGTAAATTTTTTTGTAAAAAAAAGAAAAAGAAAGAAAATGGAAAAAAAAAAAGATGAATCCAGAAAAAAACCTGTTTCCCATATCCTAGAATTTAGACAATTATTCTGCCAGCAAAGCCTCTGGGGCTGTAATTGACATTTTTACAGTGCTGATTTGTATAAAATTTGTTTTTTGTGGATTTGGAAATAAAATCATGTACAAGTTGTTGCCTGCAATAACAATTGCAAGTAACCTATTAAAAATTCCCTTGAGTTTAACATGTTTCATTTAATTATGTACACTATAAAACAGCAATAAATTGTTTGAACTATCAACCTTCTTATCACGATGAACACTCGAAAGTTAAATGCTTCTCACTAGAAAACGTATTGGCAACCCTTCATAATTTGTGGTGTTGAGATCTGGTCACCATTTCTCTGAACATACTGCCAAAGAGGACCAATTCAAATTGCATGTTAATTTGTAGCCATTGCTTTAGACATTTATTGAAATTAAAATTTGATTTAGAGACACTTTTTACTTAAATATTTTTAAGCAATAAATGTTAGGAAATTGTAGGAAGATCTAAAAATGAAAAACATAATTAAGATATTATGTAAGCTCACAGAATCACTAAGAAGCAATGTAGGCCACATAGATGCCACAAAGACTATAAGCAAAAACTGTTTTTTCTTCCTGGGAGAGCCCTGCAAATCTCATGAAGAACCTTACTGCAATAATACATTATTGTAACCACTTCAGTAACACATTTTCAAGCCCACACCAGATTAGATGTAGAAATAGCAAAGAGGGAGGGGCATGGGGAAAGGTGTAGGATGTTAGGCAGCAAGAGAAGTGACCAAAGACTCTGTCCAGAGATTCTAAATCTTATGTAGTAAGCAGGATATAGTGTATAGGTTGATAGCCTTATGCAGCAAAGCGCTAAATGCATGGTTATATGACAACTTAGTATAATAATATGTACTCATAACTGTGACTGTGAATCAAGGAACAGTTAAATTTATGCCTCTCTGCAAAAAAAGACAGGAATAAATATGTCAAAATATCTTTTTCTATCAAAAGTAAAGATGTATTTCAATTACCTGAAAAATGTACATTCAGAACCAGGATGATACTGTATAAAAGGGGATAATGCAATTAGAAAATTTTAATTAAAAAAAATTTTTAATATAGTAACAACCTAGTTCTTGAACTTCTAGGAATTTCGGCCACATGAACAACACTGAAGCACAAAGGAAATAAAAAGGATAAATCACTTTATCATAGATTGTTGACATAAAATTGTTGATGTAATAAATTAGGAAAGTTGAAGCAGTATTAAGAGTAACACTAATGTGTGGTTTACAATGCCATTAGTAATGACAACTTCAAGATAATGGAAGAAAATAATATATTCAGTATAGCTTGTTATTTGAAAGTTCAGGTGCTTAATTAGAGGGGTGCAGAGACTTCAGATGTCTGCAAGAAGTGTGAACTACTTTATTCCTCCATGAATCTGAATAATGCATTGCTATATTTACTACCCAAACAATGTTTGCTTAATATACACATAACCAACTTGTGTAGCAGGATTTTTAGGGTATACATTTCTATTATTTTTGTTTTTCCGTTTTTTAAAAAAAAGATTTTTCTGATTAGTATAAACCTTTGGCTCTGTTCCTCTTAGTAGCAGGTGACAATGAAATATTAATAATTTATTTTTGGATACCTGAAAGCAATCTCAGAAGAAATAGTGGAGGGAAGGAAAAGGAGCATAAAGGCCTATTTATAATGCAGAGAGTTGATCTCCCTGGTAATGTTATAGCAAAGCGCTGTGACAAAAGAAATCATGGACTAGGAGTCCCAAGAAATTCAGGCTGGATTCCTGGTTTAGCCACTTACTAGCCACATAACTTTGGGCAAGTTATGTAACCTTTCTGCACCTCTCTTTTTCTCACTTGCAAAATGGGGATAATACCTCGTAGATCTCTTAAGAAGAGCAAATAACTATATCAAGCAGCTGACACAGTAGTGCTCAATAGATGAAGTTATTGCGATTGATTATAAATTAACCCAAAAGGCACGGAGGCATCTTAGTCCATTTGGGCAGCTACAACAAGATACCATAGACTGAAGTAGCTTATAAACACCAAAAATTTATTTCTCACAGTTCTGAATACTGGGAAGTCCAAGGTCAGGATGTTGACAGATTTCAGTGTCTGATGAGGGACTGTTCCCTGGTTCATAGATGGTGACTTTCAGCTGTGTCCTCACATGATGAATGGGCATAAGCAGCTTTCTGGGTCTATTGTGTAAGGCACTCATCGCATTCATTAGGGCTCCACTTTCATGATCTAATCACTTCTCAAAGACCACCTCCTAACATCACATTGGTAATTGGGTTGTAACATATGAATTTTGGGGGGACACAGCATTCAGACCATAACGGGGGTGTGAAATAGTTCCCATTGGACCAATGCTGAAATGTTTTGAAAATGGGTAATAATACATTGAAAAGTTAATTCTCAACATCCTATAAAGAAGAAAAAAAATTTCAGTGGGAATTCTCTATTTCAAATGTATATTTTTCTCAAACTATGAGCTAGTTTGTGGTACTCTACCTCAAAATTATATGACGTTAGCCTTTTCCCAATTTTAAGCAAAAGTAAAGGTTCAAATCTTAGTTATTTTCTAATTCTTAAATGCTAATTCCAACTACTGCTTGGATAGCAGACAACCAGACTGGTCAACAAGAAGTGAACCAATTACTGAAAAACAGAAATAGTGGCTTATATGTTGTTCAATAGCTTTTTTGTGGATATACGTGTAGATGATTTTCTATATTTAAAAGCACTCCCTATATTTACAAATATATTTGTTAAATAAATGAACCCAAACTTAAGGGCAAAAATACTTCTCATTTCAGCTACCTATGAAATTGCAGCCGCAAACAGAAAATGTGCAATTTGGTGTTCAAAAGTTTCTTAGACAACAAGGTTGTCAGACTTGGTTCAGAAAAGAACAATAGGATGCTCTCCTTTCACTCAGCTCTTCAGATTCTTTGTAGAATGAGATAGGATATAAAAGAAATTCTCTGAACTGACTTAATGCCCTGCAAGGCTGAGGCGTCTCTACTGGCCCTAGTTGCTGTTT
Source organism: Cheirogaleus medius (assembly GCA_008086735.1). NCBI lineage: Eukaryota > Metazoa > Chordata > Mammalia > Primates > Cheirogaleidae > Cheirogaleus > Cheirogaleus medius. Next base: position 28,521,792 of record VBSM01002217.1, on the reverse strand, counting down.
CCATCTACAGCCTCCTTGGCCATTTAACCACCTTTGTTTCGGTTCCTGTTCGTAACTCTGACTTGCCCCCTTCATTCCTGAACTCACCTTCTTTGAAGATGCTTTTTCCAATTAGTACATTTCCTGAGTACCTATTTTGTGGTGCCAGATAATAGGTGCACAAGGGATGCTGTTCCTCCTTTCCACACTCACTCCGCCTTCTTGCATCCCTACCTCGGCTAGATTTCTGGGGCGTCTTGTGATCCACTTGCCCCATGCCTCTGGATGGGCTGGCCAGCGCTGGCGGAAATACTGGAGTGTGTTACACCACTTCTAGGAAGGAACCACGGCTCAGGTAATGATGAACCAAGTTACGATGAACAGGTTTCAAATCAGGGTCACATGGTTAAGAAATCAGATGTGGGGAGTAAGGTCAGACCAAAGCTCATTACAAAGAAGAGGAGGAAATTAAACTTGAGCAGTTGTGTCAAACACCAGTTCATCTTTAAATCATGCCTTTCTAGGTGGTTTGCTTGGTTCAAATTGTGTTATTTATTATCCTGCTACAAAATATGGTTTAGTAAATATTTCATTTATAGTAGTAGTATTTTTGAGATGTGGAAGCCATAATAAAGTTATATTTTCTGCTGGTGAAATTGTTCCTTGCTTGTATAATTTTATGCTGGAATTAAATACATCAGTATTTTATGGTACTGTGTAAAAGGCATCATGGCTTCCAAGTATTTGGTCACTTTAACAAGTTTGAAAGCCGCTGTTGAGGAAAATAACTAATGAAAAAGGATTGCAACTCTATTCAGTATTGTTATAAATGGTTACAACTTTAACACAACTATTTTGTCTTTGTAGCTTTATGTTAGCTCGTTTCAAGTTCATGTATGTATATATAAAATGTATGTGTGTATGTGCTTGGCAGAGCATCATATATATTTCTAATTATAGTTTATGAGTCAGAGTTATATTTATAAGTTACTGTGGTTTTGTATTGTAGTTGCTTCCTCTCACTTTCTTTAATTATGTGGAAAGATAACATTGTTAGAAAATTAAGCCCTATTCTGATGATAATATGTAAGTTTATTTAAATTTTCATTTTCATGAAGCAAATCATGACTAGAACAGTTTTAGGTCCTACGGAAAGAACCTCAGTTCTTCATTTGTTTGTTTGTGTGTGTGTGTTTTGCTGTTTTTCAAAATATTGAGGATGCCCTTTGTATTAAAATTCTATTAAATAATAATATGTCCACCAACTTCATAAATAGCTGGAAGTAACATTAGTCTTGTGTTTAATTGTAAATGTAGACTTTGACTTAGAAAAAGGAATGAAGAAAAGGGAAAACCTAGAGAATTTTTTAAAAACTGACCATTTTGCAGATCTAAGTAGTATTCTATATTTTTAGGGAAAATGTTACCTTAATGTTTATAAAATGTTTTTATCAATTTTAATTCAAACATTGCTTTTTTTGAATCCATGATCTTGACAATTCTATAAAGAATTAGTGCTATGAGAAAAGAGATTAAATCACCAGAAAATATATTCAAATAAAACATTTGTCTTCAGTTTATATATTTTGTTCTAATAGAAATATTGGTTTTTATGTTTTAAGTATTATTTATCTTACTAAGAAAAATATAAGATGTCATTCAGCTCTGGCATTGTTCAGAATATTTTCAAAATAGTTATATTTTTTTAAAAAATAACTCCTCTACTTTGTTTTGTAGCTGAGCTATAACTAGGCCTAAAATACATCCAAGTTTGTGAATCCAGAAGACATTGCTTTGTTCTCAACAACCAATCAAACTTTAGACATGTTTAGATATCAAACTAATAGCCTATTCCAAATTCAGTTCATTCCCCTTAAACAAAAGAATATACAAGCAATTATAGGTTCCCATTATCATAGATACAAGGGTGCTGTGGTCTGAATGTTTGCATGTCCCCCAAATTTATATGTTGAAGCTTAAAGCCTAATCCCAAATGTGATAGTATTCGGGGGTAGGGTCTTTGGGTGGTGATTAGGTCATGCGGGCAGAGCCCTCATAAGTGGGATGAGTGTGCTTGTGAAAGAGGCCCCAGAGGGCTAGCTGGCCCTTTCCACCACGTGAAGAAGCAGAGAAAAGGCACCATCTATGAACCAGAGAGTGAGCCCTCATGAGATACTGAAATTGCTAACACCTTGAGAGACGTCCTAGCCTCCCGAACTGTTAGAAATAAGTTTTGTCCCACCAGCAGTGTAGGAGTGTTTCTATCAACCTCTGTGGAAAGCAATATGGAGATACCTTAAAGCGATACAAGTAGATC
>VBSM01002217.1:28490002-28519396 GCA_008086735.1 Cheirogaleus medius | reverse complement strand
TCAAAATATTTAATAAGGGGCACAGCACAGCATCCATTGATCAGAAGGGATGCTGAACACAATAATGGAAGGTCCCAGAGCAACCTCCCTCATCCCTCTCCTTCGCTCACCTCCCCTGCCCTTAGTCGCTGGATCCCAGGGAGGTCATGGGGGTGGTAGGGGATCAGGTACTAGAAATAGCTGGTACCTCCTGGTATGGAATTATCTCAACATTTTAATAAACCAGTGTAGTTCTACTGATGTCACAGCTGAAAGTGAACCCTGGGTAGGTGCGTTTATTCTCTGCCCATACTCCAAACTTTCAATATATGGACCAAAAACCCAGTCCCAAAATCATACCTTTAATTGCTAGATACTTTATATAAAGGCCCATGCAGTTACATAAATATTTTGTGGAGACATGTGAAAATCAAGGGAAAATGCAAATGGAAAAATCATTTCCCTTCAAGATACTTAGAACTGACTAAAAAATTGCTATAAAAGTTGTGTAAGATACAGCTTTGGCAGATTATGATGCCTCAAACAATCTTAAAAGGCAAATCAGAGAAAGGGTTAATCATTACAGCTGGTTTGTTACATCAACAAATGTGATTGCTTCCTAAACTTTCTTTTCTGTGATTTTTTTAAAAGTCTGTTAACTGTATTTATTTAATCTAACACATGATTGATTACTCTATATACCATACCACAAAAAATTTCCTGTCAATTACACTACAATCCACAGTTTTAATATCACTTAAAATTTTTCTTTTACATTTATGAATGAGCTGTTAGACTGATGTAGATATTTTATCATATATCACTCTTATATAGAGATTAAAAATATAAATGAACTATTCTACCCAAAACAATCTATAGATTCAATGCAATCCCTATCAAAACACCAATGACATTTTCCACAGAAATAGAAAGAATAATCCTAAATTTATATGGAACCTCAAATAGCCAAAGCAATCTGAGCCAAAAAGAAGAAAGCATCACACTACCTGATTTCAAAATATATTACAAAGCTATAATAAACAAAATAGCATGGTACTGGCATAAAAACAGACACATAGACCAATGGAATACAACAGAGAACCCCCAAATAAATCCATGTATATATAGCCAACTGATTTTCAACAAAGGCACCAAGAACATACATTGGGGAAAGGACAGTCTCTTCAATAAGTGGTGCTGGGAAAAGTGGATATCCATAAGCAGAAGAATGAAACTAGACCCCTATCTCTCACTATATGCAAAAGTCAACTAAGATTAGAGACTTAAATGTAAGACCTGAAACTATGAAACTACTAGGGAAAAAAAATCATAGGGGAAACACTTCAAGACATCGGTCTAGACAAAGATTTTTTGGATAAGACCTCAAAGGTGTAGGCAACAAAAGCAAAAATAGACAAATGGGACTATATCAAACCAAAAGCTTGTGCACAGCAAAAGAAACAATTAACAGAGTGAAGAGACAACTCACAGAATGGGAGAAAGTACTTGCATACTATCCACCTGATAAGGAATTAACATCCAGAATATATAACGAATTCAAACATCTCAACAACAACAAAACAAATAATTTGATTTAAAAATGGGCAAATTATCTGAATAGACATTTCTCCTTCCTTGGCTTCTCAGAGTGCTAGGATTACAGGCATGAGCCACCATGCCTAGCCCCTCCTATATCTATATATATATATATATATATATATATATATATTAATTTCAGAATATTACAGGAGTACACACATTTTGGTTACATAACTTGCTTTTGTACAGTTTGAGTCAAAGTTATAAGTGTGCCCTTCACCCAGATAGTGTGCATTGTACCCATTAGGTGTGAATTTACCCATCCCCTCCTCCCGTTTCCTACCTACTTGATTTTCGTTGAGTTTTACTTCCATATGTGCATATAAGTGTTGATGGATTAGTTCCAATTTAGTATTGAATACATGTGGTGTTTGTTGTTCCATTCTTGCAATACTTCATTTGCAAGAATGGTCTCCAGATTGTTACAAAAGATACTAGATCACCTTTTTTTTTATAGCTGAATAGTACTCCATGGTATACATATACCATATTTTATTAGTCCACTCATGTATTGATGGGCACTTGGGTTGAGATACCACCTCACTCCAGTGAGAATGGCTCTTACAAAAAGTCCCAAAACAACAGATGCTGGTATGGATGTGGAGAGAAAGGAACACTTATACACTGTTGATGGCACTGCAAACTAGTACAACCTCTATGAAAAGTAGTATGGAGATACCTCAAAGAAATAAAAGTAGACCTACCATTTGATCCAGCAATCCCACTACTATGTATTTACTCAAAGGAAAAAAAAAGGCATTCTATAATAAAGACATCTGCACTCGAAAGTTTATGGCAGCACAATTCACAATCACAAAGATGTGGAAACAACCCAAGTGCCCTCCTAGATTCTTGACTAACAGAAATTGTGTGAGCTAATAAATGTTTCAAGCTGCTACATTTTGGGGGCAATTTGTCACATAACGATAACTAATATACCATGAGTCACCAATTTTCAACCAATACCATCTTCTGTGCTATTAAGAACATTAATGATGCAGCATTTCCTAAAAGGATACTCCGCTATTATCTCCAGGGATTTCTTCTATGCTGATGGTATACATTCTGCAAGTTTTGCTGCGCATGTATGGGCAATAATAATTACAATACACCTGCCTCTTGGCAGACCACAAATGTAAGACACATCCCAATTTCAAAGATGTTAAAATGTGAAAAAATTGCATCATAGATTCAATGAAATACATTTTACTATTTTACCTTCTATGTCCATCAACCCCTTTTATTCTCTAAGATCTTGGTCTTGTCCATTTCAGGACAAACCTGAAATTTGCAAGGGGTTACTGTTTGCATCCTCTACTTTACAAGGGGAGTGAAGGGCTTGGGTGTGAATTGAAAGAAAGTTTTGTTAACTCTAACATTTTCCAAGCTCCACCTGCTGTGAGTGTCACAGAGGGGGCTGCCCTCTTTGTAGGGTCCTGAAATTTCTGGGTAAGTGGTGGTGGTGGTTGGGGGAAGGTCTTATTGATCCTGGTGGAATTTGAGGCAGTAAAGAAGGCATAGTAATCCTCGGAGAGTTGGGAATATTCCAGTGACATGTGCTAGTCTATATCCTGGGACGATTCAGTACCAGAATATTAGAAATATAAATATATACTTAGGGGAAAATGCAAGAATGCAAATAATGCTTACTGGTTTATAAAGAAATCTTAGCAGTGTCACAATGGGTACATAGCCAAAGTAAATATAAAAGAAAGAGGGAGATTAACTTGTCCTAACCACACTGATATCCTCCTTTAATCCTTCTCCACTAAATAAGATATCACATATGAAAGGGTTTTGTAAACTGGTGAGCAGTAGACAAGTGTAAGGTTTAATTACACAGGTGTGCTGCCTCCGTGCTGGGAGGGATCACAAATCCTCATTTAATTCCCACCCGTGCCTGACTTTGAGTGCTTTCTCTGCACTTTCTCCTCATTTCTGATTTCAAGGAAAGATACAACAAACAGAAATGGAAATAATAATGTTTAATACGATCTAGGAGATATTCAGAAATAATTGTGCTTATACCCCCCACAAATTAACTCTCTTTTATATTCTTGGGATAAATTTATTTAATCTTTAAATCTTCTTCCTTCTCTGGATATACTGCTCCTAAAATGAAGCTTCTTTCTTGTTCTGATCACCAGTAATTTAATTAATCTCTTTTTACAGATTTATTCTTCCCCTCTCCCTTCAGAGGCTCTAACTCTTTCCCTGACTGGAAGTTCGTGGATCACAGAAGTCCTTCCATCCTTAGCAACTTCGTAGAGCTTCTTTCAATTCAATAAATATTTGAACTATTGTATTGCTAGAGAGTATATGCTAGATGATGCAGGGGATTTTAAAAAAATGGCACAGTCCCTAACAGTGCTTGCCTTCAAAAGGCTTAGTTACCAATAAGGAAAAATAAGAAAGCTATACAAATAAGGATAATGTAGGGTAGCGTGTGTTAACCGCTACAGGAAGAGACTGCTTCCAGCGCTAGGTGAGGATTTCCTTTCCTGAGGTTCTTGTGGTGGTTGTTTGCTTTCTTGATTGCCTCCTGTTGTCAATTAGTCCCCATACAATGCAGTTTTTTCTCTGCAGATATTCCATTATTCTTTCCTATAAACCCATCAGTTTTTTTCCATTTCCTCCTTTAACTCTTAAATGCATGCTCATACTCTACAAAGATGCTTGAGGTTTTGAAAAGAATTACTCTGTCAAAACAAGCAGTGGTAAGAAAATGTAACTTTTGTTTTAATTCTGCTTTGAATGGTCTCTGCCTTGTGAGCGACATTCCTGCCCGTAATCTGCACGTGTCTTCACTTGACATATAACCCCTCTGCCTCCACCGTCGCCCACGATACACAGACGATGACCTCGACAGCGGCTCCCTGATGTACTTGCCCCTCATGCACTTCTTTCTATGTCTTGGTATCTCTAAACCAAATATTAAAATTCCTCAAGTTTAGTCTCACTTAAAAAGAAAAAAAAGAGTTCTTAGTCTTCATTATCTGTGGCAAATCGTGTTAATGTAAAGTGATATTTCCAATGATGTTATGTGTATTAGGGGCATCTGAGATAAAAATACCTTCCTATTTCTCTTGATTGACTACCAAATGGACACTTTTCCCCTTTTCATCACTGAGAGAGCCCAATTTTGCTCAGGCTCCTCCTAGTGGTCACATCCTTAACAGGTGGGTGGAGATGAATCTAGATTAGTTAAAGTAACCAAGGAGATCTCATTTCTCTTGAAAAATGCAAGGTTTAGACATGGGCATGAGGTGTAATTCTGGCCAACTAGATGTAAAAGGAAGTCTTCAGGAAGATTTTGGGAAGTTTTTTCACTAAAAACGAAGATGTTCCCTTTTCTTGTGTCTGGACGTTGCCACCTTCTTAGATTCCTATTAATAGAAAATATGCTTGCCACTTAGCCACCTTGATGGGAGAATCACTGACCCACTGGGGAGCACAGAAAAGACAGATGAACAACAGTCTCATCCCTGAGTCATTGAATTAACCAATGCACAACTTCACTACATCCAGACTTTCCTGTATGAGAGTGTAAACGTCCTTACTGTGTGTCACTATTAGTTGGGTTTTCTGTTAACTGCACTTGAAAGCCAAGCATCCCGTCTAACATATCCCTGATGGTGTAAATAGATGCAAGGTTAAATTGTTTTCCAGTTCTAATTCTGTTGCCCTTTCCTTTTCTCAGGGCACTCTTTTTCACTTAGGTTATCTGGAACCCGGGTATGCTTTTCAAAGTCACTGATCGTCATACTTGGAAAAAAGAAAAAGTTGTGAAATTGGATTATTTTCCCTCACAGAATAATTGTGTGAGTGGAGTCAATGGGTTGGGAGAATTTTAGGCATTAGCAAACAGTAGAGAAAAAAATGTTTAGGAGACTGGAATTAATCATATACTGTTACTTATGCGGCTGGTCCTGAAGGCTAAGTCTGGCTATGTCTAAATTCATCCTTGGGGCGTTCATCAGGAATCTTACTTTCCCACAGAAGAGATTGCATATTTACCATACTTTGGGTGAGTAATTTAACCTTAGTGTCAGCTTCCTCGTGTGTTAAATGGAGATAACTATTGTAATATCTCTAGAGGCACTGTGAGAATGATGTGCGATACTTCACATAATCACATAAACTTGTAGTCCTCTTCATATCTCTGACCATTCCTACACCAAGGTCTTGGTTCACCATCATTCTGTCCAACACCACTTCTGTAACAATTTTCAGTGCTTTCAGTAGCCATGGAGATGATCCTTCCAAAGCCTTAGTTCTGTGACTTCTTCTCTTACAGCAATCCTGAAGTCCACCTACCTCAGCTACTCAACCCCACAGTGTTACCCTAGACCTCTTAATTTCCAATAACTGTAAGTAACTACTCCATTCCTTCACTCTAACCATTGTACTTCCTCACTACTACTCCTGTGTTTCTTGCTCACTCACACAACTACTCGGACCTCAAAAATCTTTGACCCTCCCCCCACTTGACTGAGCAATCCATTGATCCTATCCCCTTTTTACTGCCTCTCAATCCCTTCATATCTTCACTTTCCTTCTTACCCAAGTTAGCTATCGTAGGAAAATATTAATGACTCACTTTTATATCCGCTCAACTTTCCTGCCCTGATTTCCCTTGATCAAACTATCCTGGCAAAAACCACCCAGTCACGGTTAAATCCAGCCAACACAGCTCCAATAACCAGGCAGTCTAATAAGGCTGGAGAAAAACATCCAGATCCATGATAATAAAGTGGGCCCTTCGTGCTGCTCTGCAGGTGTGCTACGTTTCCATAGTTCATTCACTTTTCTAGTCTTCCGAACACTGTCTCCCTAAATTGACCTTGCTTTTATTTCATTAGAAAATAGATACAAACAGAAGAGAACCTCCACCAACTACCAACCCCATATATATCAAGCTACCTGTATCTTACTCTGCCTTTCCTCCTGCTTCTATGAATGAAATAAAAGGTTAATCCCTATTTAAGACTAGATTGCATCCTCTCCTTACCTACTCAAAGACAGCAATTTCTTCCCTTTCTGTCCACAATCAGCAACCTTTCCCTGTATTGAATCATTCTCATCAGAACAAGAAAATGGGGAGATACATTTAAAAAGACAAGAAAACACCTATAAAAAGAAAACTCATTTGTTCCCACACTCACATCCTACTCCATTTCTCTGCTCCTTCTACAAAGAGTTTTCCATACTCACTGTCTCCAAATTTTCTCCTTCCATTCTCTTTTAAACTCATTCCAACCAGACTTTTGACCCTACTACTCCATTGACAAACTTCTTTTCAAGGTCATAAGTGACCTCTCCATGTGACAAAGTCAAACAGTTGATTCTTCATCTCACATGACCTCTCAGGAGCATTTGGCATAGTTGGCTACTCCCTTTTTCTGGAAGTTCTTTTTTCTCTTGGCTTCTAACACCCTGCTTTTACTTGTTTTTCTTTGTACATTATTGGCTTTTTCTTTTCCACCCTATTCCAGCTAGTCATCCCCATGGTCTTACCCTAAACTTTTTCATTTCCAATGACTGTAAGAAACTACTCTATTATTTCACTTCTAACTGTTCCATGTTTTCACTACTACTTCCTATCTTTCTAATTTTTATTTTCAGTCTCCTTTACTGGTTTCTTCTCAGCCTTAAGGTTTGGTCTTCCTACAATGCGTTAGGTGATATCTGCTAGTCTCATAACTTCAAATATCATCTCTGTGTTGATGATTCCCAAATTTATTTCTGTAGCTTGGACCTCTCCCCTGGACCTATGCTATGTATCCCATTGGCATTTCAACGTCTCCACTTGAGCGTTTAATAGACATCTCACACTTAAAGTGTGCAAAGCCAATCTCCTGCTTTCCTTCTTCAAATCTATTTTATTTCAACATATTTCAAATCCATCTTTCACCTTGTCAGAAAAAAATTCTACTAATCCATAATTACTTTTTTATATATCCTATATATCCAAACCATCAGCAACTCCTATTGGCCTCACTTTTAAAACATTCAGAATCTAACCCCTTCTCATAACTTCTCACCATTTCTACTACTAAATCCAGTCTAAGCCACCATCATCTCTTACCTGTATTATTGTTTTGACCCTTGACTCTTTACTGTCTAGTCATAGCAAACAGCTAGAATCATCCTTTTAAAATCCAAGTGAGATCATGTCACTCTTTTGTTTAAAAACCTCTAATTTTTCCTCATCTATATTAATTAGAATACAGGCTAAGGAGCTTTAACACAAAGACACAAAATATAGTTTAGAAGATAACAGTTATTTCTCTTTTGTGTAACAATTCAAGAGTATATGGGAAGTATGGGAGGATGAGCACGTGTGTTCCACGAGTCTGTCTTGCGAACCAGGTTTCTCCTTTCATGCAGTTCTGCTACCTTCCTATAGCACAGGTCTTCTGACAATGAATTCCCTCAGTTTTTGTTTGTCTGAGAAAACTTGTATTTCTCCTTCATTTTTTTCTTCCAGCACTTTAAAGATGTCACTCCGTTGCCTTTTGGCTTAAAAGAAATCTACTGTAAGTCTTTCCTTTATACCACTTGTCCTTTTTTCTGGTTGCTGCCAAGATTTTCCCTTTGTCTTTGTTTTAAGAAGTTTGAATTGAATATGCCTAGGTGCATATATGGGGGTTTTTTTGTTTTGCTTTGTTTGGTGTCTATTCTGTTTGGTGCCCTCTGAATTGCTTGTATCTGTGGCTTGGCATTAATCATTAATTTCAGGACAAAAGCCTCAGCCATTATTTTAAAAATATTTCTTCTGCCCCATTTTCTCTCTCTTTTCTTTCTGGGATTCCAAATTTGAATTTAAGACTGTTTGATATGTCCCACAGCTTTTGGATGTTCTGTTCTTTTTGTACTCTTTTTTCTTCTTTGTGTTTCAGATTTGGTAATTTCTATTGGCCTATCTTCAAGTTCAATGATTCTTTGCTCAAATGTGTTGAGTCTTCTGATGACCTTGTCATAAGCATTTTTCATCTGTTACTGTGTATGTGCTTTTTTATGTTCTGTTTTGTGTTAGCATTTCTTAAGCTTTTTTCTTATAATTTCTATCACTGATAAAATTACCCATATGATCTTATGTAATATATTGTCCATCTTTTCTACTAGAGACTTTAACAATTACTCATAGTTATTTAAATTTCCCACCCAAGAATTCCAGTATCTATACTATATCTGAGTCTGTTTCTGATGGTTGTTTTGCTTCTTGGCAGCAATTTATTTATTTATTTAGTATGCTTCATAATATTTTGAAAACCATACATCTTGTTTAGGACAGTAGAGACTGAGGTAAGTAGTGTTTACACCTGGGAATGGAAATGTCTTTACTTTTGCTATATCTCTAGTGGGGGAAGCAGGGTAGTTGAATCAATCTAGTGGGGACTTGACCTGGGTTTGGGATTTATTATTGCTATGGTTCCCTCAAGGCACCGAAAGCTTCAAATTCTTCTAAGATTAGCTGTGTTTCGGGTGGAGCTTCTCTGCCAGAGAGCATTTTTCAATATCTGCTCTATTCTTAGCTTTAGGTTTTCCATCATGCTATGCCTCAAAGAGAGTGTCTCTCCATGCTCCTATCCATCTTCCAGAAATAGACCATTATTATTTGCTATTTGATGCTTGTTAGCCTGGTGGTGATGAGAGGCAGTCTCTGCTGTTCTAATTAAGCCTTGGCACACTGTTCCTTGGTTCTCAGCATGGAAGCATTACAGTAAGTCTGCTATTCCCCCAGCTATAACTCTGGTCCCAGCATGTATTCCTTCCCTCCCCTGGGGATAGAAGATTATTCTTCTGTCCTTGTTCCCCAGTTGCAATTGATTTTCACCAGTGGCATAAAGACAATGGTAGTTGTTGTCTTTCTACTGGCAGTTTAAGGCTTTTGTTCCATAGGAGAATCCTGTATATTTTAATGGGATTCATTCATTAATTAAATAAAAGTCACACCTGAAATCTCTTCTCTACCTTAGGCTTATAGTGAGGGACCTTTTAGAAATACTTTCTAGAAGGATGTTGTTTGAGAGGATCTATAAGCAACACTGTTAACATTTTTAGAGGCCTTTGGTTTGACTGAGGTACCACCTTTGATCTTTCTGGGGTTTTAACAATGGATTTTATAGGAATACACTCAGATCATCCTTAGACATTTCTGGTCATGCCCTGGATTTGATCCAGTATTAACTACTATAGTATTTATCTTTGGTAAGCATATTCGAATTCTTGTGACATTTTTATCCTGTTGGCCTTCTCCAGACCCCTGCCCTAACTGTTTGCAGGGTATCTGACTGTTGTCTCAGCAGGGACTGAAGTCATCTGAAAGTTTGGCTGGGGCTGTAGGATTTGCTTCCAAGATGGATCACTCACACGGTTGTTGGAAGGAGGGCCTTTCCATAGGCTATTCGAGTGTCCTCACAATATGGCAGATAAATTCCCCCAGAGTGAGTGACCCAAGAGAAAGAAAAAAAGGGAACCGTAGTACCCTTTATGACCCAGTCATTTGTTGTTACTTCTGCCATACTCTATCTGTTAGAAGAGTTACTAAACCTAGTCTTATACTCACAGGAAAGGGAATTAGGCTCCTCCTTTTGGAGGGAAGGAGTGTGAATGAATTTGCAGACATTGTTCAAAACTACCACAGGAAGGCTAGGGGAGAAGTATCTCCAGGCCTGAGCCAACATGTAGGCTCTCTCAGCCTCCTAGACCCCTTGTAGCCAAATGTTTTGTGAGAACCTTGCGACATCTGTGGAGAAGAGCCTGTGAGTGGGTGCAAAGTTCCTTTGTATCTGTGTCCCCCAAACTCTCATCTTCTCTAGATAGCCCACACTACTGATAGCAATTTGTTAAAATTTCTAGCTGAATTTCTTTTAACTAGTGTTTAGTGGTATCTGCCCTAGCCAATCCTATCTCTAGAGGCTTCAGAGTCATTTGCTGTCCTTCATTCTCAGCTCTCTGATTGGTTCAAGTAAAGTTTTTATTTTGCATATTGCTCAGTATTTTTTGTTACTATTGTTGTAAGGGTGGGAGTGAAGCTATTCTCAAGTTTCTATATCATAAGGAGAAGGTGGAATCATAAGATTCCATGACACATTCATAGACTGACATATGCTTGAAGTGTTTCAATCTATTGCAGTTATTATACTTCTTGAAGTTCAAATTTAAGGTAGTGGAAGCTGCTTCAAAAATTGGCTCCTGAAATCTTTGGACATACCCTCACTAGTATTTGATAGCTCCCCTGCTTTGCGGTATTACAAAATGTTTCAGGATCAACTTATACTGTATCAACTTTCTGCTGTAGAGCTGGAGTCAACCATTTGTCAAATTTGCCTTGTTTATGAGAGTGAGAAATGGCATTTAGAGACCAGCTTCTAAGTACTAGCAATGCTTATTTCAATTGGCTTGTTTCTATTTCAAACTCTTTTCAATGAGCAAGCATTGAATATTTTTTAAAGATAGAATAGATCACAAATTGATATTGAAACTTTAATTTCAAAAGCAGGTCTAAAGAGTTTTTACTTAACCTCATATCTTATGTCTGTTTATCTTTTCTACCATGCCCAAACTCCTGGTTTCCAATGACACCAGCATAATTGTTCATTGGCTTTTGTAGATACTTCTCAGATCTTCCCCTTCAGGGAAAAAAAAATACCCCCAGGTGCTGAAAATGTTGCCTTCTGATGGGTCATAGCTGAGTCCTTCCCCAGAAATTGCCCTCAGCCAAAAGGTACTGCCTTGGCCAGGCTATGCCTCCTTACCAGGTGAAATTCATATCCAAAGACTGGGTTACATGGGGCTACAAAAGTGTGGTTCCTTTGACTCAGTTTGAGACATTGTTAAAGGGCTATCAGTTTAAGAGCTTCCCCATGGGATCAATCAAAGTCTTTCTTGTCTGACAATTCAATTTCTACCTCTGCCCCACCTACTTCCTTTAGTCCATTATTGGTATTTTCTTCCTGAGAGCACTCCCTAACAAATGACCTATATGCAAATCCCACAAGTGTCTCAGAGTATATTTAACAGAGAATTCAACCTATGACAGTTTTATCCTCACAATACACAGGTCGTCTTCCAATAATACTACCAACACTGTCACCAACAACATAATTACTGAAAACCATTTTAAATAACATGTTTATGTTATTTAGTGCAGTTCTCTTTGTCCTTAGGCTCTATCTCATTAGGGATATACTGTCTAAATTACTGCTTTAAAGTCATAAAGTCACTTGAAATCATTGCTCTCTGTATGGTTATGCTACAAACTCAACATGCAGATAAGTTCATTTGTTTCATTTTGCTTTTGATTTTTAGAGATTTTATTTTAATCACTTAATTATGTAAAAGTATTTACATGGTTCCTAGTTTGGATATAGAAAATTATATATATTCTTAGAAGTACAGTTTCTATCCCTATTTTTCTTCACCTTCTTCCATGTGAAAAATACATCTTGGAAATCATTTCACTAAGGAATATAGAGTTATTCTTCACTTTTTTAATAGCTGCATATTACTCCATTGTTTGGATGTTATATAGTTTATCGAACTAGCCTCCTGTTGCTGGACATTTGGCTTGTTTCCAGTCTTTTGCTCTTATAATTGGTACTGTAATGACTGGCCTTGTGTATGGATTCCTAGAAGAAAGACTGCTGGGTCAAAAGGCAATAGAACAGGAATTATTAGAAATTAACAAATTCTATGGGGTTATATCATTTTGAATTCCAAGAAATGATGTACAAGTGCCCGTTTCCCCAGCCATGCCAAGAATCTGAAGTCAGTCTTAAAGCTAATAAGTAAAAAAAAAAAAAAAAAAAAAAGTATTGTACTCTAGTTTGAATTTGTATTTTACTTTTGTAAAGGAGGTTGAGCATCTTTTCATACGTTTAAGAGTCATTTGCATGATTGCACATGGCTCAGCATTCTGTGTTCATATACTAGCCAGCAAGTAGGAAAGACAAGCAGAAATGGAGAGAGGGCAAACTCTTTCTAAGAACATGATACACGCACTCTATTCCTCATTTACTTTCACTTTACGTTAGTTACAGGGAAACTAGGAAATGAAATTTCCAGTTTGGGTGACTGTGAGTCCCATTAAAACTTGGACTAGGGGTGAGTGTTCTGTTCCCAAAAGGAAGAAAGGGTGGGTGGACAGTGGGGACAGTTAGCAGTTTCTGCTACATCATCTTGTTTTAAGAAAAGCCCAGCCATTACCAAAGCCCTATGTGATTTAGTCTCACATTTCCTCTTTGTGCTAATCTACTATTCTCCCTCTTCCTGGGCTTCTTGTTATATCTGCAAAAAGCAAGCATCCTCTCTTGTGGGTCTACTTGCTTTTCCCTGAGTGGCACATCCTTCTTCCAAAATCCATGGCTCACTCTCTCACTTAGATTTTTGCTCAAAAGTGAGTCCCTCCTTGAACACTGATGCTAATTAACACTCTCCCTACACCCAACCCTTTATCACTCTTTGCTTTTCTCCTTAGAACTTATCATCATCTGACATAATTTTAGTTTCTCATGTTTCCTCCTCCCCAACTAATAATAAATCCTTTATGACTGTGGTCCCCAACCCCAGGTACCAGTACCAGTACCAGCAGACCAGTGAGTGAAGCTTCATCTGTATTTACAGCCATCCCCATCACTCACATCACTGCCTGAGCTCAGCGTCCTGTCAGATCAGCATTACATTCTCATAGGAGCTCGAACCCTACTGTAAACTGTGCCTGTGAGGGATCCAGGTTGTACACTCCTTACGAGAATCTACTGGCTGATGATTTGAGGTGGTGCTGAGGTGGTGATACTAGCACTGGGGAGTGGCTGCAAATACAGATTAACATTAGCAGAGAGATTTGACTGCACAATAAATGTAATGGGCTTGAATCATTTCAAAACCATCCTCCCGCATGCTGTCCATGGAAAAATTGTCTTCCATGAAACCGAATCGTGGTGCCAAAAAGGTTGGGGACCACTGCTTTATAACATGCCAGGCACTGGCCTAGGCATTTGTGCTTTTTATATATTTAAACTAGATTTGAGAGGGGGGTAAAAAAAAGGAAAAAAGAATTAATTTATACCAAATTACTTCTCACAATAACCCTATGATGTGATATATCATCTACTATTGTCATACTATCACTGCGTAACAGACCTCACCACAACTATGTAGCTTAAAATGATAATCATTTATTTTTGTTCATGCATCTGTGGGCTGACTGAGGGGAAACTGAGCAAGAGTAGGCTTAGCTATACTTGCCTCTGAGCTACTACAAATGGGTCCAGGTTGGTTCCTTGCACTAGCAAGCTAGCTGAGGATGTTCTTTTCATGATGATGGCAGAGGCACAAGAGGGAAAGCCTCACCATGCAAAGACATTTCAAGCCTCTACCCATCTGCCTACATCCCATTGATTAAAGCAAGTCACACGGCCAACCATACTTCAATAGGATGGAAAGGTATAAGAATACTGTTCCCACGAAGCTGGGAGGGGAGATATTTGCTGAGCAATAATCTAATCTACCATCTTATTTTTCCTTTTTCAGATGAGGAAACTGAGGCAACTAGAAAATGGAAATGGAATGGAAACCCAGTTGGTATAGCTCCCGTCTAGCCAGTATAAGTCTATCTTGTATCAGCGATATGAAGGCAGGAACTTGGTTTGTTTTCTGTTGTATTCCCCAACACCTAGAACAGTGTTTGGCACTTAGGAGGCATTCAGTAAATATTTGTTGATCATATAAAGGAACATAGTGTACTACTTGGCACATCGTTGATAAACGATGGCACATACTTGATAAACACTAGCTATTATTATTGAGAAAAATACTCAAAATTTGGGAATAAGGTAAGAAAAGATAACAAGTCCTTTCATTGTCATATTGGAACATCACTGGCCCACCAAAGAACTATTTAGAAAAAAGTACCTTTTTTTGGACTCATTACCTACAATTAAAGACTCAAACTCTGTGAAGTTGTATTTTTATAGATTTGTGTTCATTATAGATGTAAGTTATTTCTGAATAATAAATTATTCTTAAAAAAAAACCCCACAAAGGATCCTATTGCCCTGTCTGACGTTAATGAGTATTTATGTAGCCTAGCAATCCGATTCTCACAGTCTTTCACCAATGCCTATAAATCTTTTTCTCTAACTGACCTTGGAACTAACCATTTTATTGGTTCCCTCATTAACGAGTTGAACAAATCTTTGATGTGTCTTCATTCTATATTTTGAGTTACATATCTAACGTTTTGAAAATTGTACTTTAATAACAGCACAATTTAAAATTTCTTTATTCCTGCTGGATTTGAAAGCGGTTACTCACTTTCAATTTAATGTAACTATGATTTACAGAATTCAGGTTTTTCTGGGGCATGGGGATTCAAAGCTGGAACATAAGGGTGACAGGAGAGGGTAGGAACTCCTGATTGCTGAGCTTCTACACTAACAACTGGGCGCCCCAAAGATAATCATGACCCATACAAAGCAGACTTGACAGTGTTGAAATTAATTATAAAGGCTTTCCCAGAGCCTGTGCTAATTCAAGATTCTGATCATATACCTAGAAAGCTTATAGATGGTTTTCAGAGACAACTACTATCCTGAAAAGAAAAATTGTTGAAGCGGCAAGTCTTGCTGGGAACATCTATTAATATTTATCAACAATCAGGTGTTATATGGATTACTGAGGGCAACCTCCCTTAAGTAACCCCTACAGAAGGGGTAGGGGTTGAAGTCTTTGGTTAGAAATGAACAATTAACAAAGGAGAACAACTAAAAAAACTTCAGTTTGTGAACTTTTTAATACTGGCTGCTTCAGAATTTCCATAATAGTCTCAACAATAGAGCCACTAATAGACCACAGTGAAATCCCATTCCACTATTATGAAGACTGTTTTCAATCGGGAACTTTTCTCCCTTGACCTTTTTACTCTTGAATTGAATTCTACAGGTTTTCCGAACGCTTTGGAGTTTATCGAGAACGCTATGCGTTCTCTTATTGCGCATATTATTTAACAATATTCCAGTGTCAGTTGAGGATGGGCATCAGGACTCCTAATAGGTACACCTTGGATTTCTACAACTGGGAAAGTTGAACTGCAGGGCTGACTCTTTTCAGATAATATTTGGACAACCTCGGGCAAGGTCAATACAAGCCCTCAACTTTGGCCCTGAATCCCGGTTCTACCATTTCTTCGTTACTTAATCACTTTGTGACTTAGTCCCTTGCCCACAAAATAAAGACTGATCTGTCAGAGTCCTGGTTTTCTAGGGATTACATGAACTGATCAAGGTAAATAAAAGGTTTAGCACAAGACAGTACCGCTTGGTCCAGGGCAGTTAGCCAGTACTGGGCTGTTCGTTGTCCTCCCTCACAGGAAGCCCCGCGAAGAGGCCCAGCGGGCGAAGGAGCCGGAGGGCAGTGGAGTTAGCCCACCGGGGGCTTGGCCATCCTAGGGCACGCCTCTCCCTGGCCTAATTTGGGACCCAACGCCCAAGGGCCTCGGCCCTGGCCTCTACCGGGCAGCGGCGCGGTGCGCTCACTCCGCCCCCAGCGGGCGGGGCGGGGACACCGTCCCCCGGGAAACGGGACGCGCTGCTTGTCCCAGGCCGTCGCCTCGGCCCGCGGGGCTTTCAGTGCGCGCTGTGGCGCGGTCGCCGTGTAGCAGCAGGTGGGGGACAGGGGTCTGCGATCGCGGAGGAGGGTGGGCGCCTCCGGGGGTGGCGGAGGGGTGTCCTCGCCCTCTCGGGGCTGGCGCAGAGGACGCGCGAGGAGCCCGCCTGCCCCGCGTCCCCTAGGACGTGCCCGATGGCAGCCTCGGTGGCAGCCTGGGAGGCACGAGGCTTCCAGGAAGCCCTGACCCTTCGCCTAAGCCCGGGGGCCGGCCTGGAGGCGGCGGGCACTGTGGAGCACGAGGACAGGGAGGAGGAGGAGGAGGAGGAGGAGGAGGAGGAAGAGGCGGCAGCCAAGAGAGCGCGGAGATTCGGCCAAGACGCGCGGGTGCGCTTCCTCGGCGGCCGCCTGGAGCAGATGCTGGGGTTCCCGGAGGAGAAGTGGAGCCGGTATTTGGAAAGCGAAAACAACAGGCAGCTTCTAGGGGAGTTTCTGGAAAGCCCCAACCCCGCCTACCTTGTGTTCAGCGTCGCCGCCGCGGGGCAGCTCGAGGCCACCCGGGAGGTAAGAGGCGACAATCGGAGGGACCTGCCACGCCGCCTGCCCAGGCGGAGACAGTCCAGCCTGGCCTCCTGGGGTTCCCCCGGGGCCACTCACTCGGGCGCTTTCTAGAACTTGCCTTGAAGTCCCTAACTGGAGTCAGCCGGTCTCCTCCCCCAGGTGCACCTGCTCAGCATTAGCTGGCGGCCGTGCGTTAGTTTTCTAGGTCGGCCCTTTGGCTCCGGCCAAGAATCCCCAGTTGAGGTTGATCCCACCCGGGGAACGCAGGAAAACCAACCACTCCTTCAGCTGCCTGGGTGTTAGGAGCAAGGTGAGTTTTCTGTGCCAAGTAACTTCCGTTTCAGTCTCTCTTGGGTCACTCTGGAGTCATAGCCTTTAAAAAATGTGGCGTTTGACAGAGCCCGTATAACTTGTGTTTTCCGTCTGACTACCTGTGAACCAGGGAACTACTTCATCCCAGGGAAAAATACTGAGTGCTTAGAAAGGAGTGCCCAGGCAGTCTGCGCACACATGATGTTTATCACGCATTTGGGGGACCATGTCTTCCTTTCCTTTCTCCTTCTCTTTTTTCCCCTCAAATTTAGATTGCTTGTTCACTAGAAGGTTAATGTGTCACCCGCAAGTACAGCGTTTTTAGTATGTTTCAAGTGTGAAGAGTTTGGAGAAGGATTCTTTAGGGAGTGCGGTGCCTCAGTTTGTTGTTGTAAAGTGATATCATCGCTAGATGTGGTCACTGTAATAGCTGGGAAATAGGATCCCAGAGAAGAAACACAATAACAGGAAGGGTTACCTTAGGGTATTGTGAATTTTGAAATTTTTTTGTTTTAGTACTCTCCTGATCATAATTTGTTTTTAAAAAAGTTTTTTAATAGACAAGAATAGCAATAGAACACTTACTTATAGTCATCTTATCACCTATGTTAAATGGTCATTATATCTAAAGGAATGATTCAGGAGTTGCAAAAATGTTAGAATGTTTTGGTTAAACACTTCTATTCTTTGATGGAAATACAAATTAACTTCTTATGCCTTATCTGTATCTCAGTTTGGTTTATTTCCAAACAAGAGAAGATAAGAAAAAATAACATTTTAAGATTAAAACATTTGTCTGGGCTCTGTGGCTCATGTCTATAATCCCAGCACTTTGAAATGCCCAGGTGGGAGGATCACTTGAGGCCAGGAGTTTGAGACAAGCCTGAGCACCATAGCGAGACCCCCATCTCTAACAACAACAACAAAAAAGTAGCCAGGCATGGTGATGCACACCTGTAGTCCTAGCTACTCATGAGCCTGAAGCAGGAGAATTGCTTTGCTTGAGCCCTGGCCTTCAACACTGCAGTGAGCTATGATTGTACCACTGCACTCTTGCCTGGGTGGTAGAGTGAGACCTTGTCTCTACAAAAAGTATTGAAGCATCCTTTTGTGCTCCTTATTTTTAAATTATGAGATTTTATGGTATATAATGACCTGCTGTAACTGACATGCCTTTTAAAAGGTGACATTTCCACACCAATAATGGTGTGAAATTAGCATTATAAAAGAACAAAGAAAACTGTATACACTCTGCATAACAGGGAAGAGCGGTAGAAGGATCTTATTTGTAAAGGTAGGCAAGATGCCAAGTTTTGTTTCTTCTGCTAGCAATCTAGCTACAAGTTGGGTACAGTAAATCCTGCCTGATAACAAAGAAACTATACAGTGAACTTGAACTAATTATCTTGCTCTTGTTTCAGATTCCAAGAGATGCAAAACATAAACTTGTTTATATTACCAAGAAGATTACTGAAAGCATTGGAGTAAATGCTTTCTCTCAAATGGTTTTATTTGGAGAGTTACCTGCATCATCTCTTGGACATGTATCTGTTTTTCTAGACGAGGTACTAGTCTATATTTGTGAATCTTTCATTTATCTCCATGACATTTGGAATTATTTGGGACAACCCAGGCAATTCAAAAATGAAAATGTAGAAGCCATTAGTCCCTTGAGCCAAGTGGATGGAGAGTGATAGCTGTTAGGCCATTCCTGAAATAAGCTGATACTTACAGATGCTAATATTCAACAGGTGGTAATTTGGCAGGCGATATCTCTCTTCTTCCCTCCATTCCTTCCAAAATAATGGAAGTAAATGAAAAGCAACTTGATTTGAATAGGCTTTTATACTTAGCAGTAAGTTTTAAATTTCACGTTCAGAATGGAGACAAACTTACACTTTGGAAATGGGGCTTATCAGTTTTTCAGATTTCTGTTAGAAATTAACAGTTAAAAACGAAGTTTCATTCATGACAGATGATGGAAAAAGGTGATGGAGACAAAGTGTTAGAGACAGTTGCCTTAAAATTCCTTTTTTGCCTCTTAATTCAGGAATGAGCATCATGTGCCTGAAATTGGAAAACAAAAAATCAAAGAAATGCTCTCTAAGCAAATGTTACGCTTTAATGTGCATTAGAACCACCTGGGGATTTTGCTAAGGTGGAATGGTTTATCCAATCAGTCTAAGGTGGAGCCCAATATTCTGCATTTCTAATCTGTTTGTTCATGGACTAGCTTTGATATATACCTAATGACCAGGGTCCATAGAACTAGAACAGTTGTCCTCAATCTTTGCTGACCATTAGAATCAGCTGGGGGAACTTTCTAGCATACCAATACCCAGGTCACACCTCATATCATTTAATTCGGAACATCAGGCAGCAGTAGTTGTTTAAGATTCCCAGGTGATTCTAATGTACAATTCCCAGATGATTCTAATGTACAGTAATCTTTGGGAACTGCTGAGTTAGATATCTGTCTATAAGTCAATTCCTAAATTCCCGTTGCTAAATCAGATCTCTGTAATCAATGCAGTCCTGCTAAGGCCAATATTTAAGGTAGGAAAATTGCTAACATACTTATTACTAGTGACTTATAGTAATCTCCCTTTATCATACCTCTCCTACTTTCTGAATCTTTTGCTGTCTTCTTGAAAGGAGGTATTTTCTTTTCTTTTCTTTTTTTAATTTTTTTCAGCATATTACAGGGGTCCAAATGTTTAGGTTACATATATTGCCTTTCCCCCACCCACGTCAGAGCTTAAAGCGTGTCCATCCCCCAGACGGTGTGCACTGCACCCATTAGGTGTGAATATACCCATCCCCTCCTCCCCCCTTCCACCTATCCTACATCTGATAGTGTTACTAGTATATGTACCCATAAGTGTTGATCAGTTAATACCAATTCTGGGCCACAAAAAGCAATGGTGATCTAGCACCTCTTGTATTATCTTGGACAGAGCTGGAGCCCATTCTACTAGGTGAAGTATCACAAGAATGGAAAAACAAGGAGGTATTTTCTTGCTGTCTTTGGGCTAGCCAAAGTCTCTCACCCCCAATTTCAGTACCCTGCCTAGGTTTCCCTCCCCTCCTGTTGAATTTGCTTGGTTTTAGCTGTTTTCAGGAAGACGCTAGGAAGAAGGTTTTCTATTTTCAGTAACTGGAACAGTTTTTGGTATGTAGCAGGTGTGCAGGAAATTTTTATTGAACTAAATCTGAAGACTTTTGGTCATTATTCAAATCTAGACTGCCATCAGCTAGAGCTTGGAAGGGCAAGGCTACACTCTGATTGGAATTCTTGCTCTACCATCTGTATCTGGCAACAGAAGGTACAAAACTTTTTCAAATTTCTCTAAGCTTTCTCTGAGTTTATCTCAGTGCCAGGATCTGTGTAACATTCTGGAAAAGGTTTGTTCACCCCTCAACATTATCATGTGTTTCCATACCTTATTATTTGTGACTGTATTGTATCATGTAATTGTACTTACCAAAAGTATTTAAAATGTCATGGGGTTATTTCTTTATTTACATATTATATTAGCCCAAATTTCAAAAGAAACAATAATTGTGAATGCTTACCAAGCCAAAATGGAAGTATCATTTGGTTCTCAGTGTCCGACCTTGTATGTTTCAATTTCAAAAATCTGGAGGGGCTCAGGCTTCTGTATTTTGAAAGTATTTTCTAGGTAATTTTATCTAGTGATTTAAGAACTATTGTCAAGAGAAACTGCCCAGTTTAAAAAAGGATAAAAAGAAAGAAGTTAAGAGTGCCACAGCGAAGGCATGATAGCTCTTTTATCTATAGTTTTGTATGAACATAGCAAACATGTCCAAATTATTTTGGTTCACAGAAAAAGCTTAGGATTTTTCTTATGTCATGAAAGCTAGACAAAATTCCCAACTAAAGACAAAACCTCAAATTAATTGAATTTATATATAGTTTGATAAAATTTATTGTGATTAGCAAGCATATCCCAGATCTTTTTGTTTTATATGTATAGAAATACTTCGGCTGTTTGCTTGATTAATTGCCTACCAAAGCATGTGGCTTAGAATTGCATATTAATAGCAGTTTCACCTGTAGCTCGTGATGCAAACATTAAGTTTTTTTTAAACAAATTGGCCTTGTCATGGAATAGCAAATAGAGTGAAAGTCTGAAACAATATCCCACAAATTAGAAATGTTGAATAACTGGCATTTTCTTTGTGCCTGACTTTTAGAAAAAGCTGTTGATATTAGGGATTTTAATCTAGAAAGCAGCTGCGCAGTGAGTCAGTGCATGTTCGGCCCAACAAGCCTAAACTCTTCTGCCTGGTTTCCAAAGTGCTGCATGGACCACCCAGCCTTCCTCGCAGCCCCGTGGTTGCCATTCCTCTTAGGAGTGCTGGCTCTGGATCCAGGCAGCCAAGCTGGCGTTTTCCTGTATGCCCTGTACTGCCTGAGCCCCGTGATTTCTTTTATCAGTATTCCATTTTCTGGAATGCTTGCCGTCTTACTTTGTTTGGGCTTCTATAACCAAAAAAACATAGACTGGGTGTCTTATAAATAGTAGAAATTTATTTCCCACAGTTCTGAAGGCTGGAAGTCCAAGATCAAGGCACTAGTAGGTTCAGGCATCTTGTGAGGACTTCCTGGTTTATAGATAGTGTCTTCTAGCTGTGTCCTCATTTGGTGTGAGGGGTGAACAAGTTCCTTTGGGCCTATTTTATAAGGACACTAATCCCATTCATGAGGGCTCTGCCCATGCAACCTAATCACCTCCCAAATACCTTACACCCTAATACCATCACCTTGGGGGTTAGGATTTCACCATATGAATTTTGAGAGGATATAAACATTTAGACCATAGCACCTGTCTTGCCCTGTTCTTTCATCTTAAAGATTCAAAGTAACTAACAACTTTTCTGGCAATGCCATTCCCTCACAGAGGCAGATATCTCTCTCATGTTTTCATATTCATCCTGAACTTACCTGTAATTATGGCAGTTGTTATATTGATGGTCATAGTTTCTGGGACCTCATCCACTAAGCTAATTGAGGGCAGGGACTATTTTTTCTTATTCTTCATATTTCTAGGTTGACATATAGTGGGTGCTAAGTGGAAGATGTAATAATAATACCATTTGGAAAGATTTATTTCAACACCTTTCCAAAACAAAAGTGAATTTTCAGTGTGTTTTTAGTTAACTAGAAGATTATATTGTCAAACCTTAAAAAGGTGGACTATTTTCTGAGCATTTTGTCTAATTCAAATTTAATAGTATAATGCTTATAAATTGGACAGATTATATCAGAAAAATTAAAATGTTTAAAATGAATAGATATTAGAGAGGAATGGGAAAGCAAGAAGAGACCAACTTCGTTAACTGAGAATGCTCTTATTAATTATATAACATGCTAGGCTCTGGAAATATAAAATGTACTTTTTAAAGGGTTTTCACTTAGTTTCATGGATGTTCCTCATTTAATGGTAGACGGGGCTCTGAAAAAAAAATACATATGGTTGAATAAACATTGTTCTGAATATCCAAACTTTAATCCACTGGAATGCCACCCAGAGCTTGAGATTAATTTACTTTTAGCTTCCATATGATTCAAAAAGATTTTTAAAAATTTCAAAATATGAACGGAGGGAGTACAAATGTTTTTGTTACATGGATACCTTTTGTAATGCTTAAGTTGGGGCTTTTAGTGTCCCCATTACCTGAACAGCATTCATTTTACCTAATAGGTAGGTTTTTACCCTTCTCCTTCTTCCCTTCCTCCCGTCTTGATTTCCATTGACCTTTACATCTCTTTGTGACCATCTATTAGCTCCTAATTATTAGAGAGTATATGTGGTGTTTAGTTTTCCATTCCTGAGATAATTCACTTGGGATAACAGTCTCCAGCTCCATCCAAGTTGCTGCAAAAGACACTATTTTGTTCCTTTTTATGGCTGAGTAGCACTCCATGGTATACGTATACCACATTTTCTTTATGCACTCATGAATTGATGGGCACTTAGGTTAATTCCACATCTTTGCTATTATGAATTGTCAAAAAGATTTTTTTTATTAATATACCTGCCTTGTTCTCATTTTGCATTAAGAAAGCAGTTTACTTGACATGACTTCGCTTATTTTGTAGAGTGTTTGAGTTATTGGAAACCTCTACAAATGTTTGATAAATGGGCAAATGAGTGCACAGGTAGTATAGTATTTCCACTTTGACAGAATTTATGTCTAATTGATTAAGTTTAAATGGGTCATCGTGTCCTCTCTTTGTAGATTTGGTGTCATTGGAGGATATTTATGAAATCAAGTGGTTTTGTTGGTGGTTTTATATGACAAGATCATCTTTGAAGGAACACATTGTCTATGAATTCATTTAACTGCTTTTAAAAATGTTTCTCTTTCTCTAGATTTTAGTGCCAGTTCTTTCTAATAAGAACAACCATACATCCTGGTCTTGTTTTACTTCACAAGATATGGAATGTCATGTAGAAGTTGTGAAAAATAAGATGCATATTTTTAGAGGCAAAATGTCTAGAAGAACTCTTCTCCCAATTCCCACTATTGCAGGAAAGATTGACCTGGATCGGAATTATTCGGAGACCATGTACGTAAATAATACAATATATACAAGATATTAAAACGAAGAACAATGCCTATTTAAGATAACACCTCTAGCAAACTGTTAGCAAATAGAGAATTATAACTACACTGTATTTTAAAAATAAGTGCAGAAGCACCCTGTATATTATTTCCAACTTTTAAAAATCCAACTGCACAAAAAGCAAACTATAACAATTGCCAAGATGTCAACAACAGTATTCCTTTAGTAAAATGGTTTTTGAGAGGATGACAATTCTTTAACAATGCTTTTTAATGTTAGAGACACATCAATGGCAGACTAATGTAATATCACAACTCAAAGACCATAAAAATAATGGATTTTGAAGAATTTATATTTAGAAAATTAACTTATAGATGCACAAAATAGCTATTAAAATCCAAATCTTTATTTGTAGAAAATGATTTATCTTTGAATTATTTTATTAATCACTTAAATGTTTGTAGGCTACAGTCAAATGAAAGGATAATACTCCATGCAATTGAATCTGTGGTTATTAAATGGTCACATCAAATCCAAGAAATTGTAGAAAAAGATTCAGTGCTGCCTGTGCTGAATGATTTTCACTTGACTCCGCAAACTGAGCTCGATTTCTGGACGATGAGGAAAGAGAATCTGTCATGCACTTATGATCAAGTAAGTAGATAGCTCTAGAAATTGTTTGTAAATTGAATTAGCAAAGTCACTTGTGGAATTAGGTCTCCCGGTAGTGATTTTTAATAATTTTAAAGGTTTAACACACTCTTTGTATGACTTAATAGTCTGCTCTTTTTTCTCACTGCAAAGTGCTGTATATATGGTATGCGCCTTTGAATTTAATGAGGATCAAAAGTTACTTTGCCTTTATGAGAATATTTTGACAGCATTTGAGATCTTTACTTCCCTTGTATAGGAATGGTTCCCCAGGGTAATGTTGAAGATTGTAAGATTTAATTAATCTAGTTGATTTAATTGGTTCAGGAAGGAGTAGAGTCTTGCTTAGTGGAGAGAAACAGCTTTGGAAGAGCTAACTTTGGGTTCCTCTGCTTGCCACACGAATTAATGTTCTAAAAACCAAGGTATTCATTCATGTGTCTCTTGGAGATTTTCTGAAACAGATTGAGACATTTTATATGAAAAAAATATTTTACACATACAATAAAATGTAAATTGACTTTTTAAAAAATGCAAAATTAAAAACCCTAAATGCAAAATAAAATAGAAGCCTAAAGGGGGAAAATGTATTTTAAAAGTTATTTTCAATTTGAAACCAGATATACCTTTGAATGTTAAATACCAGATATACCTTTGTGTGTGTAAGTGAAATATAATTTAAATATTTTGTCACAGAATGCATGTATTTAGTAATTTATATCAAATGGAGTTTTTTTTTCCTTTTAATTTAGCTTCAGGCGCCTATTGTCCTCAAAATGGTTAAGATCTTGAAAGCTAAAAAGAGCAGCTATTTTCCTACTTTGAAGGACATCTTCCTGGCTGTGGAACATGGTAAGACCCTTGTTTCTCTCTTTTCTCTGGCGTCAATGTCACGATCTGCTTGTGATCCAGCCCCGGCCTGCTCACCCTGGACATCCACCCTTCCACCACGAGCGTGTTCATGAAGCGATTGCTCTTGGCTCTTCTAATGAGAAATTCATCTCACCCTTTGTACTTTATTCTCCAGCTATACTGAACTGCTTTTAGTGTGTCTGGTATATAGGAGGTGCCTGCCCAAGTGGCTCTAGATGATGTTTTAATTAGAATGCATGTGTGAAGGGGGCAGCCCTTTTGTATTCAGCGGAGGGTAAATGAAAACCCTGGATAGAGATTTTCTAATCAACAAGTTGGGCTATGATTAGTTATTCGCCAGTTCAAATCTCTGAATGTGCTTGATATCTACCCCTTATTTAGCTAACAAGCACTCAAAGTCACCATTGAAGTTTTGGTGAAGATTAAACATACAGAGCAGAGGGTTTGTTTGTTTGTTTGGACTTCAAGTAGGTAATGAATGTTAGAAGTTATAAAAATTGGTATCCAGCTACAAGTCTCTTCCCCATCCCTGTCCTCTTACTATCTAGTTTTATTTCTTCCCCCAAATAACAACCTCCCCAGTGTCTTGATTTCTGCTCATGTTTGGGCATGCTTAAGCAAATATGGATATTGCATGGTACTGAAGTTTTAAATAATAAAATTAGAGGGAATACAGACAAATAGCTTTTTTGACTCATTTCTAACATTAAAAACATTTCTTTTTATTTTTTTCCTGTGTGACATTTGAAAGGTTAGGAAATACTTAAAATTAATTCACTTTGAGAATGTTTCAATACATCTTTAGGGTTTTCTCTATGAATTCTGTGTGAAAAGAGGGCTTAGGTAAGGGGAGAGTGTTTGGGTTAGTTGCTCTGTCAGATCTGAATTCCTGTCCCAACTCAGCTTACTGAGCATCTTAAATTTGCTAAGCCACTGGTTTTTCATTGGCCGAACTGGCATATGAACACCTTTCTTGCAGAATTGCTACATGAGTTTAGTATTTCTCAACCTTGTTGCTATCAACATTTTGGGCCAGATAATTCTTTGTTGTAAGGGACCATCTTACACGTTGTAGGGTGTTCAGCAGCATCTGTCCTTTACCCACTGGCTCCATCCTGATTGTGACCATCAAAAATGTCTCCAGACATTGCGTAATGTCCCCTGGGGGCAAGATATCCCCTAGTCGAGAACCACTGCATCCAGGGGCATCGTAAACACTACACAAGGTACTGGGCACCTATTAGGTATGCCCTCAATAAATAGAAGTTGTTGGTACTTTTTTTTCTGTGTTGGTATGAGATAAACATTTTTTTTCTTTTTCTTTTTTTTCTTCTTTTTTTGAGACAGAGTCTTGCTCTGTCACCCTGGGTAGAGTGCAGTGACGTCATTGTAGCTCACAGCAACCTCAAACTCCTGGGCTCAAGCAATCTTCCTGCCTCAGCCTCCCAAGTAGCTAAAGGTGCATGCCACGATGCCTAGCTAATTTTTCCATTTTTAGTAGAGACATGGAGTCTTGCTCTTGCTTAGGCTGGGCTTGAACTCCTGACCTCATGCAATCCTCCTGCCCCCTGCCTACCAGAGTGCTAAGATTACAGGTGTGAGCCACTGGGCCCAGCGGATAAATGTTTTCCATTGATGCAGCTTCTACAGGAATGAATCCCAGGGATCCTCAGAGCCTTATGAGCATGCAGCTTGCAGATTAAAAAAAAAAGCAACACTTTTCAGTGGAATAAGTAGCCCAAACCCACAGTCAGTTAGAGGTAGAAAGCTCTTCCTGAAGACATCCTTGAGGCTCATGAAATCACCAGACATTCCGATCATTTTTTAAGGGTACTTACCTATTAGATGTAATTATTTAATTTTGAAATTAACATTGATAAAATACATGAACTTCAAAATATGAGTGCATCTGGAGGAGAAAATAGTTCCTGAACCCTGAACCCTCTCTTTCTTCTCAGGGCTTTACTGTTAGGTGGACAGATTAATTGCTTACATCTCAAATAGAGTAGGGTTGAGTGCAGTCCTGACTCCTGGTGACAAATTCAGCAGGGGGTTGCTTTTGTCTTTTTTTTCTTTTTGACATGAGTCTTTGGACTAACATGACAATAAGAATTTAGTTTGTTCCCTGCTTTCATAAATACAACCTATTTACACTTAATCAGGGGTATTTTTAAGGCTCAGGAAATGAAGTCTGATGGAGATTTGTTTAGGATATATTAAAAGGACCGGTTTTAATAAGGAAAAAATTTGGATTTGATTCAGCAGTCATTAATTATAGTTAAATATTTAAATTTTTATTCATATCTATAGCATTTTTAAATAGTATTCCTTTTACCATGCTTAACACTGTTTTTATTGAAGTAAAATTCATACAACATAAAAATCATTTTAAAGTGTTTATAGTTTCAGTGGCATTTAGTACATCACAGTGTTGTACAACCATCATCTCCGTCTAGTTACAAAATAATTTCATCACCATACTTAGTAATTTTAAGTTGTATCCTTATTCATAGCAGAATTTTTCCCAATTATTGCATGAGTTACTCTCATAGGAAACTGGAATGAGGCAATAAGTGATTCTTTATCAGGGAAATGAAAATTAATACTACAATGAGATACTTCATACCGGTCAGAATGGCTATTATCAAAAAAACAAAAGATAACAAATGTTGGCAAGGATGTGGAGTAAAGGGCACCCTTGTACACTTTTGATGGAAATGGAAATGTAAATTATTATAGATATTACGGAAGACAGTCTGGAGGTTCCTCAAAAAAGTAAAAATAGGATTACCATGTGATTCAGAATTCCCACTTCTAGGATATATCCAAATGATTTGAAATCCGTTGTTCAAGAGATATCTGCACTCCTATGTTCATTGCAGCACTGTTCACAATAGCCAAGATGTGGAATCAATCTAAGTGTGCATCAGTGGATGAATGGATAAAGAAAATGTGGTATATACACAATGGAATACTATTCAGCCTTTAAAAAGAAGGAAATTTTTGTTATTCTCAGTAACGAAGATTATGCTAAGCAAGATAAGTGAGGCACAGAAAGCCAAATGCCACATGATCTCATTTTATTACATGGAATCTAAAGCAATCAAACTTGTAGAAGCAGAGAGTAGAATAGCGGTTACCAGAAGCTGGGAAGTGGGAGAATGGAAAGATGTTGGTCAGAGTGTACAAAGTTTCATTTACACAGGAGGAATAATTTTTTTGAGATCTATTGCACAGCATGGTGACTATAGTAAATAATAATACATCATATATTTCAAAATTGCTAAGAGTAAATTTCATATGTTCTCACTACAGAAAATATTTGAGGTGATGGATATGTTAATCAGACTGATTTAATCATTCCACATTACATATATCATAACATTTTGTTCTCAATAAGTATATACAATAAAAAATAAAAAAAATTCAATGTGCTTGTACCAAGTACCTAGGAGGAATTAACATTCTGGTGGTAAAACTTGTAATCCAAGCCATAAAGTGACAGCATTGCAGAGATATTTTATTCCCATAGTTTCCATGTTGAGTAAATTTCTTTAGACTCCAAGGGTATTTTCCTGGTGGGTCTTCAGTAAGTTCGTTTATGCTATGTGAGTAACTAGACCCTTGCTCTTCTGAATGGCTGAGTTACAGACAGATGGTAAAATCTTCCAAACTGCTCATGTGTAGATTGTATGATAAGTAATATAAAGGGAAATATGACAACATTTAAGGGTAGCCGTGTTGTTTTGCATAGTTCTCTCTCTCCTACTTGTGAAGTGAATTTAGAAGGAGGGGACTGCATTACATTAATGATGGTCCTTTCTTTTCAGCTCTCCTGGAAGCCCAAGACGTGGAACTGCACCTGAGACCTCTGAGAAGCCACATTCAGCGTCTCCAGGAGACAGAATTTCCACGGACTCGTGTATTCATCGCCCCATTATTTCATACCATCTGTCTGATCTGGAGTCATTCCAAGTTTTATAACACCCCTGCTCGGGTTATAGCTTTATTGAAACAGTTTTGTAATCTCTTCATTGATCAGGTAGGAAGCATATAAAATAAGAATGATAAGAATCATTGCCACGAGGTAGGTTTTATTAGACTAGTGAAGAATAAATAATTGTAGTATGCAGTAAGAACACCATTTTCCTTTTATTCCCCCCCCCCCAAAAAAGACATTTATGGTAACAAAGGCCAGGTGACTTTTTAAT
>VBSM01002217.1:28462448-28489902 GCA_008086735.1 Cheirogaleus medius | reverse complement strand
CATTGTTATCTTTTAAAATCTCTTTTATAAATTTTTCTCTACATTTTATCCAACTTGTAAAATGTTGTTTTTTAAAACAATTGGATCACCTGCCTCTGCTTTCTTATCCTTTCTGTGTGAACTGTGATTCTTCTGTGTCCACAGTACCAGAGAATGTTACATAATTTGAGAGCGAAGAGATATTTGGATGCCACATAATCCAGTGGTTCTTAGTTGGGAGTGTGTCTTAGTCTGCTCAGGCTGCCATTACAAAATACCATAGACTGGGCAGCTTAAACAACAGATATTTATATTCTCATAATTCTAGAAGCCTGAGATCAGGGCACCAGCATGGTCAGGTTCTGGTGAGGGCCCACTTCCTGGCTTTCAGGCAGCTGGCTGCCTTCTCAGTGTGTCCTCTTATAAGGCCACCATCCTATCGGATTAGGACCCCATCTTTATAACCTCGTTTAACCTTAATCACCTCCTCAAGACCCTATATATCCAGATACAGTCATATTGAGAGTTATGCCTTCAAATCAATTTGGGGGGATTCAATTCAGATATTTTTCAAATAAATTAAGAGAGACTTGAAAGATGATGTTATTTGCTCATTTTCCCCCAAGAAGTTAGGAGGAAAAGCAGACTAGAGGACAGGGCTGCAGATGTGCAATTTAGAGTTTCTGGAGAATGATACTGAGTTGTTACAATTTGTTTTTTCTTTGTCTGCTTTTGAAGAGATGGAGTGGTGTGTGGGAAGGGCTTTGGACTCAGACCAATGTGGATTCAAATTTATTAATAACTGAACCACTTAGGGGAAGCTAAGTTACTTTTCGGAGCCTCAGTTTCCATACCTGTCAGTGGGGTTAATGCGTAGTCCATGGCTATTGGGAGGATCAAAAGAGAGAACCTAACTATAGTGCTTGGTATTTAATAGAGGGCCTGTAAAAACCTAGCTCCTTTTTTGTTCCTTTGCCCAAACTATTGACTTATAAGCTAGTTGCACCTATTGATAGGAGATAATAATAGGTTAGGTTCTTTTTATATTTTATCATCGTCTCCTCTGATTTTGCTCTGTTTCTATTCTTCTGTTGTGCAGACTTGGTTTTGCTCTGTTGTTAGGCAAGTGCCCTGGGCCTGGGCTTGGGTGTCTGTGCAAAACATCACAATCCTTGTTGCAGGGTCAACAACTATAACTGTACCTTCTCCTAAACCCTTTTTAAGAGACCGTTTTCTTGAGAATAATTAAAACTCTTTCATTGCAGAGCTCTGTTAATGGATAAACCCCAGAGGTGGCCATTCTCTGGTAGAGATGGTTTATAAGAAGTCCTGCTTGCCTTTAAGCCTGTAAACCTGGCCCCTAGCCTGTGTCAACAGCCAGAGTGTGCCAAGCTCCTGAGAAAATGATGTAGCTGCTCTCGTTCCTTAGTCTGGCTTCTGTTCAAAGGTTTCATTGACCTGATTTCTTTGATTCTCCATGTGGCAGGTCCCAGACTTTGTAATAAATCTGCCCCAAGATGTTAGGAATTAAAAAAATCAGCAATGAGCCAACTTGCATAGCTAGGTTCCCTGAAGAGCTAAACTCTTCCTCCTCTCCAGCTGTTTGCTAATTTTATTCGTTTTATATATTTATTTGACAAACACTGTATAGCACTTATTATTTTGCCAGGAACTTTTATAAGCCTGTTCAAAAATTCAAAAATTAGATCCTTATAACAACACTGTGACTTAGCTTGATTTTATGACGGAAAAAAACTGAAGCCCAGAGAAGTAACTCTCCTAGGTTCACTCAGCTAGTAAGTGATGGAGTTCTTACTCATTATACTATGTTCCATATTCTAAAATAACAGTTTTTATTTCTAATTTAACATGATACATGGTGTGCTAATGATAATTATGGAATATTCTTATTGAACAACATTTGTAACGATGGAAATAGTCCTGCAGTTATAGCACCCTAAAATTCAGCATTTTTGATTTTCCTTTCCCACAAGCTTACATGTATTTATGCATTTTATCATAATGCAGTATTTTTACTAGCTTTTTGAACAATGATTTTGTTATTGCTAGATATTTAGGTGTCTTCTAGCCTCCTTCATTATGAATAATATTCAGAAAAAAACTATACAAAGATCCTTTTCCTTGACTTGGACACTTGGCTTAATATAAATTCCTAATGTTGATCAAAGGTACAATCTTTTCATGGCTTTTGAGCAATATTTAATATTTACAAATTAGGTTTGAGCATTATCATCTTTTGAAAAAATGAGGGGTCATTTATTAGGTATTGAGTGGTACCAGGTTGTTTTTTAATTTGTACTTTGCATGATATGTGTGATTACACATTTTATATGTTCTTTTTTTTTAAAGTTTTTAAAATTTAATTAGACTTGGGGATACAAATGGCTTTTTGCTACACGGATAAGTGCATAGCAGAGAAGTCTTGGATTTTAATATACCCATCACCTGAATAGTGTACACCGTACCCAGTAGATAATTTATCTCACAGCTGCCGAGTCTCCAGTGTCTATGAAGTCACTCTGTATGACCATGCACATCCATAGCTTAGCTCCCACTTGTAAGTGAGAATATGTGGTATTTGGTTTTTTGTTCCTGGGTTATTTCACTTAGAATAGTGGCCTCCAGTTCCACCCAAGTTGTTGCAAAATACATTATTTCACTCCTTTTAATGGCTGAGTAGTATAGATGTGCTTTATAATTGTATTTCTTCCTATAGCCTACATGTCCTTTGCTTTCATGAATTTATTGATCTTAATATTTTTGTGAAAATTTGAACCCTTTGTATGTTATGTGTTAATATTAGAGCTCACAAGCTGGCATTCTATCAGCTGCATTTGGCCCATAGATCAATGCAATATTTTTAATTTTTTTAACGTAAAAAAATTATTGCTAATACTTAAATTGGATAGGTTTCATTTAAATTCCAGCATTCCAGCCTCCATGGAAAAGTCAGAGACCTAGGATGGCTAGCTGTGCCATCCCCATTGGCACAGTCAATGACTAGAGCTTCAGGTGCCCCTTTAGATGGATCAGGTGCTGTCCAGGTGACCATGGCTTTCACCATTTGCTGCTGTTTCTGGTCTGCTTTGCTCATTTCATTACATCAATGACCCTATGACTGACATCCCAGTCATACTTAGAAAACTTTGTTACTTTAAAAGCAAATGGGTTTCTCTTCACTTGTTCTCTAACAGTGACCATTAACATCATCAATTCGGCCACACACATAAAAGGCATCATCTGGCCACCTCGTGTGACAGCACACACAAGCTTCAGTAATGGGGTTTTGTCTTAATGCCTTGCTTCTTTTCTCCGGTGCCCTGACTCTGCTCCCTGGTCCTTGTGAGTCA
The DNA here is from genome assembly GCA_008086735.1 of Cheirogaleus medius. NCBI lineage: Eukaryota > Metazoa > Chordata > Mammalia > Primates > Cheirogaleidae > Cheirogaleus > Cheirogaleus medius. The sequence goes on along the minus strand of VBSM01002217.1, from coordinate 28,486,552 downwards.
TTACCACTCTGGGCCCACCCCTCTGTCTGTTCTGTGGCTTGGACATTGTCATCTACAGGATCTTAGGTGAGAAAGAGTTTAAGTCTGAGTAGTCAAGCTTGGAGAAGAGGTGTCAGGACTGAGACAGAAAAGAAAGAATCCATAAAAGCATATGGAAAAGAATAGAGAAGAAGAAGCAGGGAGATAGGCATCAAACGAACATGGTATTATTGGTAAATTGGTTAGTAGATAAAATTATTGACTCATTGATAAATAAATGGGTTAGCAGGATTTTAGTTTATAAGACCTCTGAAAAGGGACCAGTTCATCCTAAATCTAGTGGCCTTTTGCTTGCTTGTGCTGATACCATTAAGTCTGAGATAGCAGAGCTGGTGTGGTTGGGTCTGTCCAGAGGGAGCTTGTAGAGGCAGAAAAGAATTCAGAGCTATGAGCTAAAAGGAACCTTAAGGTTCACCTAATTCATCACCCTCATTTTGCAGATAAGGCAGCAGTTCCTCCGAGACAAGGTAGCTAATGTCATACAGTGGTTAGTGGCCCTCCCTGGGACCCAGCCAGGTCCCCTGACTCTTGTGGGGCTTTTTCCCACATGCTCTGCTGCCTGGTGCAAGGATATAGATGGGGTTTTCTAATCTAGGACATTATGTACTATAACTGTGTCTTAGGAGGTTTTGCTGTATGAACAGAAAGTTAGTTGGCTGTGACTGTCTCATCTGTGACTGAGGACCCGCCAGGAAGCACAGGGATGAGCAGAAGGATGGTTTGTCCAAGGGACGTTATCATAAATGTAGCTAATTAGGTAATATGGCTGCCAAAACACAGAAGGCAATTGAGTAATCTCCATGGATTTTTCAGCTTGCTTACAGGACACATTTATTATTAAAAATACATATAGACCATACTGAGAAATATTGAGACCCGTCTCTACAAAATGTAGAAAAATTAGCCAGGTGTGGTGGTGCACACCTGTAGTCCCAGCTACTTGAGAGGCTGAGGCAGGAGGATCACTTGAGCCCAGGAGTGTGAGGTTTCAGTGAGCTATGATGATGCCACTGCACTCTAGCCTGGGTGACAAAGCAAGACCTTGTCTAAAACAAACAGAAAAATAAAACCATATAGATAAATGTATACGGAATATATCATATACCATTACCAAAGTGTAAGCTATTTTAAAACTGACACTGCCAAGGGATTACTGGTGGTTCTCTTCCTTGTCCTTTGTGAAATAGTCGCAGCCTTCATGTAGAGGTTGATTTTCTATCCAACCTGAGTGGGAAATAAGAGGATGGGCTAGCAATCTACAGTTAAAACTTGAAGGATTCTTACCAGTAGGGGTTTTAGACTCTAAATGAATGATTTTCTTATTGCTTTACAAATTCGTGGCACAGAGTCTATACTGCAGGGAAAAGTGTTGCCACTGATAGGAGATGGAGGGTCATATGTCTACATTTAGAAACTCAGTCCTTCCATCTGCTATGTTGAACTCAATGGCTTTCGTTGCATTCTCCATGGAGATCTTAAACTACTTTCTAAGCAACCACAAAATTAAAAGCGTACAGTTTAATCATATAATTTACATGAGGTTAAGATGCATCAGGAAGAAATCGTATACAAAAGAATCTTCAGAATTTATAGGTTCTTGAAGTCCTTGAGGGGAATTATGAATGTTCACAACAAATATGTGGAGAGAACTGGGAGTCTGTCCAGCACTACACAGATCTGCTCGTCTTTTCTTTTTATCTTTCTCTTCTTTCCTTTCCCGCTATTTAAAACTAGTTCATGTGCCATATCTCTGCTAGATTGTATGTCCTATAATGCTACTTAAGCCCCTAGAAGAGAAGTTTGCTAACCTGAAAGAATTTCCAATGGTATAACCATCTAATCAGCTCATTCTCATCTTTGCAAGTGACCCTGTACTACCAGGTAAAGTGACCGTATTTTACAAATCCATGTTCAGATAGATTTCTCCTGCTGGTTTTTGTATTTCTTTATATGAAAAAGTAATTGCCCAGAATATTTGCTGGTAGGAATAACCATGCAAATTCAGGTTACACAATTGTCATGTCTATGAGGCTTAGCAAAAATGTCGTCATTGCTAAAATGTAGAAATCCAGAAATACTAGGATCTCCTGTATATTATTCTAACTTATACAAGTATGTCATTAAAGCCCAAGTGGCTGAATTTCTAGAATTTGTGTTTCTGTTTCAAAGCATTGCTAGCCTTTTTCTTGACACTGGCATTTAAAAATGATCCATTGAAACAGAGATGGTTACAGTAAAAAGAGAACTATTAAACATGTTTTGACCATTGTTTCCTTTCATTAAATCCTAGGCAGTAGCTTACCTTTCACCTGAGGACCTTCTGAAGGGAGAAATTGAAGACTCACTGGAAAAGGTGCAGGTGGCTGTTAACATCTTAAAGACTTTCAAAAATTCTTTTTTCAACTATAGAAAAAGATTGGCAAGTTATTTCATGGGAAATAAGGAGCTGAGACCATGGGATTTCCAGTCTCATCTGGTGTTTTGCAGATTTGACAAGTTTCTTGATCGTTTAATGAAAATAGAGGTATTCATTTATTGACTTTGTTTATTCATATTGTAGGTGGCTTTTCATATGATTCATGGAACAGTTTATTCTCAGTCATAGGGGAGAGGTCTCTTTTTTAGTTCTCACAAGAGCTCACCAAGCCAATGCTATAAGGACAGTTTTGAAAGCTTTAATTTGACTTTTTAAAAATTCATTTATGATTCTGTTATTACACTGAGTATAAGAAGTAAATCTCTTTACATCAGTGACCCTTGACTTAGCATTTACTAAGCTACTGGTTTTGTTGGTTGATGTAAGACTTGTATTTCATTAGAAATCAGAGCTTTATGGTTTGGAAATTCTCATGACTTCATCAGCCTGAATGCCTCTTAATGTCTCCGAATGCTAAATCCCTGATGAAGGGGCTTCCTTAACAGTCTCTTGAGCTCCCTTTCAATAAAGGAGCTGACTCACTGCAAAATATAGGTGGCTGAGAATATGAGTTTTGGATATTACCTGGGGATCCGACTTCCAATTAGGAATATAAAATTAGGGGAGTCATATGTCTAGCTATGGTGAATTAGGGGTTGCCTGTACTATTGCATAATTTTTAGTAAATATGAAGATGGGAGTGTGATTTTTAAAATCAGCAACTACTTTGTTTAATTAAATCATTAACATGTATTTTCTGTCATGTGTCCATTGATGTCAATTTTGCATGTTTGAAAATGTTCTTGATTTGAAACTTTAAAATATTATTTTCTTAAGATGGTGGAAAGGTCTTTACTGTACTGTGTTTTGACATAGGATATATTTGTGACCATATTGGAATTCGAAAAGCTGGAAAGACTGGAATTTGGTGGTGCCAAGGGAGCAATTTTAAATGAACAAATCCATGAGATGAGTGAAGAATTTATGGAACTCTGTAAAGTTTTTAAACAGAGCACTTATGACGCATCTGATTGCCAGAACATGGTAATATTTTACCTTTGCGTTTTCATTTCATAGGAGCCTATAATTTAAGAGCTAACAAGGAAGGTAGGTTGCAGTGGAAATATAGGGATCATTCAGTCCAACCTCTCTAAGACCAACAGAGGGTAAATGACTTGTCTGAGGTCTCTTAGCTACTTAGTGGTACATCAGGGACCAGAAAATGCCTTTGCATTTGCAGCTTAGAACTATGTGTAATAAACTCCAGACTTCAGTCTGGATTTGTTTCTTGTTTGTGTGTATTGAAAAGGAACTTTCCCCATTAACCCATTTAGATCTGATTATCTGATGTCCATGTAACTCGTGTTTTATTTTAGCCTTTTCCTGAATCACTGGATTATTTTTTGGTTCATTTGAACATTTATTGTTTCACCTCATTCATTACATCTATTATTAACGTGTCTGTAGTCTCTCATGATTTTTGTTACTCTTTAGAGCTGTTTATAATTTCACATTTTCAACCTCAGGAAATAGGGGGAAGTTTTCCAATTTAAGCTGCTTCTCTGTCACTTCCAGCATGTTAGTAGCTTTTACAGGGTGTTACCTGTGAGCATCCCTGCAGCTCTAGGGTAAAAATAGCTTCATTTTAGTGATTTGCCAAGCACAGGAAAGCCCGAGTACAAAATAATGAAGATTTAGCTCATCCTTATTTTTTTATATGGAGTGTGAATTTATTCACTATCATGTTTATGTTTCGCCAAATAATTGATTCTTTGAAATGTACAAGTACAGTGTGTTCACTTTATAAGGATATAGTTAGCAAACTTAATCCCTCTAAATGATGGTTCATTTGAGGATGGGTTAATGGTAGGAAGGCACTGCTAATGGTGAGTGACCAGGGCCCTATCATTTGTGGAAAAATAAGAGGAACCTTAAAACCATGGTGATAAATAATCTGAGCTCACCCCCAGAGCCTTGTAAGATGTCTGCTACTTGGAAGGCATTCAATAAATGGGACTCTTAGGGAAGCCAATGACAGTCCACCTGAATGAACTAGTAGAGGAAGAATGTGCGAGTGAGCCTGCTTAAGACCCTCAGGGACGTTTGAGTGGCAGGAGAGTCTTGATTTCTTCACAGTTATAAAACCTGGCAGGTTCTCAGGGTGTCAGGATTAGAGAACTTGGCCAGGTGTAACTGATGTCACTGCCTTGGCAATGCCAAAGGTCCTGATTTTACTCCTGTCTCTGCCTAAAGCCTGTAGAGTCATGAACATGTAGGAATAGAAAATTCATTTGCTTTTGACATATATAACTGCTGGGTATTTGTATAATATTTCGAAGGCCCATTTCACTTTGCAAATAAGATAGGGAAGGCTTACCTATGATCTCCAGGCCTGGTTGGAGACATCAATAATCTTCCTTTGAAGTTCTCCTTTATCTTCCTATCTGATTATCTTGCCTTAGAATAGAATCTAGAAGCTCCTTGACTTTAGTCATTCCTTAAAATTAAAACATGCATTAGCTAAAAATGCATTTCATCAGTATATTTATGCTGAAGAAGACCTTTGCTTTTTTAAAAAGTGTCTTGGTTGTCATTGTTGCCTCAAAATATTGCAATTATATATTTTTGGTTAATAAGCTGTTCATTTTGGTGGTTTTTCAGTTGAGTTCATTGTACTTTGATTTTATGATGAAATCAGTTGGTAATTTTTATGAGGCATTATTTTAGCAAACTACTTACAACACAGTACATGCATACATGTGTATGTACATATGAATACATGCCAACCCCATATCCTCTCCCTGCTGCTCATAAGCCCCCATGTGTCCCCCCCCCCACCGCCACACTGACTGCACGCTGGTGTTTATATAACAGGAAGTGTTATATGATTGGCCGTCCTGAACTTTGATATGGAAATGATTTAAATATGTTCCAGTAAATTAAATGATTGCTGGTAATTTGCTTTTTAAACTGCAGTTATTTATTTCTCTTTTCATGAATCTCAAGCCTATTAATCAGCCTTTATTGGTAGGGCAAAAAGTTCTTCCGCTGCGGTCCATTTATAGAGAGTGGGGATTTTCTCCGGAGTATCCATACAAATGGTTTGGGGTTTCTTAATTATTAATATTGAACGGAAAATTTAGGTATTTTCATTGACATCTTCCTCAGGAACTGTTTGAGATCTAGACAATTCTGGGAAGAAGACACTTGCTTTCTTCATTGTTTATGTTATTTAGTCCAGTGATACTAGATTCACCAGCTTCGCTCTGCTCACGTTCTGTGGTGTTTCTGATGAAATAAAATTCCTCAGATACCATTTTTCCCACTCAGTATGAAGTTGGCTATGGGTTTGTTGTGTATGGCCTTTATTATTTTGAAGTACGTTCCTTCTGTGCCTAGTTGAGGGTTTTTATAATATCATGAAGAGATGCTAGATTTTATCAAAGGCTTTTTCTACATCTGTTGAGATGATCATATGATTTTTGTCTTTAATTCTCTTTATGTGATGAATCCCATTTATTGATTTATGTATGGTGAACCCTCCTTGCATCCCTGGAACAAAACCCACTTGATCATGGCATATTATCTTTTTGATGTGCTGTTGGATTCAGTTTGCTAGTATTTTGTTGAGGACTTTTGCATCTATATGCATCAGGAATATAAGCAAAGATTGCAGCTCTTTTTCTTGAGGGTAACCCCTTGGTTCCACTTAGTTTCTGTTAATGAGAGCCAATTAATATTTACTGAGCAAATGCTGCATGCCAGGCATTGTACCATACCTTCACCAAATTCCTCCTTAAATTCTCTCTATGACCCTGAGAGTGGTCTCCCAGGGAAATGACAGGTTCAGTAAATTACCTGAGATTACAGTTTCCAAGTGGTAGAACAGAGATTCAAATCTAGAACTCTCAACCCTAAGCCCTGCATTCTTTTCCCTGTGCCACCCTGACTCTTTAGTATTCATCTGCTTCATTGCATCGTCATTGAAATGAAAGGAATAAGTTCGTCTGGGGGAACTCCCCATGAGATGTGCCCTGAGATGGAGTGATCCAGGTTGCTGTGTCTATTTTCTTGCTAGTTTTCAATGGGAAGGTTGATCCAAGTACCTAGCCTGCCATTATACCAAAATCTAAAACATATTTTAAAAGTAATTATGTAGTTAATTTGTACTAGCTTGTATTACAATCCCTAGAATGGGTCTGTTGTTCTGTTCTTGTCCACTGAACTATTCTTTTGCTATTACTTTCTGTAGTATTTTCTAATTTTAACTATATAGATTTCTCCTTTATTAACCATTCAAGGATTTTCATATGTTTTGCCTGTATATTTTTCAAGATGAAATTAGTTATTTAAAAACCTTCCTTAGTCATTCTTTTGGAAAAGCAACATTTGTAAAAATTTAGTTCCTTGCTTCTTACCCTACCACCTTTTCTCTAGTCTTTCATTTTTCCTCCCCAAAGGATCCCTATTATGAGTTTCTTGTATAATGTTTCAGAAATATTTGGTGTACATACTAGCATATCCATGTATTTATTTTGTTTTCTGCTTTTGCACAAACAGAATCTTCTATACATTATTTATACCTTGCTTATATCACTTAATGATATATTAATATGTTGGCAGTTATTCTGTACCATTACAATAACATTACTCTTTAACTGCATGTTATTGAATTGAATTTATGTACTATAGTTTGCATTATTTATTTTTAAGTGTTATTTAGAGTAGTAGATATCATTGTTTAAAAATTTAATTAGAAACTTCTGCTTCTGGAAAGATAGAGATATACTTTTCCCTATGCCTCCCATTAAGTGCAAGTGAAACATTGACCATAAAATATAAGAAGACTCTGAAAGGTGAAAAGAAGAAGGCAGGTTGACTACAGACTTTGGGACCCAAGAAACAACATGGTGGGGAGTTCCTGGGTTATTTCAGGCGACTGGAGCTAAAGACACTGGCAACCTAGAAATGCTAGTGGGCTCAGACCAAAAAAAAAAAAACTACAGCAGAAGCTAGAAGCCTGATGTCTCTCTCTAGCCAAAGGACCAAGAAGGGGGCAGCCTAGCAAGAAAAAAATGGTAGTCTTTCCACTGTAGTCAAACATCACAGAAGAAACTCTGCCCCACCACAACCCCTGCCAGGAAAGGCTGAGTGGGGAGCCTAGACTTACACCTAGTCAGGATCAAGGCACTCCAGCCCCCACCCCTACTGGGTGATGTCAGAGGTAGCCAAGTAGGGAACCATGATTTTTTTCCCTGCTTGCCAGGAATGAACCTCACTCTCTGTAGTGTCTATGGAGACCACGTAGGGATGCTGGATTTCCTTCCTCACACAGTAGCATTCTCACCTGACTGGGGTGGTGTCAGCAGAAGCCTGGTGGAGAGTTGGGCCTTTCACAGTGTCCAAGTGGTAACTAGGCCACCCACACTGTGGCATCAGTAGAGACCACATGGGGAACCAGAGCTCCTGCCCCAGCCCAGCCATAACAAGGAACGCCTTACCCTTGGGCATGAATAGATGCTGAGTAGAGAACTTGGACTGCTGTCCACACTTGACAGTAATGAGGCTAGAGCAGTATCAGAAAAAGCCAGCAAAACAAAAGGTTTAAATAATATCTAGAGCCCAACAACAATATGAAAATATCTAGATTTCAATCAAATATCACTTGTTATGCTAAGAACCAGGAAGATCTCAACTGAATGAAAAAAAGATGATCGATAGATGCCAACACCAAGATAATAGGGAAGTTGGAATTATCTGCCAAAGATTTTAAAGCAGCCATGATAAAAATGCTTCAATAAGCAATTACAGGTTGTAGTATTCCTTATCTGAAATACTTGGAACCGGAACAGTTTTGGATTTTTTAAATATAATTTTGTAATATATACATAATGAAATATCTTAGGGATGGGACCCAAGATTCAACACAAAATTCATTTATGTTTCATATATACTTTATGTACAGAGCCTAAGGTATTCCTACAAAATATTTGTGATAATTTTGTGCATGAGACAAAGTTTGTGTTAAGTATTTATGTGTGGAATTTTCTACTTATTGGCGTCACATCAGTGCTCAAAGTTTTGGATTTTGGACCATTTCAGATTTTCAGACTACTGATGCTCAACCTGTATGAATGTGTTTGAAACAAATGAAAAAATAGAAAGCCTCAGTAAAGAAGTAGAAATTCTCAGCAAAGAAATTTAAGATCCAAAGAAGGAGCCAAATGGGAATTTTAGCACTGAAACATATAAACATATTCAGTGATTGGGCTCAATAGCAAAATGGAAGAATGGAGGAAAGAGTCAGTGAAATGAAAGATAGAACAATGGAAACCAACCAATGTGAACAACAGAAAGAAAATAGACTGGAATGAGCCCTGCTTCGGGGACATGTGAGACACTAACAGAAGAACTAATCTTATCATTGGAGTTGCAGCAAGAGAGGAGAAAGAAGGTAGAACGAAAGAGGTCTCAAATAATGGCCCCAAACTTTCAAATTTGGAAAGAAACATAAACCTACAGATTCAAGAATAAATTAGAAATCGATGAAAGAAAGATAAACCCAAGGATAAACTCAGAGAAATTTTTGACAAGTCATCATAATTAAATGGCTGACATCTGAAAATAAATCTTGAAAGCAGTGAGAGAGAAATAACTATCTACAGAAAAAAAAAACATTATGAACGACAGCAGATTTCTTATTGGGAACCATGGAAGCCAGAATAAAATGGCAATATATTTTTCAGGTGCTAAAAAAGAGCCGTTAACCCAGAATTCTCTACCCAGTGAAAATGTTCTTCAGGAATAAAAGGGAAATCGAGGAATTTTCAAATGAACAAACACAAAGAGAATTTACTGACAAGACTGATCTTTAAAAAATGGCTAAAGGAAAATTTCAATACAGAAAGGAAATGATCAAAGAAGAAAGCGTGGAACACTAGGAAGAATATGGCAGGAAAAAATGTGTAATACAGTAGATTTTCCTCTGCAGCATAAGTTCTCTAAATTATGTTTGATGGTAGAAGGAAAAATTATAACACTGATTCTAAATATTTAAGACCATTATATTATAAATGGAAGAAGGTAAAGGGACCAAAAGAGGGAGATAAGGGTTTTCTTTTTTTTTTCCCCTTAAATTGTGGCAAAATATATACTATATAAAATTTATTTAAATCATTTTAAGTTAAGTGGCATTAAGTACAGTTACAATGTTGTGCGACCATCACTACTATCTACTTCCAGAATTTTTTCATCACTCCAAATAGAAACTTTCTGCTCATTAAACAATGACTCCTAATTTTTCCCTCCCCCCAGCTCCTGGCAACCTTCATTATACTTTCTGTCTCTGAGGATTTGACTATTCTAGGTATCTTATATAAAAGGAATCATATAGCATCTGTCCTTTTATGACAGGTTTATTTCACTTCACATAATGTCTTCAATCTTCATCCATGTTGTAACGTGTACCTGAATTTCATTCCTTTTTTATTGTAAAATACACATAACATAAAATTTACCATTTCAACCTTTTTAAAGTATACAGTTCAGTGGCATGAAGTACATTCCCATTCTTGTACAACCATCACCACCGTCCACCTCCAGAACTTTATCATCCTAACCAAAGTGCCTGACCCATTAAGCAATAACTCCTCATTCTCCCTTACCTCACCAGGCCCTGCTAACCACTATTCTACTTTCTGTCGCTATACATTTGACTAAGTACCTCATTTAAGTGGAATTATACAACATTTGTCCTTTTGAGGCTCATTTCACTTAGCATAATGTTTTTAAGGTTTATCCATGTTTTATTTCATTGTGTGTATATACTGCATTTTGTTTATCTGTTGATGGGTAGTTGGATTGCTTCCACCTTTTGGCTATCACAGATAATGCTGCTATGATCCATAAGTGAAGTCACTCAGGAACAGAAAAGTAAATGCTGCATGTTCTAAGTTATAAATGGGCCATTTCCATATCTTGGCTGTTGTGAATATTGCTACAATGAACATGGGAGTGCAGATATCTTTACGAGGTAGTGATTTCATCTCCTTTAGGCATATACCCAGCAGAGGGATTGCTGGGTCATATGGTAGTTCTATTTTTAATTTCTTTAGGAATCTCCATGTTGTTTTCTATAATGCCTGTACCAATCTACATTCCCACCAATATAAAAAGAATTATACACTATGTCCAAGTGTGACATTTTCTAGAGACGCAAGTTTGGTTCAATAATTGAAATCAGTGTAATCCCCCTATTAATGGGCCAAAGAAGAAAAATTCCATGATTATGTTCATTGATACAGAAAATGAATTTGAGCACAGAGTGCTATGAGTCACAGGGCTCCTTTTCAGAGGAGGTGAAAAGTAAACTGAGACCTGTCACATAAATAGAAAAGAAGCAGATGAGGAGTGGGTGAGAGAGAGAGAGAGGATGTGATAAGGCAGGTTGGCTAGATCCTGGAGTGTGAAACTGGGGACAGTGGCAGAGTAGTTAGAGGCAGTAAGTAGGGTCCAGACTGCATAGGGCTTTGTGGATTATGCTAAAATCTTTGGTCTCTCTCCTAGGAAATTGAGGATTCTAAGCTGAGATTATGAATTGGAGGATTCTGAATAAGAGAGAGACATAAGATTTCTATTTCAGAAAGATTATTTAGGCTGAAGTTTGGAAGATGAATCAGAGTAAGACAGGAGGCAAAGAGAGTAGTTCGGAAGTGGTTAACAGAAATCTAGATGAACAGTAATGGTGATTTGGACCGGGGTATGCCTAGAGAAGTGGAGCATGGTGGAATATTCCAGAAAGAATTAGGCAGTAAGATTGATAGCACTTGACAGAGAGAGGAGTCAAGGAGGTTGCCATGTTTGTGTTAGGATATGTAAAAAGGGAAGCAGCTTTGTAGAGAAGATGATATGTTCACATTTGTACGAGATAAGCGTGAATTTTCTGCGGGACATCCTAAGGGAGAGGTCCCATGTGCCGTTCTAAGTTTGGTTTCAGGAAAGAGTGCATGAGGAGGTAGGGGGTGAGGAAGAGTATCAGAATGGAGATTAGCATTTTTCGTCTCCCTGAGATATTTACTTATCTCTAAGTGTTCAATTAATGTTTGAAGATCTTAAATGGTATGTTCTTTGTTACCATACAGAAAAGAGGGATAAGTCAGGCTTGTTAAAACTTGTTAAGAAGTTGTGTTTACCTTTAAAAGTCAATGATCCTTGAATGAAGAGATTGCTTGGCTCTAATTCAGGAGCAGTGGAGACTTCTTGATGCTAAATATAGCATCACAGTGTATGAGACACAGTGTTCTGGAACTTTGTTGTTATACTTTGTTTTTCGGTGTGTGTTGAATTCAGCATAAGGTGCTGTCTTGGTCTGTTCAGGCTGCTATAACAAAATACCATAAACTGGGTAGCGTATAAACAACAGAAATTTATTTTTTGCACTTCTGAAAGCTGAGAAGTGCAAGATCAAGGTACCAGCAGATTCAGTGTCTGGTGAGGGCTGCTTTCTGGTACATAGATGATGCCTTGTAGCTGTCCTCACATGATGGAAGGACTGAGCGGTTTCACCCAAGCCTCTTTTGCATGGGGCACTAATCCCATTGGTGAGGGTTCTGCCCTCTTTACCTAATCATCTCCCAAAGGCACCACTCTCTAATACTATCAACTTGAGGATTCGGATCTCAGCATTTGAATTTTGTCAGGACAGAAACATTCAAACCCTAGCAGGTTCGTGGAAACACAGCATCATAGTTGAGAGAGTGGGCTCTCAAACCAGACTGTGTGGATTTAAATTCTGGCACTGCCATTTACCAATGGTGCGATCTTTGACAAATTATTTAACTTCTCTGAGTTTGTTGTCTCCTACAACCCTATATCTCATGTTGTTTGAGAATTGAATTAATAATGTAAAGCATTTAGAAAAGAATTAAATGTTAGCTGTCAGTATTACTGTTATGATCATTATTATTAATAGATGGAGCTTCAGTTTATGGCGGAGGCCTTCATTATGTTAAATCTGTGGCATGCACTTCAGGGGTCTCTTGACTGCAAAGCACAGAAGTGTTTCTGAATTCCTGGGACTTCTTCACTGAAGACTATGAACTGCAATAATATGAGAATGATAGTAACTCTTTTACTGCTTCGTTCTTTCTAATTATGGGAGTGGGTGGTGATGTATCAGGAGGAAACGGGGGATTGTTAACTGCATTTTGATAAGAAACTGGGAAAATGGAAGAGTATTTCTGTTTCCTCTGTATCACTACTGATACTTTCTTACCTATCTGTGGATTTTAGTTCTCACCTAAAGAAATAGTGTTTCCATGTAGGTTTTCCACTCCATGAAAAACAAACAAACAAACCCATTTGTATTTAAAATTACAGATAGACTAAAGTTATAATAAGGATTAGTTCTTTTTTTTTTTTTTGAAAATCTTTACTTTTTCATTTATAATCAAAATGGATTGGGAGAAGGAGGACAGACTGATGCTTATATGTGTGGACCCAAGCAAAGTTGTTGGGGTTAGGGCTAGGGAAAAGAATTATGAAAACGTGAGGTGACAGTGCTGAACATTCAGTGTCCCTAGAAGGCAGCCACTTGCACAGTCAGGTATAGATCTTTCTTGATGTTCTCTGGAATCCTGCTATGAAAAATAAATTCCTTCAAAGAGGTAGAGAAAAAGAAAAGTAATGTCACATTTATGTGATTGCTATTTTCACGGTTGGATTCTTGCCTATAAACTAATATTTTACTTTGAATTTTACAGGAATTTGAAAGTGATTATGTTGCATTCAAGTCCAAAATTTTGGATTTTGACAGAAGGCTTGGGACAATCCTTTGTGAAGGTTTCTTTCACTGCAATGGTTTAGAAGCTGTGTTTAAGGTTAGTTCTGAAAAAGCTATCATAAAAATGTTTTACTAATGAATAAATTAGATGAAAGGGGTGAATACATTCCTTTTTGATTCAGGTAGAGTATTAACTAGATTAACTAGTCACATTCCCTTCAAATTCAGCTCACTGAATAATAAACTGAATAATGCACTAATGACTAATGACATTTACTTTGGACAAGGTCATTTTCAGGACATTTAACTATTGTTCTTTTCTTGCATTCATAGTGTTTTTACTACTTCTCATTACCTTTAGCGCAAGCTTTGTTCTGGCCAATGAAATATTGATTCAAAATTAAGGCACAGTGAAATGTGAAAAATATTTGTTAATTCGGGAATTTCTTTTCTTTACCATTGTCTATATATGTTAGGTTCAACTGCCTATTTTATTACTATGAAACAAGTAGCAGTTTATATACTGTATTTAATCAGGTGTAAGGCATCATTGACTATCACACACAACATTAATTTGTATATAAATAAAGAAAACAAAGTTACCAAACAAAATTATTCCATTGGTTGTATAATGCATTCCAATTTCAGAGATATTGAAACATGAAAGTATATTTGTCATAGAATTAATGAAATATGATATATGTGTATTAAGAGCTGCATAAAAGGGCTGGGCTCAGTGGCTCACTCCTGTAATCCCAGCACTTTGGGAGGATCCTTTGAGGCCAGGAGTTTGAGACCACCCTGCGTAACATATTGAGTCCCCATCTCTACAAAAAAATTAAAAAATTAGCTGGGCATGGTGGTGCACACCTATAGTCCCAGCTACTTGGGAGGCTGAGGTGAGAGAATCACTTGAGCCCAGGAGTTTGAGGTTATAGTGAACTATGATGGCACCACTGTACTCTAGCCTGGGTGACAGATTGAGACCCTGTCTACATTTTAAAAAAAGTGGCATAAAAGAAAAAATCATCTTGATAGTTCCCCCAAATGGAAAGCTTATAATGTAGGAAATATGGATGCCATGTGAAACTTGTCAAAGAAGAAAATTAATTAATTAGGTGACATCCCAAAAGAAGAAATGAGGGTTCATTTTCAGAAGAAACACAGCCAGGAAATTGTGGGCACAGTTCATTGAGAATGGTAGTGCAAAACAAAATAGCAGGCATAGACTTTTAAAAGATATTGTTTGATTTCGACCTTCAAATTCAAATGAATTGGCCAGACATTGGTAAAGCCACCACTATCCTCTGGCCCCAGTTAAGCATTTTAACCTGGAGAATTCATGAGGCTGAAATAGTTCTTAGTTTTTTAAGAACCCTTTGATGAGACTCAAATGTTGTTGGTCAAAATACATAGCCTATTATTATAAATTGACCAGTAATCTCATCTCTCAGGTACAGTTACTATTTAATACTACCACTATTTTTTCTTCAACTAGATATGCATACATATTTCTTTTTGACAAAAATGACATTATATTCTGATCCTCTATTGTAACCTTTTCCACTTAGCAAAGAGCCATAAATATTTTTCTTGCTTTTATACCAGAATTCAACAATATTATTTCTTAATGTCTGCATAGCAGTGTATCATATTCTCTGTTACTGGAAATAGTTTTCTTTCTTTCATGCTTTGATAACTGTAAAAAAGAATGTAGAGTGAAATCTCAATTACAGAGGCTCCTTCCGTTTCAAATTCCAGTCTCTATTCTAACAACCGTTAATATGGATTCCATTACAGTACATACCAGTTCATTTTTTTTTTCTAAACAATTTTATCTCTCACTTTATTGTTAGGTATTTTTTTCTTTAACTTTCCACACATTTGTACCCGTATACTGAAAAAATATCTGCTGAGAGCCAACTGTTGTAAGCTCTGTGAGGGCGGGGGACAATCTTTGGCATTTGTTCTGTTGTGGTCACCTTCTGTAGTGCCCTATACAAACAGGTATTTCATAACTGCTTGCATGGAGGTGGACTGACTGGTAGTCTGTGTATTAAATGACACAATGATGAGGGTGAGTTGCTGGAAGAGCAATGGCAGAAGAAACAACTATGGGCTTGTGTACTTAGGGAGAGAATGATGTCACCCATAGGTATAGGATGGTGAACCTGACCATTGACTGTTGGTCTCTTGGAAGAAATATTTGCAGACTCTTCTCTGAAGATGATGATTCCATACCTGTTATTGTCAAAGACATGGCCAGGAAGGGCACTGGAACTAAACAGTACTCTTCTATAGTGTAAAACTATGGGACTTCAAAGCCCAAAGTGCTAGTGCTCATTAGAAACCAAACAAAATATTAACAAATGGCTCTCTGAAACTTATATGAAGGTAAACTGAAGTATGTAAGAAAAAAGTGTTCTAGAAAAGACTTCAGGCAATATATTTGAAAGCTATTGTGGAGTTGTGTATCATGTGAATGGCTGCAGATATTTAAAAATCTTTGAAAGAAGCGAATCTAGAAAAAATATGAATATGTACTACTTTGCATAGTGACAATAGTGTTATGAAAAGCTGTATTATGTAATGAAACTGAGAAGTGGAAGAAAATTAAGGTAAACCTCACAGATCTCAAATGGGATATCTGCAAAAACAAGCATGTGGTGGAAATCAATCTTTAGCTTTTTGAAGCCGACGTGAATGAAAACATCTGTACTCTTCATAAATAACTCTTAGCTCTGCTGTGACAAGGAACCAGGAGTTTCAAATGGTCATTATTCTCATCCTGGAGAGTAACTTTTAGATATTTGTGATGATGAATAATTACGGCAATGTATACTGCCTAGAAGATTGAGACTTTTCTTACTACTTTTGGCTCTAAAACCTCCCACAAGAATTTTTTGGTTGTTTTTTGTTTTGGAGTCAGGGTCTCACTCCGTCACCCAGGCTGGAGTGTAGTCATAGCTCACTATAACCTTGAACTCCTCCTGGGCTCAAGCAATCCTCCCACTTCAGCCTCCCGAGTAGCTGGACTATAGGTGCACACCACACCCAGATGATTTAAAATTTTTTTTTTTGTAGAAACAGAGGTCTCACTATGTTGCCCAGGCTGGTCTTGAATTCTTGGCCTCAAACAGTCCTCCTGCTTCAGTCTCCCAAAGTGCTGGGTTACAGGTGTGGGCCATTGTGCCTGGCCCAAAAGAATATTTTCTCTATGTCTTTCCACTTTTAAACTTGGAGTTAAGGGACTACTAAGCAGGGAAGGCAAGATGTGATGAATCTAGGAAGCTTCTGGTATTGTTTCAGTTGTGGTCAATATGATAAGTGTTTGAAAAATAATGTTGTGAAATAAATGTATTTTCCAATCATTGGAGCACACTTTTTTGTTAAATCTATGAGGCAGTATTCACTCTTGAATTTTTACATGAAACCTAACTCAACAAAACAATGGCTGTGAGAAGAAAGTCAATAATTTACCTTTTGCTAGGTAGCAGCTAACCAAGTGGATTTAAAAACACTTAACGGTGTCTACTGTAGTTATAATTGATGTTACCAGAAAAAGCTGGAATGTGTTTGTCTGTATTGGCCTCTAAGGTATAGAGTTACATTTTAGTTTCTGTAATCTTTTTAATGATGATTTTCTTTTCGGCAAATGTAGTTTATGAAAATGTTAAAAAAATTTTTATTATAAAGCTGTTTTTTAAATCAAGTTTTGGGGGACACATATTTCCCTGAGGAAAAGAACAGAGCTCTTTTGCTTTGCAGGCCTAATAACTTATCATTATGAAGCCCACACAGAGTAATCAAATAACAAAATAGCATAACTCTTCATGACACCTTAGCTGATAAGAGGCCACACTGAAGCACAGACCCAGGTGCCAGACCGCCTGGGTTCGAATCCCAGCTCTGCCGCCATTAGCTGTGTGAATTTGGGCATGTTACTTTCTTCCCCAAACTCAGTCTCCTCCCTTGGAGCATGTGGTAATATCAGCATATTTAAGGCCTTTAACGTAGAGTTCCTGACGTATAGCACTATAGAAACATTGATTCTGTAAAAATATATTTTTTAATTATATCATTTTGCTTGTGAGGAAAGCTATCTCATGTTAGCACACCAAAGAATCCACACTGGGCAGTACACACAACAGAAGGCTACCAGGAAGCCAAGGGTAGGCTTGCTAGACAGCTAAGCTTGTGGCCACTGGCAGTAAAAGGTAGCTTGAAATCTAGGGGGGCTCCACTGACTGAGCAAGAGGAGTTGGTGGGCCTTCATTCTTCAGCTGTGCTGGTAATGTGATCCTCTTCAGTCTATGTGTCTGCTTTGTTCTGTCCCCCACTATCAAGCTTCCTCTGCTTGCCACTTGTTTTTGCTCATTCAAAACTGTCGCCAGCATGGATTCAGCCAGCCGTGCCCTGATGCTCTGAGAAAGAGAGAATCTGACCAGCTCAAGGTATTGGTTTGAGCCAGAGCATTCCTGTGAAAGCATTCGTCCACCTGTGGAGTGCTTGTCCTGTTGGGGGTGACCAGGGCATGTGGATACACCTGGGGCCCTGGGTAGGACATTCACTGTGGCTGGTACATCTGCTGTAATGATTGATGGTGTGACCTGGAGGTCCTCAATAGGGATATGGATGTTTATATCTAATGAATACATCTGTAGTAGGACAAAACAGATAAGTACATGAATCTTTCTTCTGTTCTTATACCCACAAAGCAGCTTCTAAAACGTTTCCTAGAGCCTAACAGGAAGTGGTATTAGCTGGGAACAGAAATTGCTAACAGCCAGTGGTTCGTTTCTGACTCTTCCTGATTTCCACTGAGGAAGGAAAATTATTTTACATCTAGATTTTGTTTTATTGGATGTATAGAAATTTTAGGGAGACACAAAAATATGTTTTACATTTTGAGGCATTGCAGGACACTTTTAGGGTTCTAGACTTTTCCTCTATCTAGTCATGTAAGAGGTTTAATGGGGAAAATTGTGAGCTGAGTGTTTGTATTAAAAACTCATAGTTCTTAACCTTTCTTTAACTTTGATTTTTTATAGCTTTTGACCATATTTGGAAATTTTCTAGAGAAACCAGTTGTCATGGAAATTTTCAGCCCACATTACAGCACACTAGTGCATATGTTAAATGCAGAGTTGGATACGTGTAAGCAATTGTATAATACACACGTGAAACAGGTAAGTGGTGGGTAAGGTGGAACACATCTACAATGTCATTTTTGCAGATAATGGCCATCAACTAGAACTATATTTGATTATATCTAAATATTAGATATAGGTGCTAACATTTTTATGCTTTTATTTAATTGGTTTCCTCATGGAGAGGGAGAACCTGCTTTAGGACTGTAGCTCTTCTAACCAAGTTATTAAACACGTATACTACTGTAAAAGTACCAGAAAGAACAATTGCTTACAAGCAATCTGATTAAATGTTCCCTTTCTTCCTCTTCACCAAAATATCAACTTGCAGATTGAACATGGACATGTGGTTCTTAACAAGAATATGCCATTTACCTCAGGAAACATCAAATGGGCCAAAGAGGTGCTTGAACGACTTCAAATGTTTTGGTCAAACTTTGCTTCTCTCCATTATCTGTAAGTAGTTAGGCTTAGTGCATGGCAAATTATACCAGTGTTACGGGTGATTTTTATATAGGGCAATGAGCTCTTCATATTAGCACTTAGAAAGTCGTTGTCTTATTTCACTTCTTCCACTACTTGGGTTTGTGGAGAGGGATTTGTCCCTGGGGTTTTGGAATAATTTTAATGGAACTCATAATTTCATATGTTTACGTGTTTTTAGATCCTTTTTCTCTTCACTTTTTCTTTGCACCACAATATCTTTGGAGTTTTTTGTTGTTATTGTTTTTCCTTCCTTCAATAACTAATACTTCTTTTATTCTGTCCTTTGTACTTTTTTCTTTCATTTGTAGGAATTGGTAACTTGTCGCTATTGACATTTAGTAAAATCTTTGGAGTTCCATTCATTTAATTACTACCTTTTAAAGCAAAAACAATGTATAAGTATTATTCTTTATTGTTTCTCTTCCTGATTTCTTATAGTGTACATCATATATTATATATTGTATATTATATTATAGTAAAAATAATTAAGCTAAAATCTCTTTTTATACACACACACACACACACACACACACAAGTAGTAAAACTTTATTCCTACAGGTTCTTGGGCCATCCTGATGATGCCATAGTTTATCAGAAGTATGTCGAAATGACCACTTTGCTAGACCAATTTGAAAATCATATCTATAATGAATGGAAAAGTAATGTGGATGAAATCTGTGAGTTCAATTTGAATCAACCATTGGTTAAATTCAGTGCCATAAATGGTCTTCTCAGCGTCAACTTTGACCCAAAGGTAGGAATTTGATTTTTAAAGTTATTTTATAGATGCCCTTTTTATTATAAATATACTTCTGATACTTCCAGTCATTCATAGTTTATTTTGGGAAAATGTGCTGCGAGGAATATAGCTGTAAACAATTTCTAGTAGGTCTTTGTTTTAGAGATTTCTCAAATTCTATATTAATTACCCTTTATTATTTCATCTCATAATTATTTCTAGATAATGAGCTACTGTGAATAGGGTCCATTTCATTTCATCTTTGTGTTCTATGTTTCTGGTGTAGTGTCTGGCACTTGGTAACACTTAGTAAATGTTAGCTCAACTGAATTAAACCATTAGCCTTTACCAGATGGTTTCTGGCCTGAATATATTCATTAAATATACCAGTTTTTTTAGTTAAAATTTCATCATATGAGATTTGAGGAATCCACAGAATATT
The DNA here is from genome assembly GCA_008086735.1 of Cheirogaleus medius. Classification (NCBI taxonomy): domain Eukaryota; kingdom Metazoa; phylum Chordata; class Mammalia; order Primates; family Cheirogaleidae; genus Cheirogaleus; species Cheirogaleus medius. The sequence goes on along the minus strand of VBSM01002217.1, from coordinate 28,466,500 downwards.
TACAATGAAAAAACTGTCATACTTTTAGTGAACAGTGGTAAATTTTGATTTATTGTAATTTTTTTTGAAGGACAATAAGCTTACATATGGTAATTAAATTGATGGTAATTAAAAAATAATTTTTATAAAAAGCTAAAACAACATATTAATACAGAAAGTAATATTGACAGTTAAATAACATCCAGGATGAATATTATCTTTATCGAACAGGTCTTTTGTTATCACATGATAAGTAACAGGGAAATTTCATATATTTTTCAATAAATCTATTTTCTCATAATTTCATTGTGTTATGTAACAATGAAACTTTATTACCATTTATGTATGTGTGTATATAAAATTATATAATACAATATACAGTATACATGTGTATATATGTATATATTTAAATATTCAATCTTGCCAAACAAATGTGCAAAGCCATAAAAATTACAGCAAGCTTAGCCACTATGGAATAAAAAATGTACAAGTCTTAGGAAAAGTTGAAGTTAATAAAAACAGGAAATAATTCACCCATCAACACCTTCCTTCTGAAATGTTATCTAATTTGTGATTTTTTTATGATCTTGATAGCAAGTATAGAAATTACATTTAAGACTGAGCTTTATCACTCTAATTGACCATAGCAGTAAGAGGAAACATATTCAGCTCATTACTAACTTTAATATGACATTGTTTTAAATGCTTTTCTAATAAAAGTTAAAATGTAGAAATGGTAAAATTACAAAATGATCCTTTAAGTGGAAAAAATATGCATATGACACAGTCTGCAAGAACACAGCACTTTGATCACATGTGAAATCACACATCACACATTTCTTTATTGTATTTGTGAAACATCATGGCATCATTTAACTTTAGGAAGAACAATAGAAGAAACTTTAGGAAGCTAAATACAGTATAGTTGTAGTTACCATCATCATTATCATTATTCCTCAGAAAGTGTTTTAATAGACAGTCTTCTGAGTGTTTTAGAATGACAGTTACCTTTCTTGTCTAGTCCCAACAGAATTGTGCCAGACAATTCGGAGTAAAGATAATTTATTGCTTATACATCCCTAGGTCAGGGGTTGGCAAACTATGGCTCATCACCATGCTTTTGGAAATAAAGTTTTATTGAAACACAGCCATGCTAATTTGTTTACAAATTCTCTATGGGTGTGTTCACATTACAACAGCAAAGTTTAGAAGCTGCTGTAGAGATGACACAACCCATGAAGCCAAAAAATATTTATTACCCTGCCCTTTATGGAAAAGGTTGGATTTCTTTGTATATTGTATTTTTCACCCTTTATTATAGGTGATTTTATGTTCCTTAAAAATCATCATTTCTATATATAATACTTCATCTAGAGGTTGTGCGATAATTTAGCTAATATTTTCCAATTGCTACTTATTTTTCAGTTTGTCACTATTTAAAAAAACACTTCAAAAATACTTTTATTTATCTCTCTTTTTTAATATTTTCAATTATTTCCTTAGAATAGTTTACCCAGGAGTGAGATTACTTGAATCAAATAATTGGAAAAATTATGTAGTTTGATACACATTACCAATCATGTTTCAAATCATGTACCAATTTACAATGTATCATCTCTAGTTCTGATTGAGTGCTCTTAATATTACCTTTTTCCTCTAATAGAGGAATGACGGTATATCATTATGTTAACTTGCATTTCCTTGACTTTCAGAGGGTCTGAACAATTTTTTATTTTGAATTATTATGGGTATATAATAATTGTATATCTTTATAGGACACGTGATGTTTTATGCAGGCATACAATATGAATTAATCAAATAACACATTCAGTTATTTTAAAGTGTACCCTAACTTGTCAATTATAGTGATTTTTGTTGTGCTATCAAATATTCATTCTAACTATATTTTTTCAATATATGCATACATTTAATAAATGTTAGGAGTGTGCATATATGTATGTATATGTATTTGTTTATATTTTAAACAACCTATCTCTAAGTCTAGTAGTTTTCTAGATAAGAGGTACAGAATAAGCTTTCTTTTCTATTTACCTGCCATGAATACGCTTTACACTAAAGGGCAAGCTTATAAGAATATCTATTTGTAAGTTTCCATGACAAAAAACAAAGTAGCTTAAATATCTGGCTGAATTTTTAGGTAGTGAAGCTTATAAATTTACTGTTAGTGATTACCCATAGTCTTTAATGACAGTCCAAACGCATGCCTAGGAAGTGGGAAAGACAGCCTCGCTGGCTTTCATAACCATAATCTACACCCTAATTCTGATCTATTTCCCTAAAATATATACAAAGAATAGCTTTGCTTTGTTTTGCTAATAAAACTCAGCACACATACATAAATATAATCTAGAGAACCAAGGATTCTTTCTACCTTCTGATTTCATAAAAACAATTTATAGAAACTAATTTCCTGAGATGCTTTAGGGAGAACTCACGTACCTTTATTATATCATGGATTGTATGATTTTTCCTTTTAAAAAGCATCTTTGGGGCAACTATAGTTAACACAATTTTTTTGTATATTTCAAAATAACTAAAAGAGTTAAAATGTTCTTAACACAAAGAAATGATAAGTGCTTGAGGTGATGGATACTCCAGTTACCCTGATTGGATCATATAAATATTGTATGCCTGCATCAGAATATCACATGTACCCCATAAATATGTTCAGTTATTATATATCCACAATAACGAAAAATCCAAAAACATTTAAAACCATATAAAACAAAACCTATTTACCTTGATAGTTTTGAAGTATAGTAATCATTGGACGAAATTTTAAGTGTTTCAACTTAAACTTATATTAAAATAGAATGATATGCCTAAATAACATTTGATTTTCTTTTAATAGCTAGTGGCTGTACTGAGAGAAGTGAAATACCTTTTGATGTTGAAGAAACCGGACATACCGGATTCTGCTTTAGCCATCTTCAACAAAAGAAACACTATTTTAAAGGTCTGTGGTTTCAGAGGTTAGAAAAGAATCTAAATATTTTGTACTTTAATTATGAACACACAGACCTATGACATTTTTATACTTCTAAGAGAAAACAGCTAACATATCTGGCCCTTTTTGTTTTGGGCTTTTCTTTGCTTAGTACATTGGAAATCTCGACCTTCTTGTGCGAGGGTATAATAAGCTGAAACAGACTCTCCTGGGAGTTGAATACCCCCTGATTGAAGAAGAGATGAGGGCTGTGGACGAGCAGCTGACAGCGGCCACCACGTGGCTGACCTGGCGAGATGACTGCTGGGGCTACATCGAGGGCGTCAGGGCAACCACCTCGGAGCTGGAGCGCAGGGTGGAGCATGCGCAGAACAACGTGAAGGCCATCCAGCAGACCATGCAGGCCTGGGCTGGGTGTACGCTCCCTCCTCGGAGAGAGCACAGAAGAGAGACGGCCTTCACTTTGGAGGACAAGGGTGATTTGTTCACTAAAAAATACAAGTTAATCCAAGAAGATGGCTGCAAGATCCACAATTTGGTGGAGGTATTGGCTTTTATTTCAAAATTTATAGAAGATCTTTTCATTTGGCTTAGGGAAGAGTAAAAATACTTAATAAAATAGGACTCTCTACCTGAGCCTGAAAGAGCTTTATGAATGGTTTCGTTAAGCATTTAAAGTGGGAGAATTTGTGTCACTTGCCTGTCATTTTTGCAGCCCTCACTGCTCTCATTCCTGAGGGGAAGAGATTAGAATGTGAGATGTGCTGATTAAACAGAAAGGCTAGAGATGGAAGCTTTATCTCTGTCTTAGTCGCATCCTCTTTGGGATGCTATCAATAGCTACAACTGTTTGTTGAATACCTAGTAGGTGCCAGATACCTCATTTACTTCATCTGAGGGAATCCTCTCAACCATCTCCTAAGGATGGAATCAATACTTACTCTCTTTTTAACAAAGATTTGAGTTCTTAAAATTGTAGCTGGCAGGTGAGAGGGGGGAGGAGAGGATGGGTGAAATCACACCCAATGAATACAATGTACACCATCCGGGCAATGGGCACACTTATAACCGCGACTCAAGGAGTGTCATTTTTTTTTTTTTTTTT